>JACEVL010000403.1:1125000-1457500 GCA_020284085.1 Aporrectodea caliginosa
CGGTGCCGAAGTGGAATAATAATGTACAGTTTAGCAACGGCGCTCGTTTTCGGTTGCTGGCCTTAGGACTGGAATGAGCTCCCTGTTGCGCTCCGCTTAGTGAATTAGAATAGAGTTCACACGTTCATACCATTATTCTTTAATAACTTAACGACTGTCTTATTTAACCATGGCTGGACTAGGAGCGCTTCTGATCAGTGGATCATCTTGAAGGGGCGCTATATGAAAACTAATTAATAATACTATCAACAATAATAATCACGGAACTGAACTGAGATAGGTCTACTAGATTAGTACTGGGCCTATATAATATACAGCCATACGAATACGATACACACAATACGCTGTACACAAAAAGCTCTCGAGGTCGATCGCGCACCGATCGCCCACGCAACCCATCGCGATCGATTTTCAAATCGCCTTCCATTTTCAAATGAGAAGCTCTGCATGTCCATGGATGTCAAGTGAATATTTTTGTCTGGCTGGCAAAGAGACCAGAAAGAGGAAGCAGCGTAGCTACTAAGGTGGGGTTTTTTAGTACGGAAAGGCTAAGAAGGAGATGAGTCAGCTGGATGAGGGTAGGAATTCTACCTATTCCAAGCACGATGAAAACGACTAAAACGAATTCAAGTGTACTACATGGCGCTATTCTGAGTCACATGTTTACGAATCCTTATTCAAGAATGCGCACGAAGAAATGACGTGTACACTGTACAGGCCTATCGGTATGATATTATGTAGTTTGGAACAACAATACAATGCACAAGAAGACAGTTTTCGCATGCAAGGACCGCAAAATAAGTAGCAGAATGAGGGAACATTTGTTACTTACAACTCTTTTGACCATTGTTTATGGTAAGAATTGCGTATTATTAACACGGTGTGTTGCTATTGAGTTCATTTATAAATTATAATGTTTAAGACGTTTAGTGCTATTGTAGTTGCTGTTAGTGAGAGTGATTTATAATAGCGTCGTTTCAAGAGAACCTAATCACTGCGCTCTCAAAGCAACGTTACAATTATATCAGATAAGTTCATCAGTTAACAACAGACGCTCAGACGACAATAAAGGTCATCAGTGGTTGGCTTAGTTAATGGACTCGTCCCACCCAGAGGTACTTCAAATCAAATCAAATCACATTTATTGGAGTCAATTCAGTGTCAATCATAATAATAATATTCGTTTATTGAAGAATCACTAGGTTGGCACACCGTAACCCATTACAGAAAACAGTAATACCAGTTACAAATTAAATTAAATTAAATTAATTAATCATGTTCACAGTCATGGTCACAAAGAATATTTCAAGTATTATAATCAACGAATAAGAACGAATCCGTGCAAAACAGTGTCGTAATTATGAGTTTGTGATCATAGAAACAGAATAGGTGAAGGTCTAGATCGATTCTTGGGGAGAAAAGACTCAAAGAGCTTATCGAGTCGTCCCCATATAACAAGGAACAGTTTGGAACTAATTACTTCTTCATACCATGTTCACTAGGGTGTGTCTAAAAATTGAAGTTTCAAAATTAATATCGGCCTTGCTGTTTTTGTGTTCCACCATGAGAAACATTGTGATTTGCCAAATTAGATTAAAATCAGAATAGATTTAGAACTTGCGCAAACCCCGGAAGAATTATCACTTAGAAAGCAACGTGATACAATGATACATTGCAATTTTCACGGATAAAAACAAATTTCAACACTTAAACATAAAATATAAGGCAAAATTAAAGGAAATACTGCCAGTTATTTGTAATAATATTCATTCCCTTTAGTGTCTTTGAAAATTTGTTTTGATGGTACTCGACCATTTGTAGAACAAATTGTTTCTGTTCCTCATTTCGAAGCAGGACTGTATTGTTGGACTGAATGAGGGTCACTCCTTTTTCCGTCAAATCGTTCGTCACTCTTATGGCGAATATGATATCTTTTGCCTCACTATGTGATTGTTCTGTTGCTGGTCTCGACCAAGAAGAGAGTCATCCATCCAATCCGAGAATCTGGGATATTTTGGTGGTAAAAGCGGTGAATAAATCGGGTAGTGCTTTTATAGGTGGATCATGACATTGTATGGGAGGAAGCCTCGTTGGAGGTTCAACGGATTGTTGCGCATATTGTAGACCGTGCGCTGTTTTTCGTCGACTGTGACTGAATCGTCACAAAGGTGTAGGGAGAATGCAGGTTGACCTGTGAGATTTCCTTGTCAGTGTAAGTATAGATATTCTTCCAGAATTGAAGATCGTTCATTTGGGTTTCATTGAACTAGTAGGCCTACTTCACGTAAGCTGTTGTCACAAAAGATAACACTCGAAGTAGATGATTCCACACCTTTTGCCAGTAGCATTGTCGAGATGTTCTCTGTGTGCTCTGGCGTTGTTGAATGGGAAACAGCTATCTGAAGAGCCACATCTTGATCTCATAGATCGCAGTGCCATCCAATGCGCTCGGTGAAATGTATCTGGGTAGATGAACTCAGTTCGAGTAGCTCTTTGTAGTCGTCTCTGTTGTATTCCGTACTCAGTTGCTGCAATGTAAAGGTGATGACATTGTCTCGAATATCTGTGACACACTGTGCCTGAGGTCACGGAAATGACTGAAGAGTTCCAATTTCGGAGATCTTGCAGAATCATGCAGTGAAAAACCTTGTACAGAACAATTTCAGAAACATGATATCGACAGGCAAAGTACAAGAGGTCCATTCCTAATTCAGCTTCCATCTTCATGCATACACAGCCCTTGCAATCCGTGTTACTCGCTGTTATGCCGAAACACGGCCACGATTCGGTCAATTCATAATTTCTTATCTCGGCCAAACACGCATCTGCCATGACGGGAGCTATACCTGACTGGAGTTTGGGGATGGCCAATAGCTTGATCACATCTTTACCAGATACCATTACTGGAAGGCGATCGACATCACCTCGCCCTGTCACTGTAACATCTAGCATGATCTTACCGTCCCAGTGAAAAGTAAGAGGTACCTTCGGATAGAAAGATTCACGAATCACTGCTGCTAGGTCTGCGCTGTTATCTTTCCGTGCTCGCTGGATCGCTGAAGGAATGATAATCAGCTCACCAGCTGGTTCTGCATATAGATTGGATGCAGCGAGAGCAGATAGATTATGAGAGGCCTTTCTGCTGCTAGTTTTTTTTTGCGATTTTAGATCTGGTGCATCATAACGAGCAACTACAGAGATTGTTCCCCTTTGTCGCTTTGTGGCAAAGCAGACGTCGACGGTTCTGGCTTTTTTCTGAGCTATCTGATGACTCTTCTTCCTCAGATGACGTTTCCAGCAAAGGAACCACTGTGCTTTCACGATAGCGTTCCTCACGCTCCGCAACTGCTGTTGATCTTGCCATCTCTCTCTCTCTCTCTTTCTTGTATTTTCGGTCGCCTTGCGCAAGTCCTAAATGTTCGCCTATCAGGCTATAATTTCAGATATGGAGTTCATACATGTATTGGTATGATAATTCGCCCATTCAGATTAAAAATCTTTGAGTTGTAAATATCACATGTACGTTAAAAACACCCTAATGTTCACTGTTCCTGAAGCCCATGACATTGTGGTTGTGTAATACCTCATTTTTAATATTGATATACAATTTAATATGTTTAATATGGATCGGAGATTCCGTGGGTCGATCGTCGAAGACGGGTTTTGTTGTCATCATCATTATTATTTATGTACTTTTTGAAAAACACTATGTCGTAAACTAGGCCTACGACATTTAGATTAAACAGAACGAGTTATGATTATCGTCCAGCTGTGACCGAATAAAATTAGAACTGAAGTAGATACCACCAAATGAGATATTAATACAGATTGGACTAATTTTACCCATGGTTGAACTAGGGTGGCCGAACGATGAGTATTTCTCCAATTTCTCTCCAGATAAAGTTTCAGTAGAATCCTCGTGCGACGAATAATTCATGACTGAATTAGTAACTGAATGAATGAGTGAAGGAACGAATGAATAAACGACTGACTAAATGAATGAAGCTGCTTAATGATCCAGCAACAAATTGTATTGTGGCAGAATCAAAACACGCAAATTAGACTTTTGGCATAATTTGTTTATATCCAATCTGACAATTAAAAATGCAAATATCCCACTTAATACAGGGAAACCACATGGCTTTGTAAATGACTTTCAATGTTAGCATTCTATTGATTCTGATAGTTATTTTTACAGTGAGGCAATTGCAAATCATACGTCGATAGACACATAAAAAGTATATAAAATATGGAGGACGAACTGTGGGCGAAATATGAAAACAATCCAGACATTTTCTCCCATTTAGCTTTAACATCAACAGACGTGACATTTGGGAAACGTGAAATAGCCTACATCCTATAAATCATGACTTTCAGACCAAAGTAGATCTGTTGATCAGAAATGCTGTTCTCAAAAAGATTGTCCTGCATCGCGAACAACGCTAACACTTCGGAGTCCATATGTTATCTGCTTCTATTCCTCTTCTTGTCTCCTATCCCAGGGGTCTCCAAAGTTTTCCAGCGGGGGGCCACATTGCTGATTTTCTAAAGCTCCACGGGCCAAAACTCCGAAGAAAAAACCGCGAATGAATAACTTTAAACAGACTATTTATTCCTGAGGTCTGATCCAGTGCAGAATTTCAATGCAGATATCAGTACCAATTAACATGGTTTCTCGTTAGTCCAGATTAGTGCGCAAACAGCGACATCGATTTTGGCAATATGCATGTTAGAGTACAGCGGCGTTAAAATTTTCAAGCTTCCCATTTCAGTTTCTTTCTTCAAGGAGAGTTCCGCGGGCCAGATTAAAGGCCTTAGCGGGCCGGATGTGGCCCGCGGGCTGTACTTTGGAGACCCCTGTCCTATAACATAATGTCGCTTTCTTTTTTTACAATTTAGCTCATGTGAGTCAGGAGTGAATCCGATATGAACAACATTTTTACGATTACAAATAAGGTATGTATACTAGTGTGGTCCAAACTTACATGGGAAAAAATATCTGTTCAAAATATGCTTCTCCACAAGGCTGCCCCTGTTACACTTGACTAGAAGACTCTGTGTTGAAAAAATTGAAGAGATCTGAGCATGTTTAGAGGTCGCAAGGTTTTGGCACTTTTTGTAGAAATTGAAAAAATTGTGCATCTGATGCGTTAATAGCTGCATTATGAATTAAAATTAGCAGTAGCACCCATGAACATTAAACACCATCTTTCTAAATCATGATCAATATGCCATCTGTATTGTGTAAATAAACAATAATAAGCTTATTTACAAATAAAACACTCGTGTCAAGTTCTTTCTGATAGATAAACGGTTGTCGGCTTATAGCTAATTTTTAAATTTTGCATGCCAACTTTTCATTATTCCTACAATTCGTTTTATATAGCCTACAATTGGATTGTTCAATATTGCTGTATATGCTGCTAATTTAGCATGACTAAGTATATTTTAATCTGAGAAGCCAGCCTTGAATATGAAATAAGCAGCTCACAGCACATGTTTTTTTTAACTTTCTGCAATAAAAGCTCATACGTAACAAAAACGGCAGCTATGGTGGAACTGGCATTAACCACAATGTTGGTTATTATGGATGCCTGACAAACACATTCTTGGGTCTGGACTCCCAAAAAATGAGGCAATCCTGAGGAATTCCATGTTGCATTACCAGAACAGTTGGTGAGGCCACGAAATCAGCAATAGTCGCTGCGTTGGTAATTCGGGAGATAGCTAGAATCCCGCACAGCGTGCTGATTCGGGTGTTCGCAAGCACTGGAAGTTGTATGAGATAAGATTTCTGCTGATTCAAGGAGTTACAGTTTGAGGTCGATTTAAATTAACTCTTTCAGTCGTCATCTCTTTAATTTATTCGAACACCTTATAGCCATGCGCTTTCTTTGATGAGCGTGTCACTGAAGACATCGAGGCTGCTCTGGCAATACAATTTTACTCAACCACCTAATCCGCTATCCATGTAGCGTCTGGACAGGAAATCCTTCGACCACCAGACTCCACTGGAAGCGTATGTCACAAGGAGATCTTTAAAACTGCTTGATCTTCTTACCATCCAGGGTCAAGAACAACCCACAGCCTTCCTATCAAAGGCTTCTACTCCCTGACCACTGGGACCCTACTTTCCAGTCGATGAAGGCAAATGTCAAACTGTTGATGGTCGTCAATGACTGCGCAGAACGTGGAGTGGCTCTGATCCATTCTTACAATGATGTACTAAGGATGAGTCACAGAAACAATACTTGCTGCAACTTGTCTCCAGTCATCGGACAAAACTTTCTGTTCCAACGAAGGCAAAATGAAATAATAGTGGGTTGCGGGTTTTCCAGCACTTCAATGACAGGATTTATCGTATTTATTATTATTTTTTTTTTCGCCCGAGGTAGAAATGATCCCTCAGGCTCTAAGAAACTATTATAGAAATGTGTTAAAGGTTCTCGTCCCCAACGTGCTGCTCAAAAGACCCCCTGAAAGCGACGGCGTTAAAGCGCTGTGTGCAAACCGACAAGCGTTGGAAGAGATAAGTTGTCTCACGGGGGTCGCCCGTTGCCTCCGTCATGCGGCGGCCCATATTATTATTATTATTATTATTATTATTATTATTATTATTATTATTATTATTATTATTATTATTATTATTATTATTATTATTATTATTATTATTATTATTATTATTATTATTATTATTATTATTATTATTATTATTATTATTCATTGTGGAGGGCCAGACAGGAACATGCTTACCATATAGAAAGTGACATGGGGAATTTCCCCGCGATAAACCGCGGTAACCGCGGTAAATCCCGCTGTAATGGGGACAACAATTGAGGTGAAACCGCGATAATGAGTTTAGTATCGCTGTAATACCGCGGGAATGGGAAATAAGCCGGCGATAAAACTACGGTAATGGTAACAATAATTATAGGTCTATAGTTTATACAGCATACAGACTATATAGCCAACAGTAGGACTAGCTTACTTACTTAGTTACAACTACTTGCTTACCTAACTTAAAATTCCAGGCCCAGTTCCAGTTCCATTCACTTTTCGACCCTACAGGCTTATATCAATTGTGCTTCCTGCTTACGGAATCATTTTAAAATTTACTGTTAAAACAAAAAAGGCGCCGAATTTGCTATATTTCAACTTAAAGTGATATTTGGCTTTTTTATTAGCTTGTCTGTGTTGATGAATTAATTTTTAACGTAGTCGTCGCGTGTCATTCTGAGAGCTACAAAACCATCTCAAATCAGTCCAGGGTGATGTTGAGAACTTCAGAAGGAGTTTTTTATTTTCTGAAGCTTACTAGTCAGAAATAGTCAGGGCTTGGTTAATGCAAATTGTCGATAAGATAATCTGTTTCTTTTGCGTATAATATTATTTTATTACTGCAATCAGCAATACAACTAGCTTTGCAAGCTAAAATTTGTTTAAATTTTTTTTTGTGAAAACTTTTGCGGGGAATGTGATGTTGTCCTGCGGGAATGGGTTGGGGATGGGGACAAAACTTGCGGGGATGGGGCGGGGATGAGGAAGACTTACTTGTTGCGGGGTGAGGATAGGGACGATATTACATGCATATATAGTTTTGTACCTTTTTCATGCAAGATCAGGCCATATACCTTTTGACTCCTGAAGTATAAAATTGATATTTGGCAACATATTTGATGGTTTTTAATTGAAGAGACGTGCAGGTATGTTTCTCTTGCATGTGTATGTATTCATGGTCAGGTCAAATATGACTCTAGAAGTAGAGTTTCTTTTTAACGTCGAATCAAGTGGATTAGACATTTCTTTCTCTCTACAGACAGCGATTTTGTGGTCTAATATATAATTCATCGTATATGCACTCACGGCGTCGTTAAAACGGAACAGCGAAGAGCCAAGGCCTTCAGCTGAAAACTGTAAAACGGTAAAATATTCGTTTCGGCCTCCACTTACAATTTTAATAGCTTAGAAACGTCAATATTCATGTCATAAAATTCGTCGATACGAAGGTGCGCATTTTCAACAGTGGACTGTGAGAATTGTAATCGCAAATTTCTAAAGCGCTACTCTAAGGCTAAGCGCTGGCATAAAGGTATTACTGGGCGCTCCGTCGTGTCAAGGGGGTTGTTCTGAGATCTCAATTAAATATCTGAGTCTAGATCCCAAAAGACACACACAGAGGAGGCAGAGCCGCTGCTAAGGCAGGTTTCCTTAAGTAAGGGAAGGTAAGAAAACGGTGGATCAGATGGATTAGGGTAGGAATTCTTGAAAAGGTGGGACCAGTTTGGAGTCAAAGCCTGTGGAGTGAAAAGTAGAGGAGCCTGAGGCAGATGTAATGTAATGTAACTCCTCAAAATTTCTCAGCGCCACATAAAAGCCGCACCAGGTAGTACAGCCAACACTCCGTCGCAATATTAAATCAAGCCCGCAATAGCCGCCAGGTTAGAATCCGATGAGATATGACAAAATGGATGACAAATTACGCTCAAAATATGCGCTATTCAAGTGTTCTCCTTCTTCAGTGTTCTGCCCTTAGTGAGATCCAAGAATCAAACGACGCCATTCTTCCATATTTTATTCCCTTTGCTTAATTTCTTTACATCTTCGTCTTTTTCTTTTATCCATCATACAGTCGAATATCACATTTCTTGGACTTTAAGGGGCTTTATTCACTTCATTTCTTCCTTCGAGCACTGTCCGCAGGAGCGAGTTTCCACGCATCGTGTGGCCAATAATTATAGTTCAGGTGGTATATCAAGCGTCTTGTAGAGCCTCTTATGTTTAAAAGCCTACCGTGTCACCACCCAACGTGGTTTACCTGTGCAAGCTAAGTGCATGGTAGACGTCCGACTCCTTGCCGGGATATGCAAGCGCCCAGTGGCAAATAGCCAGAAGGATGGGCGATGGATGATATCAACGCTTGGAGATGATGTCTCATAAAAACACAGGGAGGAAGGAAACTGGAAGCCGCCTCCCTACCTACTCCAAGCACGATGAAAACGAGAAAACGAATTCAAATGTACATGGCACTATTCTGAAACACATGTTTACGAATCCTCATGCAAGGATACGCTTGAAGATATGACGTGTACAGACCTGTCAGTTCATGTAGTTTGGTATATTAGAAGGCTTTACAGTGCACAAGAAGACAGTTTTTCGCATAGAACGACCGCAAAAATAAGTAATAAAATGAGGAGACATTTGTTATTAGCAATGTTTCTAACCATTGTCTGTGGTAAGAATTGCGTATTATTTTCTCGTTGTATTGTACTTGAGTTCATTTAAATGCTTTAGCTTTTAGTGTTATTGTAATTGCTGTTAGTGAGTGTGATTCATACAGAGCCTTTTCAGGGCGCTCTCAAACTCTATCCTAAACGATGTTAAATAACATAGCAGATAAGTGCATTAATTAGCAAGAGACGTTCAGGTTACAATAAAAGTCACAGATTGACTGAATGAAGCTATTTAATTATTTAGCAGAAACTTATATTGTAGCAGATATCAAATAATGCAGATTTAGAACTTTGGCATATACTCAATATGATTATTCAAAAAGGAAAATATCGTACTTAATACAAGATGACATGCTTTTAATTAATGCTTTTTTCAATGTTAACATTCAAATTGTTCTCATAGTTGTTTTGCAGTGAAACAATATTTATTGCAAATCGCGCATCGATAATACATAATTATGAAAAGTGCACAGATTATTGAGGAGGAAATACATGTAGGCCCTATGGATGAATATCAACATCAATGCAGAAATTTTCCCCAAAGGAAGTGACAAGACCCATACCCATCTGGGAAACATAAAATGCATCCTATGGTTCATAACTTGTAGCTCAAAGTAGCTCTGTTTATAAGGAATGCTCTTCTCAAAGAGACAGACCTGCAGCGCGAACCATGATTAGGACTACATACACCTACACGGATGATAAAGACACTTATATGGAGCGTGGTACTGTACGGATCAGAGACATGGACCATGAGAAAATATGACATACGAAGACTAGAGGCTTTCGAAATGTGGATATGAAGAAGAGAGAAAATCAGCTGCACGGAACATAAAACAAATGAAGAAGTTATAAAAATGACTGGAGAAGAAAGAACCCCGATACACATAAAAAGAAAGAGACAAAGGAGATGTATCGGACAATAGCCAAGCGGTGACTCACTTCAAAGAACTGGAAAATGGAGGGGAGGCGGATGATGTTGGATCGGAAAGCTCGAAGAAGAGGCTCAACAGTGAGAGGAGTGGCAACGTCGGATATTTGAACAGACAGAGAACTAGAAGAAGAGAAGACACCTAAGCTCCACGCTAACACTTCACAGTCCATCTGCGCTCCTCTACACTCTGTTCTCGTTGCTTCTTCTTTCCTCCTGTCTTTCATGGCCTATTGTCCCTTTCTTTTTACAAGAGTTTTACGATTACAACTAAAGCATGCATATGTGAATGGTTGAAAGTCTTCAGCATTACATCAGAGGAATTATTATTTCTTGTTTATATTGTCTTGTGTGTCCTCAGGTTTCGCTGTCTTTGGTAGTTTGATAAAAACACCAGCTAATCAGTATTTGTCGCAGTGCTCGAATAACTTTCCCATGAATTGTTCTTCTACCCTTGGATCCAGTTCCATAACTTGGTTTTTCACCCCAGTTGGTGATAGTGACAACGTTACAGTAGCGACAGGATCTACAGTTTACCCGGCTTTTACTCCGTTGTACTGGATTGAACAACCGACAGCAAATGAATCCAACCTGATCATACGCAGAGTTAATGATTCCACAGCAGGGACATTCACGTGTTCAGACAGCGAGATGGTCGCACACTCTCAGATGCTAATTTATCGTGAGTACTGCAGCAGTTTGACGGTTGAGAAAACCTGATTTTCTTGCTTACGCAAACAATGAGTAATCTGACTGGCATATCTGCTTCATACTAAGTATATGATATGAAGCCAACAGGCATATTGCTCCTGATAGATGTTTGCAAATTCATTACTGCTTGAAACAGTCTTTAAATATCTGTTGATAAATAAGGTAATCTGTTACAGGTATATCTAATATGTTTATATTAATGAACTCTAGAGATGGGAATATGATAATGTTATTTTCACTTACGTTAGTTACCGTTAGTTAAATTTTGAGATACATATTGTAAGTTTATGTTTCAGTCGGTCGCATTTATATTTTTTACATTACATGTATGTTTGTAGGTGACGTCATTCTAACTACTAACGCGTCAGATCATCTTACCGTTGGCGTCGTAATAGCATATTCCTGCCAGCTGCTTTACCTTGGAAATCCATTCTTTCCTCCAATATTCAATCTCATGGGAGTGTTTCATCATAATCAGTATAAGATTAATAGCACAAATTCACCACAGTTGGGAACATGGAATTCACTGAATTCGGTAACATTGACTTTCTATCAAGCTTCGGCATGCCTTTCATTCGTGGCTTGTACAGTAACGTTTGGACCGCCAGTGGGCAACATATTGCCAGATTCTGCAACCAACGCTCCTTATAACGGCTACGGAAGGTATTATCCTACCGAAGCAGTGTCATGTGAGTGCCGTGCGAAAATTTCGATCTTTACTGTTCCAACTAATGCTTAAAGTAGTAACTCCCATCGAAGCTCCGTAAACTGCATGAACCATGCTTCAAACTCCGTGGTTGTTCTTCGATCCCCATTGACTAGCCTACAAGGTTAAAAAAAGTTTTGCAATCACTATCGTTAGGCAGATATAAATTTCAGACTTGCTGTTTGGAAGACGTCGTTCAAATGCCTAAAAGTAATCTACACAGTAGTACACATACTTTGATAGATCTATAGAAAATTGTTCTTGCTGAATGCCAGGTGTGATATATTATGATGTTTTTCACCAGGTGTCTTATCTGTCACTGGTGCTGTTTCTGGTGCTCAGATTTACTTTGGAGCAATGCTTACATGTGATTTACCCTCAGAATCTCTGGTTAACTACACATGGACCGAACTGCCAAACGGAAACTCGAGCATAGGACCCCAGTTGGCTATTTGGCACGGTGGTTCATATCAATGCACGGCTTTGTTCGATTCAATCGACTTCAGCTGGCACTCGTACTCTTTATCATCGACTATTTATAACCTGACTGTAAAGAGTAAGTTGCTTCACCGGAAATCTTATATGGACCACTACAACTCAGTGTTTCTTAGATGCATTTCTGTAGATGCATTATATTTCCACCACTAGGCCTACATGTAGGATTAAGTAACTATGTATTAACCTTATGTCAGCATTTAATAATTTTATTGTTTTATTTTGATATTGTCAGGGTTTTGTTGTGGCTTAAAAGCATTCGCTAGATATTAATTAGTCCTAGATTATATACAGATCCTCAGCTCAATTCAATTTGGGCCTCTTTGCTTAGCCAGCTTCTTAAGCATGCTAAGTTTTTCAGTATATTTCCATGCATTCTATGTTCATCCTCTTATGTGTCCTTCATATACAATATACATGACCTAATATTTAGCCCTACTATAGACAACCCAATGATAGTTGCGGCTTCCTTTTGCCACTTAAATCACTTTTATAACAACATTTGAAGCGTTATTCTAAAAGGGAAAAATTGATTATTATAACTTTATTCTGTGTTTAGAACTTTATTCTATGTTCAGGTGTTGCTAATGATTCTTCTGATTTTCTTTATTGATAATCGTTTCTGTTTATGAAACAGAGCAGTCTTTTAAGGCCAAACCATTGTACGGACCAATCGCTGGGGGAACTAAAGTCACATTAACACTTGAGAACTGGTCAAAAGAAGTTGCAAACATATCTGTCGTGTATCTCGGTGACATTCTAGGAAGTACAGACATACAAAGTGACAGGTTAGACAAAAATGACTCGTATAAGCTTAGGGTCCATTAAGCTAGACTGAGAGGCAGTCATAGTTAAGCTTATGAAGTGTTTTGTGAGTGCGATTGTCCAGTTTTTTGCCTCACCGTCTGATCTTTTCGTCAACTGTGTATGGTCTGTGAACTCAGTACATATCATTTGACTAAGGGATGCAGGTAGAACCAAACTCTCGAAAGAAATTTCTTCTTTGACGAGGCTTTGAACCCCAACCTCTGAGTTGACAATTCAGCAGGCTATTCATTCGGCAAGTCTACTATAGATTCAACGAAATTAGAGTCAACAACCGCTGTAATAAAATAAATAATAAAAATTTGATTACACCATCATCAAGTGCAGTCGCCGTTGTTGCAGAGCTAGACCACGTGGAGAAATGGGCAAAGGGGTCGTCCATTAATTATGTCAACAAATTTTAGGCCTTTTTTGACCCTCTCCCCCTTGTCAACAACTGTCAAACATTGACGGACCCCCTCCGAAATATTATGTCAACAATCCCAGAACCCCCTACAAAAAAGAAACACAATGGCTCAATACATGTAGAATCATTTTTTTTTTAATTTTTACACTAAAAAATGCAATCTCTGAATTTCAAAATATATGAGTTTAGTTTATTACCAGCTTTTTAGAAGTATTAAACATTAAGCACTTTATACATTTTTAGCATTACTTAATGCTTTCGCTGCCATTTTGAAGGGTCTGTGTTGATTCATTGGAAAAAATTTGTTGACGTCAAAGTTATACTAGATGGATAAAAATGGCTTAAATCCATTATAAGTAGGATGACCCTACTGTGATTGACAGCTCATTGCCCATTGACAGATCGGCCTTTGATCAGCTCTGCCGGTGTCACGAAATAGAGTATCCCCCATACATGAGTAATTGAGTATCCCCCTTCGCAACATGGAGTATTCGGTTTAATTTGCATTTTTGGCCTTTTCTAAGCGTATTCAGTCGTACTGTTTGGATTTATTGTACACATAACATTTTTAAATCGCATATCTTTAGTTTGTAAGTCGCCCTGAAATAAATTTACTTAATTTTGGTGATTTTGACTGGATTTTCGCCGAAGCTATCGTGATGCGTATACCGATGGGGATAGAATGGTTTATCCCCGGATAATCTAAACCGGTTTATTCCATCCTGGGGGATAAATTCATACATTCCCCCCGGACAGTCCTAGGACGGATACTCTATTTCGTGATACCGGCAGGCTGATACCAGTTTCTCACAGCTGTTCTTTAAAAAACGGGGCATATTTTACAGAAGTTGCTCCCAAGAAGGACATGTTTTACATACGTTGCTCCCTGATATAATATAGCTAAGGAGCGATTATGTAATAGTATTATTACTATCATGACATGTTATTATAGTTGTATAATACGAATTTTACAAACACTTTCATGCGAAATTTGGTGCACTTCAGCTTCTTCTTATTCCAGCCCGAACAGTCCGATTCGGGTCAAATGTGCAATATGACAGCGATTTTTATGTAAGCTGAAGCATTGGCTTTGAGCACTGCTATCGTTACAAAGCTGAACTCTAGAAACCTATGTTCATTAATTCCTTCTTAGGAAAAGCTTCAGTACTCTGTCCAATTCTCACAGCACAGGTCGATTCAGGTTTGGTTAAGCAGGAAAGCATGGGCGGAGTCTTGGTCTTTGGTTTGGGGGACTGGTGAAGGAGCGGCCCTAAGGACGATCGGCGAGGCGCGCAGCGCCGAGCAGGAGGGGTTTGGGGAGGGATTTGGGGGAGGGGATCTAAATTTTTTGAATTTCTACACTGTAATGGACCTAATGGTAGCATTTTCAGCTGTCTTCTGAAAAATATTGCTCTATAATTTGAGTGTTGATAGGAACCAGCTGTCACTCTAGCTTACATGTAGTTTGAGTCGTGTTTGAGTTTGGCGATGGATTTGAGGAGGGATGTGACCCCTCCCCATCTAAATTTTTGAATTTCCACACTGTAATGGTAGCATTTTAAGCTGTCATCTGAACAAAATTGCTTTATTATTTGAGTGCTGATAAGAACCAGCTGTCACTCGTAGCTAACATGTAGTTTGAGTCGTGTTTGAGTTTGGGGAGGGGTTTGGGGAGTGGATGTGTCCCTCCCCATCTAAATTTTTTTGAATTTCCACACTGTAAAGGTAGCATTTTAAGATGTCATCTGAACAAAATTGCTCTATTATTTGAGTGCTGATAAGAATCAGCTGTCACTCGTAGCTATTGTAATTATATTCATGAAATATTTCAGAAATATTGGGGATATAAGCAGCTCCGTCCCCCCCACCTTAAGTTTCTGGGGACCGTCCACCTGTCCCCCTACGTCTCGGCCCCTGCAGGAAAGTATCTCGGTGAAATGGATCCAACGATTTGGAAATTATTGCTAACGCGAAACTTTGTGAAGTTTTAACCTAAAACTATTCCTGCCATCGTGAGGAAAGACATTTACTTGATCATTTGGATCATTCATTGGTCTGCATGCACTACACTGCACAAGCACCACCTTGTTCATTTCTGCACCCTTGCACATTTTCTACTGGTTTTTGATTGCTGGTCTGTGTTACTATACATAAAAATAGTAATGAGAAAGGGGCGGCCCTATCAGCGGAACGATATTGTTTACCCTTTGACACCATGAACTACTACAACAAAATTAATGTACATTGTACATGAACCTGTATTTTGGTTGGTGATCAATAAAGCTTGTGAATTGAATTTTAGTGCGTTATCTTTAAATTTGCTGATTTGTCTAAATTTCGTTCTAGTCAATTGCTTCAGGTGCACGGTTATGTGGTCCTATGACGCTTGCAACATATTATATATTCAAAATGGTAATCTTGAACTCCAAATGTCTAAAGCTCTTCTCTAAAGCTAAGTGCAGGATATCACCTTATTCACGAGCGCCTATTTTCCAATGGCTATCATGAAGAAAAAAAAATTGCAAATGACATAGGCCTAATTTAAAAACTCTATATTTAGCCTATTTGAATTTCACTTCTATTTTAGCTGTTGGATTTCTATAACTTCAATTTGGCAAATTCACTTTCAGCGTAGGCAACAATGTTGTGATGACAACTCCCAATGCAACAGCAGCGCTAATTGGACAACCGTTGCCGATAATAATTGAATTCACTCCAGGACCATACAACATAACTTCCAATTCATCTTTCACTTACCAAGGAAACCCAGAAATAACTGGCATCAGCCCATCCACGTTTGTAGCCACGTAAGTTTTAACGAATGCTTTGCGAAATAGAACAATAAATAAATATGTAATAATGACAGAATAGAGCCATTTTCTTTGTAGAACTATTTAATATTTCAATCGGCTATGAAACAATACTATTAATTTTATTATTGAAACAACTCAATCATGCTAATGCATTTTCAAATTTAAAATATTCTCTTCCCTGTTCATTGGTGTTGTAATATTAAAAGTGTATAGATAACTTTTAATTCACAGGGGTGGAACGATCGTGAATGTAACCGGGACTCAGTTGTCATCTGTTGCTAATCCACTCATTCAAGTAACAATTGTCGTTGAAAGAGGAATCGAAAGAAATACCACTACAGAAAAATCGTTCGAGGTAGGAAATAAAAATGTTAAGCTAAAATTGAAGTGAAATTCGAATAGGACAATTAGCATTCCCTATATTCTACGGCATAATAGATATTGATTGCAGATTGAATCACTGAGAGCTGCTCTGAGCTACATAAAAGCATTTGAGTTGTATTCTTTTATCACGCATACGCCACAATGTGTATTGCCATGTCTCTAGCAGCGAGGCAGATATGTCCAACTTATCTAAAGAGATCCGAAATAAAGTAGGCTGAATTTAATATTATGCTGAACAGTATCAAATGAAACAGCATTTGTATGCAAGGCAGATCTGTACTAAGAACTGTTTCGACGTAGATAAAATGAAACGCAAAATTGATAAACTACGTCGATGAATTTGCATAACTTCAAATCTTGCACAAATAATTCTGCAGTTGACTCAGTTACTTCATTACGTTTCAACACATTCCACTTTTGGAAAGTTTAGGCCTATAAACTTTTTATTGCACTTTAACATGCCATTGATGCAATGAAATTAAGTCTGATTTCTCTATAAATAATTAGATGTTTACCAATACAATGCGCCTAACTGTGCTTGTGGTATCTTCTAAATAAAGATCATTTAATCTAATAAATCGATTTTAAGTCTAACTATTGTTTTTTACTGTTAGTCTTGCGAAGTCAATCCTGGAGATGGTAGTCAAATGACCTGTCGAATGCCATCAGTAAACATCCCCGACGATTTTCTCCAAGCCTTAAACTCTCTGTACAATAACAGAAGTAAACGCGACACGAATTTGATGAACCATCTAAAAGCAGAAAATCCATTCCTTCTGTCGAGGGGTAAACGATACGCAAACGCTCTGTCCTTGACTGGACCAAATGGAGTAGACCACGCTGTCATCTATCTTGGATTCATCCTAGATGGTTATCAGAAGTATGACAACATCAACGACGTTCTACCAGAAACTCAAATTCTAATCTATTCTCCTCCGGAAATCAACTTCACGAAAGACACAACTGAATTTGATCCAGACAAGGATGAGTCCATTTCAATTAAGGTAGACTCAGATTTTCCAATACGTTGCAGTAACTATTATCAGAACTTGTTTAACAATAGCATATATCACGACTATTGTGTTCATTCTGAGGAATTGCGTCTGACTTAAACATACTGCTACGAAATGTAACTCACTGAGGTTTTCATACGTTTAGATAGCTGGATAAACTGAACTGCGGTTTGGGATTTTATTGCTTGTAATTGTATAATGACCTTTATAGCGCAGTTATGATAGGGGCCTAATGTACATGTACAGGCATCAATCGAAAGTCGTTTCATGTGAATTGTGAAGCCATATTCAGAATAGTTGAATTCATAGTTGCATTAAATGTTGCATCTATTTATTATGTTTTGTATTGTTGAAGCATGAACATGGAATTTGTAACTGATGCGAACTGTTAATAGAAGGTTCATTTTATAAAAAGCCATACTGAAATTTGTCTTTAAGGGCAAGCACATGACACGCGGCTGTCGCATGGTTGACTATGTGGTGAAAGTCGGTGCTGATATCTGCGAAAACATTGACCTAACTGAAAATCAGTTGAGATGTCGACCACCAAAACAACAACCACAGTCGACCCAAAACGGATCGATCTACTGTGATCAGCTCCCGAACATTTACGTATGTACACCTCTGTAGCTATGGTTCACATTTTTAGTATTACAGTATAGCATACAATTATACATGATTAATACAGTGCTTACATAAGACTGTGCAACTGTGACTAGAGCCCTGCGCCGACTTCATAGTGTCGGCGGCGGCGCGCCGGTCATTTTTGGTCGGCGGCGGCGGCGCGCCGCCGACCAACAAAAATCGGCGGCGGCGGCGACGCGGCGCGGCGTGGTCGGCGCCAGTAACGAATTCAGAATTTTATGAGGGGGTCAAATGGGCGGCCGAACTTTTGAAATATTTTGAATTTCCACACTGTAATTGTAGCATTAGGGTGTGTCAATTTTCGAAAGATCAATATTTAAAAAGTTAATAGGGATAAATTTGTACATTTTCATGTGGAAAATCGAAATATAGGTCTAAATTTTGTTTTCAATTAGATTTACCTACTTCGATTTACGCTCGAATTATCGTGTATTAACGTAAATAAACTGCTTTAATATGGAGCTAACTGAAATATTTTAAAAGACTCTAATATGAATTTCTTGTCTGTTAGAAATTGTACAGTGTGTAATATTGTGTATTATTACTGTATTATTGTTATGTATAAATGTCTTTTACTCATGAATTATCAATTTATCGTACACTGTGTGCAATCTAATTAATATTAATTATATTAATGCATGTAAGCAGAATTACCAACTGTCAGGGATCTCATTAGATATGGATTGTACCTTAGAGAGATGAGTGACCAAGATAGACGGAATTACAGCAATAACCAACTTGTCACCGATCTAATGACTGGCATACTTGCTCAGTGGTGCAGAGAAACTCCTAACTTCACTGAGCCAGTCATAAACACCCATGCTAGAATCAAAGCAAAGTTGAAATCCACGTGGGAGCAAGGAAACAAGGTGTCTTCAGGCAGAGCGAATTTGGAGGAGAAAGATAGGTTTATGGAAAAGCTCGACAGACTCATGGACATACTTACCTGCAAGTGTTACATCAAGAGTTGTACTGATGTGGTTGCAACTCTGCCTGTTTTAGTGAAGTACACATATTATCTTGAAGAGTACGAGGATATCATGGAAGAATCAGTGACGGACTATTATAATGAATATATTGATAAAGACAAAACTACTTACCTGGTGAAAGCGAGGCCTCTGATGATTTTGCAAAAACTGGGAAGAGAGCAAGGTAAAATACTACAGACATAACCAACATAGTTCTGGCCAGTCTAGAACACCACACTGGGTTGAGAGAGAGACGGCGGAGATTGCTACTGCTGCCTGGATTGATGCCGGAATCGCTACTCAGTTTGACACTAATTTGGTGATTGATCACAACAAGGTGAGGAGAGCTCAGGAGAGAGTCATAAAGGAACTCGATGCAAAGTTTAAAGACAAAATTCATCAGAATGGCATAAGTTGTATTTTCATTGATGGGCGTCATGATGAAACGAAGTTCATGTTAAAAGCAGAAGAGAATGACAAAATGTATCCAGGTTTGGTTAAAGAAGAGCATATTACAGTTTGCATGGAACCAGAAAGTAGATATCTGTGGTATATTCTTTTCCAGCTAGAACTGACTAAAGAACAGAGTGAAGAGGTGAAAGTGATTGTCTACAGCGAAGAGGTCTGCTTGGTATAGTTTTAGTGAGTGTGTGCTGCAAGCAATGTTGTGCAGTGACGAGGAGCAGGAGAGAAGAGATGCAGTGGAGAGGATACCGAAGATCAGAGGTGAAGGAGATATTGTATTGTATTGTATTGTATTTGAACACTTGTTATAGCGCCCCTACCAGATTTCCCATTCAGAGGCGCTGCCGACTCTGCGCGGACGCTGAATCGGAGTTTCACGCCGAAGCGCATTGAGCAATTGCAAGTGAAGGACTTGCCCAGGGTCCCTACGCGGCGACTTTGAGGTGGATTCGAACCCGCAACCCTCCAGCTGCAAGGCACCGAACATACCCCTAAACCACCGCGCCACAGTATATTGTGTTGTGTTGTACACCTGTATATACACCTATATACAGCTTGGAGATAGCCGGGTGAGACCCAGGAAAACACCATCAATCCTGAAGCGACTACAGTCTCGCAACTGATTGACTGGAGTCTCTGAGCCCCATTTACTTGCTCCCTAACAAAAGAAAAGATCAAGGCGCTTGTGGCCAACCCAATGGTGGTTCCCGACTGGCCATCACACACACAGTCTGTTGAGAGGCGTGTGAAAATGACAACCGAGGCTGCTGGTCATGTGTGCAGTCATGAGAGGAGGAACCGTTACATCAAAGATCAAATGGTCAGCCGTGAGCTCATGGGTCAATACATAAGCAAGAAGGACATGATGTCTTTGGTTGATTTTGTACAATTCCATTAACTTGACCTCACAGATGACATTTGCTATTCATTCATTCATTCATTCATTCATTTCAGATATTTATATAGCGCCCCTTCAAGATTTCTACTCAGAGGCGCTCTCGACTACAGCGCCAACACTGAATCGGAGTTTCACGCCGAAGCGAATGAGCAATTGCGAGTGAAGGACTTGCCCAGGGTCCCTACGCGGCGGCTCGAGGTGGATTCGAACCCGCAAGGCACCGAACATACCTCTACACCACCGCGCCCCACTATGATAGTATTACAGTTTCGTTTTTGACAACGTGTGGCTACAGATTTTTCAGTTCTATTGTACGTTAAAATCAATTTTATGTAATTAATACTAATTATGGCTCATTTCAACTGTAAATCGATGTAGCTAGCACTCATTTTAGGCCGTTTCTGAAACCATATTTGGATTCAGCATGTTCAAATGCACACTTTCATCACTAGGCGTTTGTGAATTTCGAAAAAAAGTCATTTGACACCCCAAATTGACACACCCTATTGTAGCATTTTAAGCCGTCGTCTCAACAAATTTCTCTATTATTTCAGTGCTGATAGCAATCAGCTGTCACTCGTACTTAAGATGTAGTTTGAATCGTGTTTGAGTTTGACACAGACATTACTAGGAAATCAGACATTTATTGAGATGAATTTAAAAACTAGAAAAAGGGCCTTCGTTCAATTTCAAAGAACGCCATAAGCTTTTAGTAAACGAATTGCTGACTACAAGACACAGTTATAAATATACTAAGCGAACACTGACACACCACAATATGATCACAATTCGTAGTATAAACGGATGATCACAAATAATTAAATAAATCGCATTTAACTGTTTGGCGCCCAACACGTCCTACTGCTCATTTTACGAACACCATATGGCGAATGAAAGGCTGAGTTGACCTTTGGGATGGTAGCTGGAATCAAGCGCGCGTCCATGCTGATCTTCTACTTTTCGTGCCATGGTGTTACCATTTACCCTAAACCCCTTTCCATGGTGTCTCACAAGTAATTAATTTTAATTATTTTCAATTTGCTAAACTTTAGTCAACGTAACAGGAAGAGTGAGATTTTTTTGGTAAAATACTTATAGATTAAGGAGTCCTGGTGCCATCTGTTTTTCTATCAAAAACAGCTTTTCCGCCCGTTTGCTTTTGGTAGCTTCAGGCATCGCGATACTATTTCTAATTATATCCAATTTAACACAATTAAAGTTAATATTATTTATTTCGAGAACGTGAATTGATTTTATAAATCCCATATAGTCTTTGTTTCATAGCAGTTTAATCCATAGCAGTTTAAAATGCAGATCGCCAATCCGAAAGCCACTAGTAGCCTACTTAGGGATTTGCAATTTCTTAAAATGCATGCTGCACTGAGGGGTTAACTTAACCCCACAGGTATTTTTATGGAATTAACTAGAGGGGTTGAAAATGAATTCGGGGTTGAACACTCCCAACCCCCGACAATTCAATCACCATATATATATATATCCTCTGTCTTACATACATCCTATATATATATATATATATGTAGTATGTATGTAAGACAGATGACCTTTTAGATCCTCTCTCATTCGTATCCATCTATTAAATCTATCTGTCAGTCATTCAAGCTACCCATCCACTCATTCATTCATCAATCCATCCATCTATCAATCCATCCATCCATCCAACATCCCCACCAAAATATATATCCATCTATCTATCCATCCATCCCATAATCTGTCTGCTCTCTGTCTGCTGTCTACCTGCCTGTGTCTCTGCCTGCGTCACTCTGTCTCTGTAGGCCTATGTCTGTCTGTCTCTGTCTGTCTGTCTGGCTGTATGTCTGTCTATGTCTACTTCTGTAACCCACTGAAGCAAATAATTTATTGTGAAATCATGTAAAAGCATGAAAAATGCAACAAAACAATTAAACATATCAGCGTGGCATCGGCGGCGCGCCGAGGAATTATCGGCGGCGGCGGCGGCGGCGCGCCGATCCACAAAAATCGGCGGCGGCGGCGCCCAAGAAATGTCGGCGGCGGCGGCGCGGCCGGCGCAGGGCTTTAACTGTGACCCTTTATATTATTATATCATTAGGCCTACATCATTTCAACGGTGTTATTATTATTTATTAATCTTATATTTGCACATTAATTTAATATCGTCATTAGTAGTGATATTATTATACTTGTTTTAGATATGATACTCCATGAACAAAATACTTAGATTAGCCTGAAAAATTATTCATCTAAGAGAAATCAGGCGGCGGCGGCGCCCAAGAAATGTCGGCGGCGGCGGCGCGGCCGGCGCAGGGCTTTAACTGTGACCCTTTATATTATTATATCATTAGGCCTACATCATTTCAACGGTGTTATTATTATTTATTAATCTTATATTTGCACATTAATTTAATATCGTCATTAGTAGTGATATTATTATACTTGTTTTAGATATGATACTCCATGAACAAAATACTTAGATTAGCCTGAAAAATTATTCATCTAAGAGAAATCAGGCCTCGTGTCAGTTTATGATTATAATAATAATTGTTATTATTATCAATTATTACTGATTATAATCATGTTATTTCGTACAACGTGTGGTTGATAATTATAGTTTTCAGCTCCTCAGGCATTACAAATTCGCACAGAGCTGTAAGTAATGTGAGTGTACTAATTCCCATAATAATTCAATTTAAGATTATTTCTTGCTGTCTAACTTCTGCTGCACCACAAAATACATGGAATGAATATCATATCAAAGAAAGTGGTTTAGAGGATCACACCTTGATGTCTCATTGCAGTGACACACATAATGATATTTAAACAAGCCGATAGTAGCTGAAATTAAACCTTTTCAAAACCTTACTTTGTAAAAATTCCGGTAAAGTTGTACCGAACATATAGGGCTGAATAATTATGTGATTATTACGACTGAATTTCAGTTTATTTCCTTTTTCAGATACACTTGGGTTTCAAGACTTATCAATACGCCTGCATGAAATATCCAACCCCTCTTCCGGCCTTACTAATCGGATTGGTTGTTGGACTCTCGTCTTTTGTTGTTATTATTCTTTTGATAATCGCAATCGTCTGTTGTTGCAAGAGATCCAGAAATCGTCTTAACAAATCAACTAACATTCCTTTAGACAGTAACACAGCTGCGGTAAATGAGGCATATGAACCACCATCAGATCAGACGTATGCTAATGCGGTATATTTACGACCATCAGTTCAGTCGCTGTATGCTGATGAGGCATATATACAGCCATCAGCTCAGTCGTATGATAATGATGAATATGATCCAGAGCCACCATCATCTCCGTTGTATGCTAATGCGTCAGAACTTAATAGGCGCTGACCAACGCTCTTCAAGCAGAGGTTGCTGTTGTAGGCCGACTTTTTAAAGCACAGTTGCATTCAAACGTTCAAACCTATGTAAAGCAAACAAGACAACTGACAGAAGGACATTAATATTTGCAGCATATTCCGTCCAATAAACTTAAACCATCTTGAATCGATGTAATGATTTTATATCTTATACGTTGATTTATGTAATGATTTCCATATCTTATACGTTGTGAATAGCAGTATTTAACCATTATCAGCGCCAGAGAAAAGAATGCATTTGTCGATCTTGTGGAATTTTCTTTTGAAACAGAATTAAAAGTATTCATGCATTTGTTACAGCCTTCTTCAACATTAGACCTGAAAAGCCGGGAGTTGAAGCATTTCCAACCTTACTTTATGACTTGTTTTGTTGATGCTTTAGACCTAAATAGAAAAGACTAAAATCTTCGTTTATTCATTAACAGAACGCAATGCGAATACAAGATTGCGGCCATGTGTAGGCATTAGGTTTGCGGATTTTTTCGTTTGCAGTTTTATTGTTCGGCTCAAGACCTAATTGACTCTTGTTTGATTATTTAAAGATATTAGGGTTTAATAGATGCCTTTAAAAAGCAGACTGGGAATTAAGTTTTTGGTGTCCCTATGAGGAAGTGAAAATAATTGCTGAGATCTAGGACGAAGGACGTATGGAAGCTCCCGATGTCGGGGCAGAACATGATGGTTACGATATTAGTTCTGGTGACTGAGTCTGTCGTCAGCATTACTCGCCACTTCGGCTACAGTCGGAGCACCATGGGGAGAAAGCCGGCTCGTTTGACTCTACTCACAAATTTCTCCAGGCAATCCCTTTCTCCTCCATTGGCATACTCCACCAGGCTGGAAGTGCGTATGTTAGTTTCGACTTTGTGGCGCTCTGAGCGATTCCATGTAGCATCGATGGAGTTGCTCCATGTGCCCAGAGGATCCTTAATGCGTAGAGGGAGGCAGAGCATGCGCTGATGATCCCGTCGATATATTTGGAAAAGGATAGCTTTTTTCCTAGGATGATCCTAAGGATGCTGATGCTGATGTATATCGACTGTGTGCGTGTATCATGGAGCTCGTCGGCTTTTTTTACTATGGCAACCTCGTAGGTATAAGGTAGATTGATGCGGAGGGTTTTAGTGGGGCGCGGTGGTGTAGGGGTATGTTCGGTGCCTTGCAGCCGGAGGGTTGCGGGTTCGAATCCACCTCAAGCCGCCGCGTAGGGACCCTGGGCAAGTCCTTCACTCGCAATTGCTCATGCGCTTCGACGTGAAACTCCGATTCAGTGTCCGCGCTGAAGTAGGGAGCGCCTCTGAGTAGAAATCTTGAAGGGGCGCTATAACAAGTGCTCATACATACATACATACATGCATACATACATACATACATACATACATACATACATACATACATACATACATACATACATACATACATACATACATACATACATACATACATACTCTCAGCCCACTTAATGATATGCCTAAGTTCTTCCTGGCCAGTGCTGATAATTATGCTTAGATCCAGTCATTAAATAAGATTGGATCTAAGCATATAAGGACCGATGTATTCTATAATCACGGAAGTGGTGACTTACGGAAGTTTCTCACCTGTTGCTCATCCAGTTATATACGGCTGACGTTCGTCATTAGATGACAAGGATAAGACAACAGGCTCAACTTCAAACAAATACATCGTCTGACGTAATAAAAGCGCTTCAGTGAAATGCAAGAAAATTATAACAAGTCGTGGTTTGTTTGCAGCTATTAATTGCCTATTTATTCTGTTCCCGGAAGCGATGGAGCGACTCACTGGCCTCGCGTCCAGAACCTTTGAATTCCTCAGTAGTCGGCTGAAGGGCCTATAGACAAGAAAAGCAGTGATTCCCTACGTCCCAATTTGGAACTTGGAACAACACTATACATGCATGCCTAGTTGCCTACATACATAAATACATAAAAAATACATACATAGAAGTAAGCACGTATATACACGCATACATATTAGGCCCTATATTCATACAGTAGATACATGCATGCACAATTGCACATCCATACTTCCATAAATGTAGGCTATAGGCTATATACTCACGCGCATACATGCTTACATGCATACATGCATGTACACATATTTAGGATTGACACCACGACGCAGACATAGATACCTCGCCACAGAGCACCAGTCTGAATAGTAATTTCAACATTTCTACAGCGTCCAAAAAAGCGAAGTTACGGGAGTTTATTCACAGGCGTTTAGTGTAATGGTTATCGCGCTGGACTGTTAATCGAGAGGTCGGGGTTCAAATCCCCGCCAGGGCAGAAAATTTGGTTTGAGATTTCTTTTCCTCCAACACCCTCTATCGATCTCGGCTATAATTAGACTATACGGTGAGGGAGAAGACTGGCTTCGCACTTATTCAGTTGATTATTAAATTTAGTAATTATTAAATGCTTTGACGTGTTAATCTTTTATTTCCATGTGTTTAACTGTACGTCCAACTCATTATGTACTCATTACTTTTGATATTTAGTTTAAATTAGTTAAGGTTAGTTAAGATTTTTTATGTTAATCAAGTCAAAAATTGTTATGTAAAGCATCTTTCGGTCGCCACATATTCTGTTGAAATTATATAGAGGTGTCCCTACTTAGCGGGATCTTTGATCCCTTCAGGGCATTCCCTTGCGGCATTCAACTATCCATACTTAAAAGTGCAATCTGATTTGTAATATTATTGTTTATTGTTGTTTGGCTACAAATAAACGATTGATTGATTGATTGATATGCCAAGGCTTAGAAAATGAAGTTTCTAGCACTTCATAATCATGGCTGCCTCAGGGCTAACTTAAGGGACTGATTCTTCTTCTTCTTAGTCAAAACACAATCGATAGGCGGGGAGTGAAATCGGTTCCAGGTGAAGATCCATAGGGCTGCCGAGCAAAGACTGACTGCCTGAGTACAAACAGACAGTTAGAAGCAGACAGACAACTAGAGAGAGAGAGAGAGAGAGAGAGAGAGAGAGAGAGAGAGAGAGAGAGAGAGAGAGAGAGAGAGAGAGAGAGAGAAGAGAGAAGAGAGAGAGAGAGAGAGAGAGAGAGAGAGAGAGAGAGAGAGAGGAAGGGGAAGAGAGAGAGAGAGGGGAAGAGAGAGAGAGAGGAGAGAGATAGAGACAGAGAGACAGAGAGAGAGACAGACAGAGCAGAGACAGAGACAGACAGAGACAGAGAGAGGCAGCGACTTGAGTAAGCCAGTATTGCTGAATTACCTAACTAAACTCGGCTTTGTTGACTGAATCGACACCCAGCCCAGCTAAGCCGAATCGGCTGCCTTCTCTGTCTGTCTGTCTGTCTCTCTCTCTTTCTATCTCTCTCGGTCTCTCTCTGTCTCTCTGTCTCTCTCTCTCTCTGTCTCTGTCTCTGTCTCTGTCTCTCTGTCTCTGTCGGTGTCTCTCTCTGTCTCTGTTTCTTTCTGTCTCGTCTCTGTCTCTGTCTGTCTGTCTCTCTGTCTCTGTCTCTGTCTCTCTGTCTCTCTCTTTCTCTCTTCTCTCTATCACTCTCTGTGTGCCTGTCTGTCCTTTGCGCCGTTTATTGCAGAGTCACTAATGCTGCTCTCCTAGTCATTAAGATCAGCGACTCTATATTTATATAATATATATTATATTATAAATAATATATATATAATATATAGTATATATATATATATATATATATATATGAAAAAGGGAGAGTCTATCATACATGCATGTATGTGCAGCGGATGAAGCGTGAAGTGTGTAGTGGTTTCTAAACGTTGTTTTGTACGCTCTTGAGCAGGTGTGGGCAAACTACGGCCCGAGGGCCAGATCCGGCCCGCCCACACTTTTTATCCGGCCCGCCGCAAATTGCAGCTATATAGTAGGGTGGTCCTTAGAAATAAAAGTGTGAATCTATTGTTCGCCAAGGTGCCATTTGGTTCCATTTCATCCAGAAACATCACACAAAAAGTTGTATGAAAAATATTAATATTTAGGACTCGCACAACACCATCAAAGTTTTACCCCTTATCAAATATAGGAACACTCGAAAAGTAAGCATAATAGTTGTAATCAACCATGAAAAGTGAACATGTAAACCAGGAATAAATTCAACTGCCTGTAGTAGGTCTAGATTATAACACAATGACATTTATTGCATGCCTGGTTACTAGTGATTACACTGATTTGTGATAACAATTATTTATTAGAGTTATTATTATTATTGAGGAAATGGTAAAAAGTTAATAACTTCTACAAATATGGGGAAATTCTGAAAATAACACATAATTTTATTCAGTTTTAAGAGCTCTTTCTAGCGGTATACTGAATGGCAGTTAATTAGTTTTCAATAAGAATATTTTACAAGAAAACCTACAATTTTCTCGAAAAACGATTTGTCTCGTAACTTTGGCCCTCTGGTGAAGGCGGAAGACATTGATAATTTTTTAAAATTTTTAACCGTTTTTGAGCCATGCCATTCGGCAACTTTTGGCTGCTATTACTTTTCGAATTTCTAATTTTTACTTTTTTCTTTCAAATTCAGTGTCCGCGCTGAAGTCGGGAGCGCTCTGAGTAGAACATACATACAAAGGGGCGCTATATACAAGTGCTGCATGCATACATGCATTACACGCATACATACATACATACATACATACATACATACATACATACATACATACATACATACATACATACATACATACATACATACATACATACATACTCTCATGCCCACTTAATGATATGCCTAAGTTCTTCCTGGCCAGTGCTGATAATTATGCTTAGATCCAGTCATTAAATAAGATTGGATCTAAGCATATAAGGACCGATGTATTCTATAATCACGGAAGTGGTGACTTACGGAAGTTTCTCACCTGTTGCTCATCCAGTTATATACGGCTGACGTTCGTCATTAGATGACAAGGATAAGACAACAGGCTCAACTTCAAACAAATACATCGTCTGACGTAATAAAAGCGCTTCAGTGAAATGCAAGAAAATTATAACAAGTCGTGGTTTGTTTGCAGCTATTAATTGCCTATTTATTCTGTTCCCGGAAGCGATGGAGCGACTCACTGGCCTCGCGTCCAGAACCTTTGAATTCCTCAGTAGTCGGCTGAAGGGCCTATAGACAAGAAAAGCAGTGATTCCCTACGTCCCAATTTGGAACTTGGAACAACACTATACATGCATGCCTAGTTGCCTACATACATAAATACATAAAAAATACATACATAGAAGTAAGCACGTATATACACGCATACATATTAGGCCCTATATTCATACAGTAGATACATGCATGCACAATTGCACATCCATACTTCCATAAATGTAGGCTATAGGCTATATACTCACGCGCATACATGCTTACATGCATACATGCATGTACACATATTTAGGATTGACACCACGACGCAGACATAGATACCTCGCCACAGAGCACCAGTCTGAATAGTAATTTCAACATTTCTACAGCGTCCAAAAAAGCGAAGTTACGGGAGTTTATTCACAGGCGTTTAGTGTAATGGTTATCGCGCTGGACTGTTAATCGAGAGGTCGGGGTTCAAATCCCCGCCAGGGCAGAAAATTTGGTTTGAGATTTCTTTTCCTCCAACACCCTCTATCGATCTCGGCTATAATTAGACTATACGGTGAGGGAGAAGACTGGCTTCGCACTTATTCAGTTGATTATTAAATTTAGTAATTATTAAATGCTTTGACGTGTTAATCTTTTATTTCCATGTGTTTAACTGTACGTCCAACTCATTATGTACTCATTACTTTTGATATTTAGTTTAAATTAGTTAAGGTTAGTTAAGATTTTTTATGTTAATCAAGTCAAAAATTGTTATGTAAAGCATCTTTCGGTCGCCACATATTCTGTTGAAATTATATAGAGGTGTCCCTACTTAGCGGGATCTTTGATCCCTTCAGGGCATTCCCTTGCGGCATTCAACTATCCATACTTAAAAGTGCAATCTGATTTGTAATATTATTGTTTATTGTTGTTTGGCTACAAATAAACGATTGATTGATTGATTGATATGCCAAGTGCTAAGAAAATGAAGTCACTAGCACTTCATAATCATGGCTGCCTCAGGGCTAACTTAAGGGACTGATTCTTCTTCTTCTTGGTCAAGACGGACAGACAATCGGTTCCAGGTGAAGATCCATAGGGCTTGAGTAGATAACTGACTGGTGAAGATGAACAGACAGTTAGCAGCAGTAGGCAGAGAGAGAGAGCCAGAGAGAGAGAGAGAGAGAGAGAGAGAGAGAGAGAGAGAGAGAGAGAGAGAGAGAGAAGAGAGAGAGAGAGAGAGAGAGAGAGAGAGAGAGAGAGAGAGAGAGAGGAAGGGGGAGAGAGAGAGAGGGGAAGAGAGAGACAGAGAGAAGATAGAGAGACAGAGACAGAGACAGACAGAGACAGAGACAGAGAGGCAGCGACTTGAGTAAGCCAGTATTGCTGAATTACCTAACTAAACTCGGCTTTGTTGACTGAATCGACACCCAGCCCAGCTAAGCCGAATCGGCTGCCTTCTCTGTCTGTCTGTCTGTCTCTCTCTTCTATCTCTCTCGGTCTCTCTCTGTCTCTCTGTCTCTCTGTCTCTCTGTCTCTCTGTCTCTGTCTCCTGTCTCTCTGTCTCTGTCGGTGTCTCTCTGTCTCTGTTTCTTTCTGTCTGTCTCTGTCTCTGTCTGTCTGTCTCTCTCTCTGTCTCTGTCTCTGTCTCTGTCTCTCTCTTTCTCTCTTTCTCTCTATCACTCTCTGTGTGCCTGTCTGTCCTTTGCGCCGTTTATTGCAGAGTCACTAATGCTGCTCTCCTAGTCATTAAGATCAGCGACTCTATATTTATATAATATATATTATATTATAAATAATATATATATAATATATAGTATATATATTTATATATATATATATATGAAATAGGGAGAGTCTATCATACATGCATGTATGTGCAGCGGATGAAGCGTGAAGTGTGTAGTGGTTTCTAAACGTTGTTTTGTACGCTCTTGAGCAGGTGTGGGCAAACTACGGCCCGAGGGCCAGATCCGGCCCGCCCACACTTTTTATCCGGCCCGCCGCAAATTGCAGCTATATAGTAGGGTGGTCCTTAGAAATAAAAGTGTGAATCTATTGTTCGCCAAGGTGCCATTTGGTTCCATTTCATCCAGAAACATCACACAAAAGTTGTATGAAAAATATTAATATTTAGGACTCGCACAACACCATCAAAGTTTTACCCCTTATCAAATATAGGAACACTCGAAAAGTAAGCATAATAGTTGTAATCAACCATGAAAAGTGAACATGTAAACCAGGAATAAATTCAACTGCCTGTAGTAGGTCTAGATTATAACACAATGACATTTATTGCATGCCTGGTTACTAGTGATTACACTGATTTGTGATAACAATTATTTATTAGAGTTATTATTATTATTGAGGAAATGGTAAAAAGTTAATAACTTCTACAAATATGGGGAAATTCTGAAAATAACACATAATTTTATTCAGTTTTAAGAGCTCTTTCTAGCGGTATACTGAATGGCAGTTAATTAGTTTTCAATAAGAATATTTTACAAGAAAACCTACAATTTTCTCGAAAAACGATTTGTCTCGTAACTTTGGCCCTCTGGTGAAGGCGGAAGACATTGATAATTTTTTAAAATTTTTAACCGTTTTTGAGCCATGCCATTCGGCAACTTTTGGTTGCTATTACTTTTCGAATTTCTAATTTTTACTTTTTTTCCACTGCACCCTTTTGTGTATGCTTGTTCGAATTGATTTGTGGTTATCGGTCTCAGGAACTCACGGATCAAATACCACTAAAATGCCAATAAAAATAAATAATAAACAATCAACGAGAGTATAAACATTGTAGAAATTATTTTTTAGTTGTGTTTAAGTAAAATCATTTAGCCATTCTGTTTAAAACTAAACATAGGTCCAAAAATGCGAATCAAATACATTTATTCGAAATGACAAATATTATTTGTAAAAATCTAAATTTCAAAGACGCTGTGCGAGTCCTAGATATTGTTCGATCCTGCTAATTTTTGGGCTACACTACTTTTAAACCAATTGACACGGAATGCCGGGTTGGCGAAAGTAAACAATGAAGTTGAAAATTTTCCATTAGAGATGCGACCACCCTACTATATAGGGTAATAAAGGTAATTGATGGCTATATTCAAGCTTGTGTATGGTAGTATTACACCTGAAGTATGTGGTTGACCCATTTTAAGTGCTGTTAATTCCATCAGAGATAGGGGTTGAATAACAAGCAATTCAGATCTGTACTCGAGGATTTGGATTGTGAATATGCCATTATATTGTGTTAAGCTTATACAAAATTTAATCTGCTTTGGCTCCGTTTGGGAAAGTGTAGAATAGAGTATGACATTTATTGGAAGAAATTATTATATTCCTGGAAATGAAAGACACTACATTGGAGCTTTCAACTCGAATGAAGGAAATTGAATATCAATCTGATTTTGCATTTACAGTTTATATACTTGAGAAAATATAATTATGAACTTAATTTGAAACTGCAAGGCAAAGGTGTGTTTGCACATGAGCTGTATGCTGCAGTCAAGTCATTTCAAGAAAAGCTAATGCTGTTTTCAAGGCAGTTGAAAGAACGCAGTTATGGTCACTTTCCAACTCTGCAGTTGCAAACCGTCACAACACAGTCAGCAGAAATGCATAGTCATCACTCATCAGCTTTCATATTTGAAAGAGGAGTTTGCACAACGATTTGCAGAGTTTAAATCACTGGAGAAGGTTTGCCCTGCTGACTTTACCTTTCACAATTGACATTGATAGTGTTCCAGCAGAACTTCAGCTGGAGCTAATAGACCTCCAAAATGACATTGTTCTTAAAGAGCAGTTTAAAGGATAAGAACTGACACAATTCTTTTCATAACTGCGAAAGTTTAAGTTCACAAATCTGTAAACTTTTGCCATCAAGATGTTTACCTTATTTGCGTCCACATACATAATTATGTTAAGAAACTTTTTCAACGATGAACCTCAACAAATCAAAATGTCAATCTCGGTTGACTGATGCAAATTTGATATCAATAATGAGAATTGCGACTAGTACTGTACAATCCTTCCAGATTTTGGAGAGCTTGTTAGAACAAGCTGCAAATGTCTCACTAACAATGGCAAAAAGTTACATTTTGTTCATTTATTCTTATTGTGTTAAATTTGTATGTCATAAATAATAGCAGTTTCTTCATGTTTGACGATTATTGATAATGTTAAAAAATTTTCACCCGGCTCCCGAAAATTTTTGGGGCGTCAAGTGGCCCCATGTTCAAAAAGTTTGCCCGCCCCTGCTCTTGAGTAACGTAGTCAGGCGTAATCGTTATCACGCTGACGACGTCCAAGGCCGGTGTGAAGATCGCTCATGCCGTTGCCATGACCCGTCCGTACACCCATGCAATGCCCATGCATACATGCAAATAAACATACATACAAAGGTTCGTGACAATGCGCCACCGTCACCAAAGAACGGATTATCCCTAAAAGTCCGCTATATTTTCCTTGAGCTATTTCGTCTAACGCACACGATCTGACCATTCTGAGTGTGTAAAAAAATTAATAAGTTTGCTTTGGTGCACGCAATGTCATAGATGAATCATATAGGACTACACTGTGTTCCACTGAAAATGTGCTAATTTTGCTGTCACCTTAATCTTACCATTGCTTAAATTAATTGAATTTATTAGTTTTTTGGTTTGGACATGTTTCCATACTTTGCTGTGTGTACAATTTCTGGTCTTCTTCTATTAACGCGCTGTGTATGTAATCGAAAGATTCCTTAGTTCGCGTCTGCTTGAAAGATTCCGTCTTAAGAACCTAAGCATATTGCTTGCTCCCACGTGGCTCTGTCCCCAAGTTATAGGTCTACAAGATACGCTGTGAGAAAGTTGTTGTATTTAATTTTGCTTACGTCTAGTACTATAAGTTAATAGGCCTACTGATAGCTTTCGGAAATGCCAAAAGCAGCTCTTCAAAATTATACCACATTAAATAACTAAATTCTGGCGAAAGTTTTCAAGATATCACTTTGTTTTATACATTCCAGTCGTCCATCATCCATACTGTGAAAAAACAGAACTTGTTTTTCTGTACATTGTTAGCGGAACAATGCTAGGTCCCTTGCTACTTCTCTTTCACATGTAATTGAAAATCCATGGAGATCAAAAACATTTTTGTTTAATTCAATGCAGTTACCGTAATTATCTGTTTCTTTGTGTAACGTCATAAAAATGGAAACTGATTTTTTATTCCGAATGTTGGGTTACACATTTTGGTAATGTTTCATATAAAGCTTTTTGAAATATTTTAATCTGTGAATATTTTGGTACTTGAAATGGGAGACTTTTAGCGGCGCACCCTGTAGGACTACGTCGATGTTTGCCTGCTCTTTGCCTATTCAAAAGCATGCGTTTTGTCAGGAATGAAAGGCGGGCGTTAGCATACTTTCTCGGAAACTCCCAGTTGATAAGTAATCATATCGTGTAACTTAGATTTATAATTTTTTCGCACCTTCTCTAACATAATGGGGCATTTATGTATGTATGTATGTATGTATGTATGTATGTATGTATGTATGTATGTATGTATGTATGTATGTATGTATGTATGTATGTATGTACGTATCTTGTATTTATGTAGGTATGTATGCATGTATGTAGGTGTGTTTGTGAATCATTATGCGGGGATATATAAGGAGAAAAGACATGAACACACCAGTTTAAACATTTTGGTACAACAGTGTTATGCACGGTCTATAAACGGTCTGAAGGACAAGTTATAGAATGACAAAAGACGTTTTATTAACATCGCTCTTAATAATTGTCTGTGGTAAGCATTGTGCACTAATATCATGAGTTCGTATAAATGTTCTACCTTTTTCGTGTTGGCACCTTTTCATAAAACTTAATCGATTGTTCTCGCTGCGATACTGCGATAGCCTAAGCGATGTTAAATATCAAAAGTTTCCATTTTTATGACGTTACACAAAGATAATTACAGTAAATGCATTGAATGAAATAAAAATGTTCTTTAGCGACCAAAAAAGCTAAGTCACGGGAACCAGCTTATTCACAGGTGCCCAGTCAAAACTATAAAAAAAATCTATTTGCAGAGGGTCCAGATCGAAAGGATCAGGCAGGCAGACATTCAGCTGCGGTGTTTAGTGCATGGGTGGTAAGGGTGGTAGTAATAGAATTGAAACGTTTTTCGTTTCACTTACTGTTTCTGCAATTAAATGGAAAAAATGAATCAAGTCTATGAATTCACTATTGATTAATATTACTGTAGGAAACCCATAAAATTAAATACAATGTACTGGCTTTGCCTTGGTAAACCTAATCTAAAATCATATTAAATACAATTTTTGCCATAATGCTCAATAAAACCCCTTAAACTAAGTCAGGCCAGGACAGTCTTCTTTCTTAGGCAACGTTTATAACGTGTCCAAATCCCCAATGGGTGGGGCTCCCAAACTAAAACCTGCATAGGGCCCCAGATATCCTTGGGACGGGTGTGAACCAGCATTCTGTCGATAACACACACAGCGCATTAACAAAACAGACCGTGGTGATATTGTACACACAATAAAATATAGAAATAAGTCCAAAACAGAGAACTAATAAATTCAATTAATTTCAGCGATTGTAAGATTAAAGTGGCAACAAAATTCGCACATTTTCAGTGGAACACAGTGTAGGGATATAATTATGATGATCCATCTATGACATTGCGTGCACCAAAGCGAACTTATTTATACAATCAGAATGGTCAGATGAAACAGGCCATGTAAAATAAAGGGGAATTTTAGGGATAATCCGTTCTTTGGTGACGATGGCGCATTGTCACGAACCTTTATTTGCATGTTTATGTGCAAGTGAGCATGGATGTACGGCCGTATGTATGCATGTATGACATTGTATGTATGTGTGTATTAGGGTGGCAGCCAAAAAGTATTTTTCTTATAATGCCAGGGACATCCCCCAGTTCTGTTCGTATTGGTAGTAGAAACTCATGTGTTAAATCTTTTTAAAATATTCCATTATTTAGGGGTGCCACATGACAACTTAAATTTTGCATATAAAATTATGCGTCATCGAACTCGAAAAATCAACTTTTATTTTTTTTCAGGAGCTGGATGAAAGTTAGACACTTCTAGAGCCTATTATTTGATTACTGTGATAAGTGATGAGTGTTATGTACCATGGAGTGTTGGATAAATTATTATCTGATGACTAGTTTTATAAATAAATGATTAAATAATAAATATATAAATTATAGCAAACTGGAACTGAGGAGTAAATAAATAATTTTAATTTTTAAAACAATTTTTTGGATTTTGTATATTAAAGGCTTTCCTAAGGTTAATTATATATTTATATTTACTCACAGTATCCCATAGTATCCATAACCAGATTAAAATTAATCCAGCATTTTGTAATAGAGGAAAAGCACTTCATATCAAAAGTAAATCATGTTTTTCAAAACATTTAATTTCTGGCTGAAGTTTGGTTTCGGGTCAGAACATATAATTAATATAGTATAAAATCAGATTATAATTAGCAACTCTGTACAAGTTTAAATTTAAATATTTTTTAGCTTATTTAAAAAATTACTTTGCAAGAAAAATCCTAAAATACCCAATACCCAACACTTAGTCTAGCCTAATGTATCCAGTGTTTCCAATCTCTTTATTGACTTCCTTGTTTTCAGTACATTTTAATTGGAAACTGACTAGGATTAATTCATTCCAAAGGTTTATACAGCGCCCTTCAAAAAGCCTACTCAGAGGTCCTCAAAGGTTGGCATGTCCAAAATCTTCTACAAGATCTGAAAATGAAATTTGCTTTGTTGGATTCACACATGATTCAATCAATTCTGCAAAGCTGTTTTCATGAAAACAGACATTACAGGTTTTTCATTTTGTTAAAAGTCAATGGCAAAACTGTTCGTGAAAGTGCACGCATGACAGTTGGAACAGTTGCAGCTTTTTGAAATAGAGCTCACTTGCCTGTGACTACAATGCAACATGCAATCGGGAGGCTTGAGAAGATCTACAATGAGTGGAAGAATTCACAAAGGCAGCAATGAGAGGTGGAGAAACACAGAAAGTCAAAGAGTGAAGATTTGTTGAATCATTAGAGAAAACATTTTAATATTTCACATTCTGATGCAGAGGTGTAAAATAAAAATCCGGAGGACATGGCATTTCTGCAGGCTCAGCTTAGAGATGGAAGGATGTCAAGTTCAATGGCACAAGTTGATAACAAGTTGAAAAACAAGACGAAGCGAAACTGAAGAGAGACACGACTAAATTAAGGCCAGAATTTATCAAGAGACATTGAGACAATCTATTACTACTACTCCAATGTCCAGGTCCAGTGGTATTAAGACTGCTGCCGAGTTATTTAAATCTGATGCTTCAGATAGTGATTACTGCTATATATATTGCATGGAAAACTCCGAGTCTGGTGATGAGGCAGAAACCCCAAAGACTAAAAGACCTCGCCCAAAGAATATTTTCTGTGTGCAAGTAGCAGCAGCTCTTGATCGAATGAAGGACAGCTATAGTAATGCGTGGAAACAGAACAGCATTTAGTTGGAGTGTCTGCAGACTGAAGAAAGGTTGAGTGTGGTGAATGATAGGACAGAAACGGGAGTGGCATTGATACCAGAATAAAATCAAATGCTGACCAAGAATGAAGGTCAAAAGCAGGCCTTGCTCCATGTGGTGTCCGAGCATCGAAAAAGTTCCCGGACCCCAACAAGTCAACGGTCACAAAATGGACCAATAAATAATTTTTATGTTAATGTGTTAATGATTTAATTAAACTTATAAGGCTGAATAATGCTCACCAGTACTTTTTAATTATTCTACTTTTAGGGACAACAATTTTAGGTTTAATTTATCTTACACAAATTACGAAAAACGTTTCTAATATTATCACAATTGTGCCTACGATCCTTGTTTAAAATTTGGAAAACTTGTCCCCTCATGTGGCACTCCTAAATGATGGAATATTTTTATCATATTTTGCACACTAACTTACTTTATCAAAAGGAACATAACCTGGGGCTGTCCCATCAATTTACTCAAAATAATTTTTTTGAGCACCACCCTAGTGTGTATGCATGTATTTATGCATGTGTGTATATGTCTGTCTGTCTGTCGAATTGGCCGCGACCCTAACCCGACCACGGTTCCATGTGCTGTAAGTGCCGATTTCGAATCGCGTCTACATCATCGCTTATTCCACTACATGTAGGACCTATTCACTTCCTACATACATCATTTGCTACGCATGATATACAGACAATTGTATGTATATATAAATGCATGTATAATTGTATATGTGTAGGCGTGAATGTATGCTATATATTTTATTCCTAAGTAACCGTGCTATAGAGTGCCCGTGTGTGTTACTTTAAATGGCGTCATACAAGTGCTCTGATACGTTCAAACTTTTATCATAATTTGATTACACTACAAATGATACACTACATATTATGTAGTGTATTGATTAGATACTGCGTGGGGAACGAGAGAGAGAGAGACAAACAGACAGACAGAGGAGAGGCAGAGACAGAGACAGAGAAAGACAGAGACAGACAGAGATAGACAGAGACAGACAGAGACAGAGACAGACAGACAGACAGAGACAGAGACAGACAGAGACAGACAGACAGACAGAGCGAACTATCGAGTGGGCAGAGTTCGTTATTAAACGTTGATGTTTGCTCTGAAAACCTCTAATAGTCGTCTTCGGTTGCCTACGGCTTTGAGGCCTTGGCCCAGTCATGGCAGCGGCACGAAAGATCTTCAGACCCCTACACCGGCCTTGGGCGCCAGCAGCGTGATTACGAGTCACGCCTGACTACCTTACTCAAGCGCCCACAAGACAACATGTAAAAACCACTACACACTACACGCTTCATCCGCTGCACACACATGCATGTATGACAGACTCTCCCTTTTTCATATAATAATATATAAATAAAATATATGTATACTATATATAATATTATATATATTACATATATAGAGTCGCTGATCTTAATGAGTAGGAGAGCAGCAGTAGTGACTCTGAAATAAACGGCGCAAAGGACAGACAGACACACAGAGAGTGATAGAGAGAAAGACAGAGAGAGACAGACAGAGAGAGACAGACAGATAGAGAGAGAGAGAGATAGGGAGAGAGAGCGAGAGAGAGAGAGAGCGAGAGAGACCCAGAGAGACAGACAGACAGACAGACAGAAAAACAGACAGACAGACAGACGGAGAAGGCAGCCGATTCGGCTTAGCTGGGTTGGGTCATGGCCATCTGGATTTAATAATCTAGAAGGCCATGGTTGGGTGTAGATTCAACAAAGCCGAGTTTGGTTAGGTAATTCAGCAATACTGGCTTACTCGTGTCGCTGCCCATGTCGCTGCCTCTCTGTCTCTCTATCCATATTTGTCTGCCTGCTTCTAACTGTCTGTTTGTACCCCAGGCAGTCGGTCTCTGCTCAGCGTACCCTGTGGATCTTGACCTGGAACCGATTTCACTCCCATCTATCGATTATGTTTTGACTAAGAAGAAGGAGAAGAAGAAGCAGTCCCTTAAGTTAGCCCTGAGTATGAAGTGCTAGCGACTTCATTTTCTTAGCCTCGGCCTATGAGGTCGGGTAGCCAGTCCTCTTCCTCACCGTCTAATTATAGCTGAGTTCGCTAGGGGGTGCTGGAGGAAGAGAAATCTTGGACCAAATTTTCTGCCCTGGCGGGGATTTGAACCCCCGACCTCTCGATTAACAGTCCAGCGCGCTAACCATTACACTAAACAACTGTGAATAAATTCCTGTAACTTCGCTTTTTTGGACGCTGTAGAAATCGTGAAATTACGATTCAGACTGGTGCTCTGTGGCGAAGTATCTATGTCTGCGTCGGGTTGTCAATCCTAAATATGTGTGCATGCATGTATTCATCTAAGCATGTATACATGCGCGCGAGTATGTAGCCATTGTAGCCTATACAGTATACAGTTATGGAAGTATGGATGTGCAATTGTGCATGTATATCTACTCTATGTATATGATATGTATGCGTGTATGTACGTGCTTACTTCTGTGTATGTATTTTTTTATGTATTTATGTATGTAGGCATGCATGTATACTGTATAGTATTGTTCCAAGTTCCAAATTGGGACGTAGGGAATCACCACTGCTTTTCTTGTCTATATGCCCTTGAGTCGACTACTGGGGAATTCAAAGGTTCTGGACGCGAGGCCAGTGAGTCGCTCCATCGCTTCCAGGAACAGAATTAATTAATATGTCAATTATAGCCGCAAACAATTTTCTTGCATTTCACTGAAGCGCTTTTATTACGTCAAAAGATGGTTGTATTTGTTTGAAGTTGAGCCAGTTGTCTTATCCTTGTCATCTAGTGACGATCGTCATCCGTATATCACTGGAGGATTAGCAACAGGCGAGAAACTTCTGTAAGTCAAAGCTAGTAAGGCACCACTTCAGTGATTATACACTGTGTCCGGAAAAATTCCGACCCCCTGAGATACGAATGAGAGAACTAGTAAATTGTCATCAATTTTTAAAATTCCAAAAACAATTTAATCCTGAAATATTAGTGAACTATAATTTATGTTCAAAATGTCCGCCATTGGCTTCAACACAAGCTACGAGACGCACACGCCACTGACTAACGGCAGCATCGACGACCAGTTGATCAAATTCATCCCAAGCATTAACAATTCGCTCACGGAGTTCTTCAATGTTTCTGACCTTTGTCTTGTATACCTTCTCCTGCATTGTTCCCCAAATTTTATAATCAACAGGATTTAAGTCCGGACTGTTTGGAGGCCAAAGATTTGGAGGTATAAAATCTGGAGTCTCCTTTATCAGCAGTTCGACAGTTTCACGTGCTCGGTGAGCTGGAGCACCATCTTGTTGAAATGTGTAGTAACTGAATATTGCCTGATATCAGGTAATAATTTTTCCAACAACAAAGAATCTCGATAGTAAGCTCCATTTATTTTAACGCCAGGTTCTATGAAATGTATGTCTGTTTTACCAAGAGCAGATACACCAACTGAAACCATTACTGACTGGCTGAATGTTGGGCGAGTACTAAGCAAACGATTAGCTGGGATGTTTTTCTTCCGAGTTCCGGTGGCAACGTACAGACGATCATTTTGACTGTTCTTTGGTGTGGCGATGGTAAACAACTTTTCGTCTGTAAACCAAATAAAGTTTACCATTTCATCAGGATAGCGATCTAACAAAATCCTTGAACGCTCGAGCCGTGCTTCCTTGTTGGCTTCTGTTAATTCAGTCGCTCGTCTTTTCTTTAAACACTTTAGATGAAGGTCATTTTTGACAATTTCGTGCACTGAAGTTTTTGAAATTCCAGTCTCTCGAGCGATTTCTCTTAGCGTTAGATGTGATTGAGGTCGATCTTCTTGACTTAAAACGAGATCCTCAACTTTTTCGATATTTTCAGTTGTCCGTGCAACTCTCGGTCTACCGCTACCCTTGCGACGCTTACACGATTCGGTTAGATCAATTTTTCGTATAAGGTACTTTAGTCCACCTAATGTCCAACCCTTGTTCGGAAATTTTTCAGAAACTTCTTGGCTCCATATTTCTTGTTTTGGCGTAAAAATTTTATAACAATTTTGTCTTCCTTGCTAAACGCCATTTTCTTGCAACTTTGTTTACAAAATATAAAACTCAAATACGTCACTATGACGTAAGTTTAAACGGGGCCGTTAATACATTACAAAGAATTTCGTTTGTAAGTATGTCAAGATGAAAATGCTTTTGTATTTTTTAAATCGATTATTATCTACTATAGTTTTTTTAACCACATCTGTGGGGGTCGGAATTTTTCCGGACACAGTGTAGAATACAATCTTATTTAATGATTGGATCTAAGCATATCATATGGCCAGTAAGAACTTAGGCATATCACCAAGTGGGATGAGAGTAAAACCCTCCGCATCAATCTACCTTAAACCCACGAGGTTGCCATAGTGAAAAAGCCGACGAGCTCCATGATACACACACATACAGTCGATATTCATCAGCATCAGCATCCTTGGGATCATCCAAGGAGAAAATCTATCCTTTTCTGAACATATCAACGGAATCATCAGCACATGCTCTGCCGCCCTCTACGCACTAAGGACCCTCCGGACACGTGGAGCAACTCCATCGATGCTACATGGAATCGCTCAGAGCGCCACAAAGTCGAAGCTAACATACGCACTGCCAGCCTGGTGGAGTATGCCAATGGAGGAGAAAGGGATCGTCTGGAGAAATTTGTGAGTAGAGTCAAACGAGCCGGCTTTCTACCCATGGTGCTCCGAAATGGCGAGTAAGGCTGACGACAGACTGTTCTCAGTCATCAGAACTAATAACCGTCATGTTCTCACCAATTTTCACTTCGTCATAGGGACACCAAAACTTCATTCCCAGTCTGCTTTTTAAAGGCATCTATTAAACCCTAATATCTTTAAATAATCACACAAGAGTCAATTAGGTCTTGAGCCGAACAATAAAACTGCAAACGAGAAAATCCGCAAACCTAATGCCTACACATGGCCGCAATCTTGTATTCGCATTGCGCTCTGGTTAATGAATAAACGAAGATTCTAGTCTATTCTCTTTAGGTCTAAAGCATCAACAAGACAAGTCATAAAGTAAGGTTGGAAATGCTTCAACTCCCGGCTTTTAAGGTCTAATGTTGACGAGGGCTGTAACAAATACATGAATACTTTTAATTCTGTTTCAAAAGGAAATTCCACAAGATCGACAAATGCATTCTTTTCTCTGGCGCTGATGGTGGTTAAATACTGCTATTCACAGCGTATAAGATATGCGCCGAGTCTCAATGAAATCATTACATGGAGTCAAGATGGTTTAAGTTTATTGGACGGAATATGCTGCGAATGTTAATGTCCTTGTGTTGCGTTGTCTTATTTGCTTTACATAGGTTTGAAGGTTTGAATGCAACTGTAATATTAAAAAAGTCGGCATACAGCAGCAACCTCTGCTTGAAGAGCATTGGTCAATGCCTATTAAGTTCTAACGCATTAGCATACAACGGAGTTGATGGTTGTTCATATTCATCATTAGCATACGACTGATCTGATGGTTGTATATATGCCTCATCAGCATACAGCGACTGAACTGATGGTCGTAAATATACCGCATTAGCATACACCTGATCTGATGGTGGTTCATATGCCTCATTTACCGCAGCTGTGTTACTGTCTAAAGGAATGTCAGTTGGTTTGTTGCGACGATTTCTGGATCTCTTGCAACAACAGACGATTGCGATTATCAAAAGAATGATAACAACAAAAGATGACAGTCCAACAACCAATCCGATTAATAAGACCGGAAGACGGGATGAATATTTCATGCAGGCGTATTGATAAGTCTTGAAACCTAAGTTTATCTAAAAAAGGAAATAAACCAAAATTAAATCCTACAATGATTAAAAATACTCTATATATTTTCGTCTATTTGCATGTGCTAATCTGATCATTAAGTTGGAATTATCTAACCGGAATTTATCAAAATTAAGTTTTTAAAAGGTTTAGTTTTATCAATTTTTGCCAAGGCAATGAGATAGCAAGGTTCGAATCTCTATGCAACTTTCCCTGGCATAATATTCACTTCAGGGTAAATTTTGCCGCATCAGAAGTTAAGACAGCAAGAAATGTTCTTGAGCGATAATTATGCGAAAGCCGAAATACAGTATGCGTCGTTCTAGTAAAGCGAAACTATAATTCCACCGGGCCTGAGAATGAACTATATTAACCACACGATGTACACATAAATTTGGTGATAATGATAATAATGGTGATAATGATAATAATAATGATGATGATGATAATAAAATAATAATAATAATAATAATAATAATAATAATAATAATAATAATAATAATAATAATAATAATAATAATAATAGAAATAATAATAATAATAATAATAATAATAATAAAATGGTGTGAAAATCTCTACATAGGAAGAAAATGGGATGCACCGCAATCATGAAAAAGTTTTTAATCATGAAAATCTTAAGTCGGCAACAATAAACTTCGCTGGTCATTACCATATTTCGAGTATCATCTGGGTGGTAGAAACCGCGAGTGCACTCCAGTCAATGTCGCTATTGTTAGGATTGCTATGATATAACAGCCAACGTGCGATACAATTATGGTAGATTGGTTGATACCAGAGCGACCTGTGATTGACAAATAGGGCCACTGCTAATGAAAACTAAGAGCTGAAACCATTAGGGCGGAATAGGGCCTATGTCAAGAGGTTAAGACAAAAACGTGAAACGGAAAAAAAAAGAAAAAATAATAATAATAATATTAATAACAATCACTCTTTCAAGAGAATAATAAAATGAAAATTGTATTGAAATTATATAAAGAACTCCGATTGGTCTTTAACTTTCAGACCCATATTACTAATGTACAGTGTGACTAATTATTTTTACAGCTTTACATAGCATTGAAAATGTGAACAAATATTTACATACGTAAATGCTCTGAAGCTGATCGCAGTAGATCGAAGTGTTTTGTGTCGACTGCGGCTGTTGCTTCGGTGGTCGACATCTCAACTGATTATCAGTTAGGTCAATGTTTTCGCAGACATCAGCATCCACTGTGACAACATAGTCAACCATACGACACCCGCGTGTCATGTGATCACCCTGAAAATTTCATGTTCACGCTTCATGGTTGAATAAGCTTATATATATTATAATCAGCCTCGGCCACTTCTCTCCGCCCGCTACGCTCATTAAACCGGCATGATCTCTTTGTCCTGCGAGCGAGAACTTCTATGGCTAAATCGCGAGCATTTGCCTTCATTGACCCTGCACTATGGAACCAGCTTCCTCCTTTGACTCGTTCCTGTTTATTAACTGGTGGGCCAAGTGCCTCTTTTCGTTGTCTCAAGACTTCTTTCTTTTCTCTGGGTCTTTCGCACTGGGAGCGCCTCTGATTGGTGTGCACTGCGAGTGGCGCTATACAAATTGATAGATACAATACAATACAATACAATATATATATACACACACTCACACACACACACACACTTTAATCCAAATTTCGATCAATAGGACTTTCGACCGAGTTTTACGTTAAGCGACCATTGATTGACGCCTTTTGCTTTATTATACCGTCGCTAAAGAAGTCAATAGAACAGATTAGCACCTTATACACTGACAATTCAAGAATATTGAATACGACGACGGGTCTTTCAGTCAGCTAAACGTACATCAAAACTCCTGTACACTTACTCTTCATCGCAAGCAGCCAGAGTAGCAATTAGCCGTAATGTAAATCAAGTGTTTATTTTTTAAATAAGAGAGGATATCAGCAAATGTAATTATACCTTAATTGAAATGGACTCATCCTTGTCTGGATCAAATTCGACGATATCTTTGGTGACGTTGATTTCCGGAGGAGAATATATTAGAATTTGAGTATCTGGCAAAGCTTTGTTGATGTTGTCATATTTCTGATATCCATCTAGGATGAACCCAAGATAGATGAAAAGTTGATCTACTCCATTTGGTCCAATTAAGGACAGAGCGTTTGCGTATCGTTTACTCCTCGACAGATGGAATGGATTTTCTACTTTTCGATGGTTCATCAAATTCGTGTCGCGTTTACTTCTGTTATTGTACAGAGAGTTTAAGGCTTGGAGAAAATCGTCGGGGATGTTTACTGAAGGCATTCGACAACTAATTTGACTACCATCTCCAGCTTTGACTTCGCAGGGCTACAAGCTCACAAAATCAGATAGTTACGACAAAAGTGTCTTATTATACTCCATGATCAGCTACTCATCATTAGGCCTACTCAGAAGATGTCATTATAAGCCAACATTATACACAGTGAGGCGCGTTGTATCGGTAGACGACTCACTATCGTCTAGTGAAACCATATGTAATTAAACAAGTAAGTTACATAAGTGTTTGAGCAAGATTTGAAGTGATGCAAATTTAGCGACGTCGTCATCACGTTTGCATTTTATTCTACTTTTGTCGGAACAGCTCTTGCCACAGATTTGCCTTGGATATAAATACTGTTTTATTCGATGCAACTCAGCATAGTTATATTAAATTAGACCTATCTTATTTCAGGTCTGTGTAGATAAGTTAGAAATAATCTGCAGCGTTTCTAATAGACAGCACCATATATATATTGCCGCGTATAATGAGGTTAAAAGTATAAAACTCAAGTACTTTTATTACAACGGTGCTTAGTGATTTAATCTGCTTTCTCTGTTATGGTATACAGATTATTAAGAATATTAACCGTCGTATTCGGATTTTAATCTATTTTATTTAAAAAATTATTTTCCACCTCAATCGATCTTTCTGTTGTGGTGTTTCTTTCGATTCCTCTTTCAATGACAATCGTTACTTGAATAAGAGGATTAGCAACAGATGACAACTGGGTTCCTGTTGCATTCACAATAGTTCCACCTCTGCAAGTTAAATATTGTGAACTGTACTCTTTTATTATTACAACACCAATGAACACGGGGGAGAACACTTAAAATCTGTAAAGAGCATTGGCATGATTAAGTTGTTTCAATAATAAGATTACTAATATTTTTCAGAGGCGATCGAAAGCTTCAACAGTTCAATAACGAAAATGGCTTTAACCTGATATCTTAATTTATTTATTGTACGTTTACTTCTACTTGTTAGCGCACTCGTTGATACTTACGTGGCTACAAACGTGGATGGATTGATGCCAGTTATTTCTGGGTTTCCTTTGTAAGTGAAGGATAAATTGGTACTTATGTTGTATGGTCCTGGTGTGAATTCAATTGTTATCGGCAACGGTTGCCCAATGAGCGCCGCTGTTACATTTGGAGTTGTCATCACAACATTGTTGTTTACGCTGAAATTAATTTTCCAAATCTAAATTAGAGAAAATGTAACAGACAAGAAGAAATGTTTTTAAAATCATGTCATTTGTTACTCTTCGTCTTCGTGATATTAGGTGATGTCCCGCATTTAGCTTTAAAGTAGCGCTTTAGAAATTATGGAGTTCACGATTACGATTATGAATATCTAAAATGTTGGAAGCATTGTAGATCCATTTACCCATTCACATGACGGAATTAATGAGAACGAAATTCAAATAAATCAGTAAATTAATTGGTAACGCACTAAAATTATTAAAAAGTAATTGTCTTTCCTCACGATACACTAATCTTGAGTTTTAGACGTCACCAAGTTTCGCCTTAGGAATAGTTTCAAAATTTGTTGCAATGGAAGTTGGTGGCGATAATAACGACACTGTTGCTTAATCTACATGTAATAATCAATTTTCCAAATCTACATGTAAGGTTGAGGTCGATCAGCCAAAGACAGAGAATATTGAAGTAATCACAATTTGCCTCTGCTGTAATTTCCAAAGAATATCCTATATATTACAAGCTTATTAGCTTAACCCTCAAATTACCAGAAATTTTTTGTTACACTGAGTACCAGTAGGTCAAAAATGAGCCCAACACAATTTTTACAATAATTTATTTGTTTTTTGCATTTTAATTTATTGCCATGAAAACAATTATTAGCAAAGTATTTGGAACATGTAAAGGCTGTTGAAATGAATGAATTTCTAATTTAATAGTTACAGATTAATGTTCAAAGTGACCGGGTGTTCAATGCTCAAAACTAATATGGACAATTTCCTGTCATTACAGTTACTGAAGTTTATAGAGGTATACTCGACCTCATTGCGCTTACAGGCGGCACAGATTATGTTGGAATTCATATCACTTTCTAATGATTTTGTCCACTTATCAAATATTGTTCTAATAGTTGCAAGTTGCTTAGGATATTGACGTTCTCTTCTGCGCACCGCGTCGTCAAATCTAAGGGAACGTGATATTTTCTGGAGCCGATTTCTAGTCATGCTGTCACTGAAACATCGTCTAAACTCTGCAACTGCTGCACTGCTTCATTTCTTGACTTGTCCGAAATATCAATCCATGTTTCACCATAGATGAAATCTTTCTTATTTATCCACTTTAGTTTCTTACATAATTGGTTTTCTCATAACTAGTTGGACACCTGTTAGCGGACTGTCATCATTTTTGTAATAAATATACCATGTAAACAATTTATAATAGTTTATCTTTGTTAAAAATAGCCTACTTATAAAATAAATGTCAGCTCAATAAAATGTATTTTGTTATTTTTACATAATTATGCCAGAATTAATCAGTTTACACTGGGGTAAAAAACGACCCCGCTGGTACTAAGTGTATAAATGGAATACCTGCGCCACCTGGTGTTAGAAAATGTAAAATAAAACTTGGAATTTTGTACAAAACAGGAATACCTATAAAGTCATAAAATTTCGTTGAGATATCTCTTATGGGGGGTGAGCAGCACTAATGCAAACTACTAATGGGGTAATTTTTGACCCCAGCGGTATTCGCAGGGTTAAGCACATAGTTATGCACCTGATGCGATAAACAAGAGCAATTTGAAGCAACTCAGCAGGTAATAGTTAAAAAGAAAAATTATCAAAGGACTAATTGCCTATAGTCACGATGCACTGATTTTTATATAAAGCTTGACCATTGTTTTCGCGGTTTAAATGATATTAGCATCTCTGGACCCATTAAACGTTTTCCCCAAACCTGGATTAACCTTTGGGCTGGTTAACGACCAGTGGTAGGGTGGTCGCATCTCTAATGGAAAATTTTCAACGTCACTTGTTTACTTTCGCCAACCCGGCATTCCGTGCCAATTGGTTTAAAAGTAATGTAGTCCAAAAATGATCGAGATCGAGCAATATCTAGGACTCGCACAATAATGTAATGTAATGTAACAAGACATTTATATAGCGCTACTTAAGAGTCTCACAGAAGCGCTCAACACGTGGCCATCAAACAGCTGAAAAAGTGCGTCTTTAAGAGTCGAGAGAAAGCCATGTAACCACATGAAGCATTAGTGGCACGCACAGATAGCGGAAGAGTATTCCAGATCCGTGGCGCCGCAATCGAAAAGTCCCGACGAGCACGGGTGGTGGTTCGAAACGAAGGTAGAATCAAGTCGTTTCGCGAGGCAGACCGGAGAGCCCGCCGACCAGTTTGAGTGCCAACTGGAAGGCACAGTTCAGCAATGTAGTCCGGAGCAGTGCCAGTCGTAGCCTTCCAAACCAGTGTAGCGACCTTGAATTTAACACGATCAGCAACTGGAAGCCAGTGTAGCTCACGCCGCATGTAGTCGGATATGTGTGAATATTTCGGCATAAAATTTCCGAACATAACCTTGGTATTTTTGCAATGTCTTTGCAATTTTGATTTTTACAAATAATTTTCGTCATTTCGAGTATAAGTAGCCTAGACCTATTTGATTCGCATTTTTGGACCTATGTTTAGTTTTCAACAGAAAGGCTGGATGATTTTATTTAAGCATAACTAAAAAATAATTTCTACAATGTTTATGTTCTCGTTGATTGTTTATTATTTATTTTTATTGGCATTTCAGTGGTATTTGATCCGTGAGTTTCTGAAATTTCCACAAATCCATCCAAGCAAACTCACAATGTTAGGTCTAACTTAAATCTCCAATGCACGACAGTAGGCCTACACACTAAGCACATAGTGTCACATATATTATGTAATATATAACACTATTATGGTATATTATACATGATACAATTATATATTATACAAGCACAAAGTTTCCAAAAAGTTTGTGTTCTGAACTAAATCTCCTTTTACTTCCATTTGTAACTATGGACCTACTGCTCTTCCTTCATATTTATTCCGAAAATAACCTTGGTATTTTTGCAGCAATTGTTGATTTTAATTTGACCTAGCTATCGGGATTGTTTAATGCTGCCAAGAGGTCATGGTTCAAACCCCGTCACAACAGATATCTGTTTTAAGTCAGTCAAGAGATTTGTGCATGCACTTCCTAGTGAAATCAACCATAATAAGTACACAGACCGTGTATACAATGTCGGTGGGATGTTAGGCGCGAGTGAGAGGACAGGCCAACCTTCCTCATAATATACAGAGGCTAAGAAAAATGAAGTCACGCACTTCATAGCAATGACTGCACGACTTGTCTAATAAACTGTATTTTGCAAGCTAACAGAGGTAATTATGTCCAACCTGTCACTTTGTAATTCTGTCATTTTTAGAAAGTCACCGAGGTACACAGTCGAAATGTTCGCAACTTCTTTTGACCAGTTCTCGAGTATTAATGTGACTTTAGTTCCTCCAGCGATTGGTCCATACAATGGTTTGGCCGTATAAGATAATAGGCCTACATCCATAAACAACAAATATAATTCAAAATTGAACAATCGCGAAATACCTCCTTACAATATAATTTACAATAGCTAAATATAGTAAAGTTTCAAAGCACTTTTCTTTTTAACGCGAGGCTCTAAATATTGCTAGCGTTTTTTCAGTGACAAAAGGAAGAGCGTTTCATTAGATCTACGTTTTCTATACCTGGGCTAACCATTGTGTCAAGTATCTTTAAGACAAGAAAAATATCCACAGGTGCTAACAATATTTAAATGTGCTGAATAAAATGTGTTTAAGAATCTGGTATAGAAACAAGTGCATATCTGACGGCCTGTAATCCCTTAAATAAACGAAAATTTATTGATTGAAACAAAATTGGAAGACAGTTTCAAATAGTTGGCGTGAAATTTATTTGAGCATAAGACGGCCTAATAAATATCTAGCAAATGCTTTTAAGCCACAACAGAACATTCTCTGTAACACAAATGTGAAGCTTTTATGTAAGTGCAGTAAATATTTACTGAATCCTACACTTAGGGCCTACTGGAGACAATTTAATGCAACAAAGTTTAAGAAACATTGAGTCATAGTGATCCACATAAAATTTGCAATAGAGCAACTTACTCTCAGTCTCGACAGTTAGGTTATAAACAGTCGTTGATACCGATTGCCATAGTCCGCTTATTTCGAATGAAGCGCTGCATTGATATGAACCACCATGCAAAACAGTCCACTGGGGTCCTATGCTCGATGTACCGTTTGGTAGTTCGGTCCACGTGTAGTTGACCGGCAGTTTTGATGTTAACTGACATGTGAGTATCGCTCCAGAGGAAAGCACGGATCCAGAAATAGCACCAGTGATAAATGGGACACCTGGTAAAACCAAAACAACGATAAACTCACAATTCTTTAAATTTCAAATCACAGTACACAAAAGTTTTTTGTGTAATATACGACCTCTCCCCAGACTAAAAATCTGATTTGTTTCTGTGGAATGAATTGCGTTTGCATAGGCCTAATTCTTTAGGAACCGTTAGGGGCTGGTGGCTGAAGAACGCAAATAGTAGTTTCACTATACTGGAAGAAAAGATTTTTACTCTCCTCTATCGTCCTCTCAAGAACCTGACAGCAACGAAAAATGTCTTCAGTGCAAAGGTTCGATCGGCGATATAATCATCGGCTATCCACAGGGAACTTCAGCGAGTTCGAGAATACAAAGTCATGATTTGCTTCGACCAGTTACTATACGTTTCATCTACCCGTTTATGAGATGCACTTTCTAATTAATCGTTGGCTTTCCGGATGGGGCACCTTAGGCCACCAGTTTATCGAGTTTTCTCTCTCTTTCTGTCTGTCTCAAACCTCCTCCACTTTAAACCTCTTTTACGCCCCTCTTATCGTTCACCTACATTTGTCAATCAGCCACTCTTCAATCTTGTATGTAACTATATCCGTCCGTCTGTCGTTTCATTATTCCTCCATTTTTTAAACCACTATCCATTTTACTTGGTTCTTTCTCTCTTTATTTTATGACAGATTGGGTTCTTCATAAAAAATCATACAAATTAATGCAGTTCAAACAAGCTAAATAATCAGATCTGTAATTATATAAACAAATATAATCAACATCTTGCCATATTTCACTACAGTCAACACTAGAACTTCTGTACAAAATATCCATGTTGAAGGTTGACCAATTTGTCGTTGTACATGCTGCCACACCAGATTGACGCAGTGTACCCGAAAAGGTGTAGACTTTAAACTGACATGCAACCTCCCTGAGCAAAAGCGGAAATAACCGTATGCATTTGCCTATTCAGGAAACTTTGCAGAGTCATCAGAAAGCTAAATCGCGTGAAAGCAGCTTACCCACAGGTGCTCGCTGAAAACAAAATCTGTTGGGTCAGTTCCGGTTCCAAACAGATATACACGACGCGTGTTAGACAGGTAGACTGTGGAGTGGCTGCGGAGCCTGGTGTTTGGAATTGGAGCGGTGAAAGAGATAAAACAGGGGGACCAGGATGCGACGTGACAAAGTGCAATGCTACAGTTTTGAACGATAGGCCTACGTGCAGAAGCTATGTGACCTGCAGCCTTTTATTGTTGGTAGCATGGATCAGGCAGTTGACGTAACGTAATTCTTGTAGAAGTTACCGCGTCAGGCTTATGTTTAAATATCATAGACCGAAATGTTTGTAAAGTACTCACATGACACTTTCGCGACCAATATACCAGACATGGGGCCAGTAATGGCGTTGGTTGCCGAACCTGGCAGTAGATTGCCTGCAGGTTGCCCATATTCAACTAAACATCGCGTGTCCGGACTGTAAAGACATGATGCAGTCTGATAAAAAGTTGCTGTTGCCGTAATCAGTAAAATTCGAATTCTCCAATTTTGACGATGTTATGTTAGCAATAGATGCTTCAATGTTATTCAGATATTCAAAATATCTGTATCAGGTAAATTGTCGGATAGCAGGAATGGATTTCCAAGGTAAGACATTTGGATAGAATGTCTTATGACGTCGCCAATGATGAGAATACCCGACGCGTTAGAAGATGCAATTGTGCTATCTACAACCAAACAGAAATACGACTGACTCAGACATAAACTTACAGCATACATCTCACATTATCAGAGTTAACATATTAATTCACGAAAGAGAAAACATCAATGTATCTTCATGTAAACGGGTCACCGACATAAACACATCCATACTCCTCTTGGCTCTTAAATTATAGTAAACTGTTTTGCAGAAACTGAACATGCAAATAGGAATACCTTGTCTATTAAGATATTATTGTTATATATTCCAATCATAATAATTAATGATTTACAGATAATACCAGAGCTAACGTTTGGTGTAAAGCATTTATGCCTGTCAAGTAACCTTGGCCTACTGTTTAAATGAGCACAGACAATACTCACGCCACATTATCAGCTGTGCACGTGCAAGCATTTCGCTGTCTGCACATGCGAACGTTCCAAGTGATGATTCATTTCCTGTAAGTATGACGAGGTTGGAATCATTTATCGTCGGTTGGTTAATCCAGTACATCTGATCAAAAGGCGGGTAAACGTGAGACCCTGATGCAATAGTAATGTTGTTACTTTCACCAACTGGCGTGTGAAACCAAGTTATGGAACCGGATCCAAGGGTAGAAGAACAACGTCTTGGTATAGTTCACTCCATCCAAAAAATGCATACTGATTAAGTGGTGTTGTAGTTAAATTACCAAATGTAGCCAATGCTGAGGAAACAAAATAAAACAGTGTCAAACAAGAAAGTGTAAGTCATCTTATGTAGGCCTAATGCTAACAACTTTCCTCCGCTCACAAAACATGCTTTATTTGTAATCATAAAGTTTTTATTTGTAACTTACCGTTCAAAGAAATCCGCTCGAAGACGCTGCTGACAAATAAGCTAACTGGAAATAAGAGGCGACAAAAACAGAGGATAGGAGACTGAAAGAAAAGCAGGCGGCAGAAGCAGCGGAAAGCAGATGGGTTCGAAGTGATAGCGATGAAACTTAGTCTATCTAAGAACTAGCAATCCTCATCTATGAGCTAAATGAAGCGTTTGAAGGATGTCTCTGTACATGTGAGGCTGAATTCTACGTTTGCCAGCTGGGAATGTGTCTTCTTACTTCCCTTGGCGCTATAGTATTTGTCTGAAAAGAATGTCTAATCTGATGTGTACATTACATCCAGAGTTCGTTCGCTCGCAGTTTTATAGTTGTGATATGTTTGTTCGATGTATGATTTGCAATTGTTTTCATTGTGAAATAATTATAATACCAGTTTGAATATTAATATTGGAAAACGACTGAAAAGTCCTTGTGCAATACTGTATTAAGAGTAACCTTTATTTGTATGTGCTTTTCTCAGATACATAAATTATAAAGGCTACCTGTTACATGCTTTTTGGATTATTATATTTCCATAAATTCGCACTGAAAACTTAGCAAATAAACAATCTAATTCAATCATTCGGTCTTTTATCCATTGAGTCGTCGATGAAGAATTTATCTAATCTGGTGAAAAATTTGGAGAACATGCCTATCAGTCGGGGACTCCTTACTTTATGTATGGTTGGGATTTCAAAAGTTAGCCGCAAAAACTGCTTTAATGGTGCACGCGGTGAGGTCTTCTCCTGATTAAGTGAATAGGATTCTATTTTGCAGAGTTCGATTTCTATTCAGTCTCGGTTGGACTGTATCAATAACACGTTCTTGTTGATCCAAATCTAAGAGTCTTGTGTAGTCTAACCGCATTCGTGTTCTTCTGCAAGTTTGTTCTACGATTGAACATGATATGATTAATGATTATTTAGAAACTGGGCGCTTACGAAAAAGTTTTATAACGCACACCCTTTCATCCAAAAGTTGCTAACGCCGGTCCCTTCATCCTGTATCCCAGACAAAACTCATGCTTTTGAAAAACTAAGAGATAGCAAAATTGATGCAGTCCTGCAGGGTGTGCAGCTGAAAGAGTGCCATTTTAATTTCCAAAACAAGTCAACATGCTTCAAAACGCTTTAATTAAAAGAGTAATTATTGCTAAAATGTTGTTACCAAAATTGTCACAATAAAAGATCAGTTTTCCCTTATTTTCGCGTAACAGAAAGAAATAGATAGAAAGAAAGAGATAATAGAATAGAAAGAAATAGATAACTGCATTGAATTAAATAAAAACGTTCTTGATCTCGATTGATTTTGAATTATGTAATTTCTTGTGGTATAATTTTGAAGCGTTGATTTTGGCATTTCCGAAGGCCAACAGTTTTAGCCTATTGTGCAAGACGTCCTACAATAATTCACCTACAGGCCTACCGCTTAGTGACAAAGGCGTAAGCAATTTACCAAGGGTCGTTCGCTAACAGAAGAGACCATTGCATTACAATTATTGTAGCGCAGAAATTGTACACATAGCAAAGTGTATAGACATGTCCCACGCAAAGCACTAATATATTATTTTTTATTCCCGAATGATTGAATTCACGAACTCATTTCACCAGTGTTCATATTTATGTGGCAATGAATGTATCGCTTTTCAGTGGTACACAGTGTAGGCTTAGGTGATTCATCTATGCCATTGCATACGTGTAAACGAACATATTGGCACACTCATAATGGTCACGGAGCGTGTGTCAGATGAAAGAAACAGTTCAGATATAACAGGATAGTATGGTAGAGCGAACAAAGGAGAGAAGTCGATTCCATAACGAAGGGCCCATGCAGGCAAAGGCACGGGACTGGGCTATGACCGTTCTCACACGAGGAACAAAAGGTCAAGACGATCCGAAGAGCGGAGCGGGCGAAAAGAGGCCGAGGTAGACCGACGTATAGAGTCACAGAAGTATTTAGGGGCAAGACCTAGGTAAGATCGGCAAATGAGGACAAGTACCTTTAACTGGATGCGGGCAGTAAGAGGAAGCCAATGTAGTTATTCAAACATGAATGTAAAGATATGGGAAAATCGTGGCAGACGGGCAATAATCTTGCAGCTGCCTTAAGAACCGATTGCAGAGGTGAGAGGCGCACTAGGGTGGTCCAGAAACAAAAAAGTCAAGCGAGAAACCAAGACACCCCCTAACTTTTTTACACTTGTCATTTGTATTATTCTGAGAAAATTTCAGCTTTCTACTCCAATTGGAAGATGGTGCTCAATGACGTCAACTTTTAACATAGTCATCGTTATGTAAAAGCATAGGCGTAATGTGTTACAAATTGTGATTACCTTGACAACTTTCTTATGCAACTGTGCAGTTTAGTTCTTCTACTTACTTGTTCATATTTTGAACTTAGTACACAGTTCTTATTACAGATCTTGCTATATATTTCCTGTTTATACACAGACATTTAGCTTAAATGTATTTTCATTGATATTTGTACAAAACATGGGCATACTGTTTATACAGCACACAATTCCAGAATTCATATCTTTGATTGCATTAATCAGCATTCTGCAGCTATTCATACATACATTCTAACATAGGCCTACCTATATACATGCATGCATACATACATACATACATACATACAAGCTTACATAGTATATACTGATGCCTATATTCATACATACATTCATACATACATACATGCATTCAAACGTGCATAGACATATACAAGCATACATGCATGCATATAATGTCCATACATACTTGCGTGCATACATACAAAGCTAAAACTATACATGCTGAGCTTGGTGATTACCAAGGCACAATCTGGTATAACTCCTTCCAAAATCCTTCCTGAAATTTCTTGAATCGAAGACATGGACCGCCTACCAGTGCTGGTTTCTGGAGGTTGCAAAGATGAGCTACTTGTCATTTTAAAGTTTACCTCTGGAACAGGATGTAACGAAGCCAAGGCTGTTTATGATCTGCTAGAAGCATGGAAGTTGACTAAAGAAATCAAGCGATGTGCTTTGACACTACTTCTGTGAACACTGTTAGCTTCAATAGGCATAGGCCTATGTTTTCTGGAAAATTATTTGTCCAGAGCTCCTGTGGTTGGCTTGCAGTCAATATGTCATAAAACTGATCTTAGCCAAGGTTTTCATTTTCTGCGGTCCCTCAAGTTCCTCATAAATTTCAATCTTCGAGAGATGTTAGACTTTTTGCGAAAATGTGACACATGACAAATTTCAGGGACTAGAGGAATTCCGATATAGATGCAGTGCAAAAGAAAGGAATGTCTGTGACCTATGCCTCTTGGGACATCACTTGACTGTTCCATGGCTGATTATATATTTATACTGTTTCCTTGCAGCAAAACGTTTCCTGACACGACACAAGTACTGTTTTTATAATGGTAAATTCGTAATCTAATCAAAATACTACGATTACAAGACGTTAAGCAATAATTTCAAACCAGTCGCTCTTTTAGTTCAACCTGGTAAAGGGGAAGGGTCTGTGAGCACCGTCGACTTCCAGTTGGAGCAGGAAGCTAAAAAATTTCCAGAATGATACAATTAGCAGGTCTAAAAAACTGAGCGGGTGTCGTGAATTCTAGTTGACGACACAGCTTAAACTTCATTTTTTAGCATGTGACTATGGACTAATCAGGACATTGCGTGTCGCAAATGACACAGCCGAGCGTGGTGTCAAGCTCTTTGAAGAATATAACAGGATCCTCACAAATGATGAGGAAGAGAAACAGTTTATCCTCCAAGTTGTTGAGGCAAACAGAATAGCTGTCCCCGCTGAAATTACGAAGAAGTTTTCTGCTATAGCTGCAACGCTGCAGAAATGAAGCTCTGCGCCACATACTTCTGGGACATCAGTTGACTGTGGTTTCTTATGGAGACTGCTTCCATGCAGCAAATAGCGTTGCTGACATGACATAACTATTGCATTTGCATAGGCCTACTGGTAAATTGATAATCTGGTCATAATATTAAGAATAAAAGACGTGCAGCGTATTTTCTAACCGATTGCACTGTTAGTTCTATATGGTAAAGGGGAGGGGGCCGTGAGCACTGTCTTCCAGTTAGAGTAGGAAGCTGAAATTTTACCAGAATGATACAATAGACAGGTGTAAAAAACTGAGAGGGTGTCTTGGTTTTTAGCTTGAACTTCATTTTTTACCATGTGTACATGGACCACCCTAAGGCGCACTTTAGGGAGGCCAACCAAGATGGAATTGCAATAGTCAATGCGAGAGCAAATAAAGGCATGAACTATTGAAGTAAAAACCAAAGAAGAAACAGATAGATCGTCGTATTGCCTTCAGGCGTCGGAGATGGTAATAGCAGGAGCGGGTGAGATGGGGGGGGGGGCGATAGCGCACTGGATAACACACTGGCATGGAGAGCGAGAGGTACCGAGTTCGAGTCCGTAGGGCGGACATGCTTTGTAGGCTGCTATTAGCGCCGTGTATTGCAGGCTGTCTGTTCTGTTAGTAGTTAAGATTTATGTCTTCTGTCACGGAAAGCTAAGTAGTGGGACATTAGCATATTCAAATAAAAATCTTTAGGATCAGGTTCCAGATCAAGTTCAAAGGGTCACATAGTTAGATAATCGGACGGCTATATACGGAGCGTGGTGCTCGGAATTAGAGCTACGAGAGAGAAGAGGAACCAGCAGGATACGATATGATGAAGAGTACTCGTTAAAATTTTGAACGACAGACCTGAGCGGAAGTCAGGCGAGGTTCAGTGTTGGTTAGTTGGTAGCTTGAGCCAAACAGTTAACGAAACTCTGGTGGGAGCTACTATATTAGGCCTAAGTTGAACTATCACAGATATGTTTGTATGATACTCACATGACACATTCACGGCAGGAAAAACTGTAAAGGGTATAGACTTAGGGGCGTTAGTTGCAGAACCCGGCAATAAGTTGCCTTCCGGTTGCCCAAACTTTACCTCACATTGCATGCTTAAAAATGAAAGGCATGACGCAATCTGATAGAAAGTTGCCGTTGCCGTAGTCAGTGAATTCGATTTCTCGAACTGTAGTGAAGTCGTGTTGTCAATTTCTTCTGAAGGCGGAAATCTTTTCAGATAGAAAATTGGAAGGAAGAATGGCTTTTCAAGGTAAACCAATTGGCAAGTATATCTAATGATGTCACCAATGTCGAGATTATCCGACGCGTTAGTGGATTGACCGATGTTATCTGCAACCAAAGTAGAGATGCGATTGAACCAAACTTGAACATTCAGTAGACATCTCCAATTTACATTCTAGTACACTGAAGCACACAAGACAAAACATTGATGCTTCTTCATCATAAGTCGTCATCAGAACAAACACATTTTTACTCCATTTAATTTTTAAACTGATTATAAGGAACTGTTTTACAGTATCTGATCATGCATTCTTATATGCATTCTGAAAATGTCTTTAGCGCTCTTTCAAGTAAACACTCAGAGAGACGTTCATAAATTTGTATGAGAGATTTTCATAAATTGGTTTGAGAGACGTTCATAAATTGGTATGAGAGACGTTCATAAATTGTTACAAACAAAATATAATTTACAGTTAAACTCAGGATTAATGTTTAACGTAATTGTAATTGTAATCGAACATTTATATAGCGCCGCTCAAAATCAGCAGCGCTCTTGACCTGCGTCAGTGCCTGCATCATAAAACAGGAAAGTCTTAAGGCGTCTACGGAACTAGGAAGTTGAGAGGGCTAGTAACTCAAGGCGAAGAGACTGGGAAGAGAGTTCCAAGCTGATGGGCCAACACGGGCAAAGCACCTAGAGTAGCAGAGCGCATGCGAGGGACAACCATAAGGCCACGGGTCGAAGATCGCAAAGAGGCCCTCGCAGGTAAGGAGGAGACAAAGGTGCAAAAAGACCTCAGGTAGGATGGGGCCACCCGAACAAGGCAGTTACGCATAAGGGAAATGATTTTGAACTGTACCCGCTGTTGGATAGGGAGGGTATCCCGAATATAGCCTGAGATATGGGCAAACTTTGGAATGTCGCCTATAAGCCGAGTAGCTGCATTAAGGATAGACTGGAGTTTGTGAGTATTAGAGGCGGAGAGTCCAATGTATGCGGCGTTCTTCAAAGTCGACCCAAGTGCAGATCAAGGCGTGGATCAGAGTAGTAATGGCATGCAGTGAATGAGAGCTGCGATTGGAACCTAGTTGGCGCAGATGGTAGAAGCAAGATCTGGAAACCGAGTTGACCTGGTCAGTAAAAGAAAGGGAAGGATCCAAGACAATTCCCAGGTCACGAACAGAAGAGGAGAAGTGGATGTGGGGAAATCTGAGATGAAGGGAATCAGTATCAATCTTATTGAGCTGAAGACGGCCACCAAGCCATATGAATTGTGTCTTGTCAGGATTCAGCCGCAGGCGGTTAGAGGAGAGCCATGCGTCTATGGCAGAGGAAGCCTCTAACAACCGCTCTACCATTTGAACAGCAGAAGATGCTGGGCCATGTAAAAGGGCCTGGGTATCGTCGGCAAATTGATGGGAAGATACCCCAAACAGTTGAAAAATACCTTGGTCCGAGGTACACAGAACAAATAGTAGAGGAGCAAGAACAGAGCCTTGAGGAAGACCATAGAGGACAGTGACCCAAGGAGTGCGGTTTGAACCAAAGACCACGGATATAGTCCTATCAGTGAGGAAAGATTGGAACCAAAGGAAAGCCCTGTCCATGATGCCAAAAGAATTAGATAACCGGCTAAGGAGGATGGAATGGTCTACTGTGTCGAATGCTGCGCTGATGTCATACAGGGCAAGCAAAGCAAGGGCTTGGAATACATCAGTAATAAGCCTGAGCAGGAGAGTTTCCGTAGAATGGAATTTCCTGAAACCGGATTGAAATGAAGGCATGAGGGAGGAGTTGGAGTCGAGGTAGTGAACTAGTTGGGAAGCGATACATTTTTCGAGGAGCTTGGAAAGGAAGCAGATATGCCAGTCAACCTGCTGCTTACATGAGCTGGAAACTCATTTGCTTTCGAACGCAATACTCACGTAGTATTATAAGTTGTGCTTGGCCAAACGTTTCTTTGTCTGCACAGGTGAATGTTCCGGCTGTGGAATCATTTGGTTTCTGTATTATCAGGTTGGATTCATCTGCTGTCGGTTGTTCAATCCAGTACAACTGAGTAAAAGCCGGATCGACTGTAGATCCTGACGCTACTGTAACGTTCATACTTTTGCCCACTGGTGTGAAAACCCAAGTTATGGAACCGGATCCAAGAGTAGAAGAACAACGCATGGTTTGGTTAAGCCATCCCACAAATGCATACTGATTCAACGGCGTTGTAGTTAAACGGCCAAAGGCAGTGAAAGCTGTGGACACAGAAGAAAATATAGTTAAGCAAGAAAAAGTAATTCCTCTCATGTAATGTTGAAGACTTTCAATCATTCACTTACCGGTATACATGCCTAATTTGTAATCGTAAAAATGTTGTAGGCCTACATATCGGATTCACTCCTGACTCACATGAGCTAAATTCTAAAAAAGCGACATTAGGGGATAGGAGACAAGAATGGAATAGAAGCAGATAACATAATATCCATGGACTGCGAAGTGTTAGCGTTGTTCGCGATGCAGGACAATCTTTTTGAGAACAGCATTTCTGATTAAGAGATCTACATTGGGCTGAAAGTCATGATTTATAGGATGCATTTCACATTTCCCAAATGGGTCCTCACGTCTGTTGATGCTAAAGCTAAATGGGAAACAATTTCTGGATTGTTTTCATATTTCTCCCACAGTTCGTCCTCCATATTTTATACACTTTTTATGTGTCTATCAACGTATGATTTGCAATTGTCTCACTGTAAAATAACTATCAGAATACATAGAATGCTAACATTGAAAGTCATTTACAAAGCCATGTGGTTTCTCTGTATTATGTGGGATATTTGCATCTTTTAATTGTCATATTGAATATAAAAAAATTATGCCAAAGTCTAATTTGCATGTTTTGATTCTGCCACAATACAATTTGTTGCTAGATCATTAAACAGCTTCATTCATGTAGTCAGTCGTTTATTCATTCGTTCCTTCATTCGTTATTCAGTTACTAATTCAGTCATGAATTATTCGTCGCATGAGGATTCTACTGAAACTTTATCTGAAGTTAAAAGAATTGGAGTAATACTCATCGTTCGTCCACCCTAGTTCAACCATGGGTAAGATTATTCCAAACTGTATTAATATCTCATTTTTTGGTGGTATCTACTTCAGTTCTAATTTTATTCGGTCACAGCTGGACGATAATCATGACTCGTTCTGTTTGATCTAAATGTCGTAGGCCTAGTTTACGACATAGTGTTTTTCAAACAGTACATAAATATGATGAGGACAACAAAACCTGTCTTCGACGATCAACCCACGGAATCTCCGATCCATATTAAATATACTAAATTGTATATCAATATTAAAAATGAGGTATTACACAACCACAATGTCATGGGCTTCAGGAACAGTGAACATGATATGAAGAAGTAATTATTTCCAAACTGTTCCTTGTTATATGGGGACGACTCGATAAGCTCTTTGAGTCTTTTCTCCCCATGAATCGATCTAGACCTTCACCTATTCTGTTTCTATGATCACAAACTCATATGACATTGTTTTGCACGGATTCTTTCTTATTCGTTGATTATAATAATTGAAGTATTCTTTGTGACCATGACTGTGAACATGAATAATTAATTTAATATAATTTAATTTGTAACTGGTATTACTGTTTTCTGTAATGGGTTACGGTGTGCCAACCTAGTGATTCTTCAATAAACGAATATTATTATTATGATTGACACTGAATTGACTCCAATAAATTTGATTTGATATGATTTGAAGTACCTCTGGGTGGGACGAGTCCATTAACTAAGCCAACCACTGATGAATTTTGTTGTCGTCTGAGCGTTTGTTGCTAACTGATGAACTTATCTGATATAATTTTAACGTTGCTTTGAGAGCGCAGTGATTAGGTTCTCTTGAAGCGACGCTATAAATCACTCTCACTAAAAGCAACTGCAATAGCACTAAAAGTCTTAAACATTATAATTTATAAATGAACTCAATAGCAACACACCGTGTTAATAATACGCAATTCTTACCATAAACAATGGTCAAAAGAGTTGTTAGTAACAAATGTTCCCTCATTCTGTTACTTAGTTTGCGATCCTTGCATGCGAAAACTGTCTTCTTGTGCATTGTATTGTTGTTCCAAACTATATATAATTATTATACCGATAGGCCTGTACAGTGGACACGTCATTTCTTCGTGCGCATCCTTGAATAAGGATTCGTAAACATGTGTTTCAGAACAGCGCCATGTACATGTACACTTGAATTCGTTGTTGTCGTTTTCATCGTGCTTAGAATAGATAGGGAGGTGCCTTCTCATTTCCCACCTGTCGGTGTTTTTTTACGAGCACCATCTCTGCGTGTCGATGTAATCCATTGTCCGTCCTTCTGGTTCTTCATATAACTATATTCGTTTATTGTGAAGCAGTCTATACTTAAACGAAGTGACTAGCGGACCGCCAGGCGGCCCGCAAGTTTCTAATACTAGCGGGCCGCCAGTCACGTGTCAGATCATTTATGTCGGGCAAAAGATGCTTTTCTTAGTTTTAACGAGTTAGAAAAGTGGAAGAAAGTGTATGAAGCAACTAATTTAAGTAATCTAACAATGTGTGATGCAAAGACATTTGAATATATGAAAAAGTTTGCGGCGAAGAGGGCTGCACATGCAGAATTAGATCAAATATTATTCGTTATAATTGTGAGGTGTTCCGTAGTCGAGTGGTTAGCGTGCTGGAATGACGATCCAAAGGTTTGAGGTTCGAATCCCGCCAGGGCAGAAATTTTTCCTGTTGTATACACCGTTACGTTTGTGGATATTTGAAAACTTACCTAATTGCTTGGATCTGGAGTTAGGAGTGCTTATGAGATACCTCGGTTAGGGTAAGGGTAAGGTTAGGCGTCGTGAAGGTTGTTTAGGGTCAGGGTTAGGGTTAGGGTTAGTGTCGTCACTAAACAAACATGATACCATCCTAGCCCTATGCCAGAAGATAACGTAAAACTCCACTAAACTTCCGCACCCCGATACTAAGTGTTTGCCACCTTAGCGTAATTAAGGTTCTCTGTCAATTTTCCGTCTTGGCGGACCGCTAGTATTTGAAATTTGAGAGCCGCCTGTCTCTCTGGAGTCACGTGAGACTGGCGGCCCGTTAGTATTGGAAACTTGCGGACCGCCTGGCGGTCCGCTATTCACAGCCATACTTAAAACTGCTGCTTCCTCGATTCCCCATATCAATACTTCTATGGTTGAACAACTTAACTGGTTCCCTCTTTATACCCCGACAAGGACTCGATCGACTGCTGCTTCCCCGGTTCCCCATATCAATACTTCTATGGTTGAACAACTTAACTGGTTCCCTCTTTATACCCCGGCAAGGACTCGATCGTCCTCTATACACTTTGCTTGCAAAGGAGGACCACGTGTGGGTGTTGTGGTGGGCTTTTTAACATCAGAGGCCTAGTGAAACACTTGATGTCCCAAATGAACTGGATTGGCCACACACTGCGTGGAAAATCGTTCTTGAGGATCTGAGGACAGTGCTCGAAGGAAGAATAATTATTATTAAACGGAGGAAAGCCGCACGAGACCACTGGATGATGTGTTAACTTAGAAGCAGACGAAGATATAATTATAAAGAAATTAAGCAAAAGGTACAAAATAAACAAGAATGTCGTCGTTTGTTTCTGGATCTGTCTAAATAGAGAACACTGATTGATGATGATGATGATGATGATGATGATGATGATGATGATGATGTTGATGATGTTGATTATGTTGTTGATTGTTGTTGATGATGATGATGATGATGATGATGATGATGATGATGATGATGATGATGATGATGATGATGATGATGATGATGATGATGATGATGATGATGATGATGATGAAGAAAAGAAGAAGAAGAAGAAGAAGAAGAAGAAGAAGAAGAAGAAGAACGAAGAAGAAGAAGAAGAAGAACAAGAAGAAGAAAAGAAGAACAAGAAGAAGAACAAGAACAACAAGAACAACAAGAAGAAGAACAAGAAGTAGAAGAAGAACAACAAGAAAAAGAAGAAGAACATGAACAAGAAGAAGAACAAGAAGAAGAACAAGAAGAAGAAGAAGAAGAAGAAGAAGAACAACAAGAAGAACAACAAGAATGCGAAGAAGAATGAAGAAAAGAAGAAGAAGATGAGAAGAAGAAGAAGAAGAAGAAGAAGAAGAAGAAAAGAACAAGAAGAAGAACAAGAACAAGAAGAAGGTGGAGGAGGAGGAGGAGGCGGAGGAGGAAGAAGAAGAAGAAGAGCAAAGAACAAGAAGAAGAAGAAGAGGAGGAGGAGCAAGGAGAAGAAGAAGAAGAAGAAGAAAAAGAACAAGAAGAAGAAGAGGAGGTGGAGGAGGAGGAGGAAGAGGAAGAATAAGAAGAGCAAGAAGAAGAGCAAGAACAAGAACAAGAAAAAGAAGAAGTAGAAGAAAAAGGAACAAGAAGAGCAAGAAGAACAGGAAGAACAACGCCGACCACATCTGAAGAAGTAGAAGAAGAAGTCCCAAGAATTCCTACCCTAATCCAGCTGACTCATCTCGTTCTTAGCCTTCCCGTACTCAAATAAAGCCCACCTGCATAGCTCTTCTGCTTCCTCTTTCTGGTCTCTTTGCCAGCCAGACAAAAAAATTCACATGACATCCCTAGACATGACGCAGCCCTTGTGAGTAAGCTGGTGAATATGCTTGGCCTTAGAGTAGCGCTGTAGAAATGTGAAGTTCGCGATTACAATTCTCACAGTCCAATCGACATGTTATTTTTATTACGCAAATAATTATTAACGCTTCTAAGTCATTACACTTTGTAAGCGGAAGAATGAACGAATCTTTTACCGTTTAATGGTTTGCAGCTTAAGGCCTTTTCTCTTCGCTTGTTCTCTTTAGCGACGCCCATGAACGCATGCATGCACGTAGTATTCATTATAATTATAAGACCACACCGATAGCTGTCTGTATGAATAATTACATGTTTAGTCCACTTAAGGCAGTGCTAGAAGCGGCTCTACCCGTTCACGGGTCGGTTACGAATCGGTTACGCACGGGTCGTGTGCGGGTAGGTGCATAACGGGTATGGGTATACCCGGTTTTCTCCGTACCGATGTAGGCCTAGTGAAGCTTTTGGGTTATTCGAAGGAATTTGGCTGTCTTAATAGGTGGCGTAGGTGGTTGAAACATGGACGGACCTCAACTTCGTGTCACCTAACCTTAATATATCCACCTTACGTTGGTACCTGTCAGTCGGCTGCGATTCATTTTGACTAGCTCTGTCCGTCTTCTTGTCCTTGTCGGTCTACTCGAATGTATCTGTATCTCCTCTTCATCCCTCTCGTCTAGTCATCGCTTACTCTTGAAACTTTCCGTCGCAATTTCTGAGAAAATTATTGTCAACTTCAGGCGAACTCTGTCATAACCATTAACCACTGTCCCCTTCCCTTACTCATCGGTTACTAGCTGGTGACTCGTACCTCGGTCGGCCAGTAGAGGGAGTCCTTCCTTGATAACTCGCTCCTCTGTTAGACGTCGCTATCAAACATTAAGCCTTGTGTTGCTTCAGAAATAGGCCCCATACCAGAAGTCGCCATCTTGTTCGTATAACAAGTCGTTAGAAAATTATGGGGGATAACAAGTCAGATGCAAGTAATAAAGTATACCGGCACTTAGTACTACTTACATTACATTAAGATAGGTTAATCGTTTAATTTCGATCCATAAATCTCGAATAGAGACACGCCAAACTGTAACGAATTGGATTTGGGCAGCATGGTGATCCATAAACAGGTTCGCTGTCATCGAATCCACACATAGCTTTTTGTTCGAAGTTGTTATTATCATAAATGAGATGGCGATGGAGAGGACGGGCCACTCCTCATATGCCGAGGCTGAGAAAATGAAGTCGCTAAAATTTCATCATGCACACTCATGGCTGCCTCAGGGCTAACTTAAGGGACTGTACTTCACCATGTCATGTCCTCCTCCTCCTCCTCCTCCTCCTCCTCCTCCTCCTCCTCTCCTCCCTCTCCTCCTCAGTACAGTCGTCGTCGTCGTGACTCTGTCGATTCAACTCACGCCTCGATACTCAGCCACATAGTACCGCTACCACCGATACTGAAAGTAGTACATCGGTCACCTTTTTCAGTACAGTCGTCGTCGTCGTGACTCGTCGTTGTCGTCGTCGTTGTCGTTTAGAAGTGGATGTGTATTACCATCATCACCTGCATCATCATTACCATCACTGTTCCTGACGTCAGCCATTTGGTTTGCGATGGGTATGGATAAAAGTTCTCCGTTGTTCTAGATCATTTGTTATGTTCAGTGCTCCTCTCAGTGTTAGATCAAGTGATATCACTACTACTACTACTGCTACTGCTACTGCTACTACTACTATTACTGCTACTGCTACTGCTACTGCTACTGCTACTTCTACTACTGCTACTGCTACTGCTACTGCTACTGCTACTGCTACTGCTACTGCTACTGCTACTGATACTACTACTCTACTACTACTACTACTACTACTACTACTACTACTACTACGTCGTCGTTGTCGTCGTCTGAGGTTGACCATATCTCGGCAAGGGCCATCGAATGCAATCTGAAGTTGAACCAACATAAGCTTCAGGAGATGATTGTGCACCGACCCAGATCGAAGCTTGACAACATACATCTGACAGGTGCCAAGTCGGGATTCAAAAGGGTGGAAAGTATGAATATTTTAGGAGTCACCCTCACAGGAAAATTTGACTTTGATAAACACATAGACAACATTTGTAGGAGGGCTAGGCAGTCTCACTTTATGCTCTCCGTGTTCTTGCTGCCCACGGATTATCGGGTTCATCACTCCACGACGTTGTCCGTGCGACTACTCTCACCAGGATGTTGTATGCCTCTCCGCTTCTCCAGCATGGTGGGGTTTGTGGGTCAGGACGGGCGGACACGCCTACAGGCGACTGGTCCGGCTGCGATACCTGCCCGAAAATAACCCAAGTTTCGAACAACTATGCCAGAGTGCTGACACCGGCCTATTCAGTGCTGTTTGTGCAGATCCAGGCCATGTTCTACATGACCTACTGCCCCCAATTAAAACTGTAGTATAATTATGCTCTACGTCCACGTAAACATGATAGAATTCTACCTGTTGCAGACAGTCTGGCACGCAAAACTTTTTATTATTAGGATGATTTATTCGTGATTATATACTTCATAATGTACACCAAAATGCGGTTAGCAATTGGTTCAATAAAGGATATAACTTACTTACTTACTTACTTACTTTACTACTACTACTACTACTAAGCTTACTACTACTACTACTACTACTACTACTACTACTACTACTACTACTACTACTACTACTACTACTACTACTATTACTACTACTACTACTACTACTACTACTACTACTACTACTACTACTACTACTACTACTACTACTACTACTACTACTACTACTACTACTACTACTACTACTACTACTACTACTATCCTCATCGACAGCAGCCGGTTTAATATTATTACTTCATGCGGAGTGGTGAGCCTATTGGCCTGGCGGTAGTGGGACCGTGGGAAGGCGAGCTATAATTACGTGTCGGGTACGGTACGGGTACAAGACAGTATACCCGCGGTATGGGTTGGATCGCGTAGTAATTTTGAGCACGGTCGGGTATGGTAACAGTGTTACAGGTACGAGTGGGTTAGCAAAAATGCTCCACCCGCAGACTTCCAATACGGAAGTGATTAGAATATATCGCGGACTTCTCGCCGAACACATGTAACTTACCGTAGCTCACTCGAACTAGAACTTCGTATTTTCATACGCCAGGTTGAGCCAGCATAAAAATATACAATATTATATAGAAGCCATTAATAGGCTTAATTATCTCGAATAGTACAGACGGCTAATCCATGTCTACAGCATCGCATGTTGTTAACATGTTCCATTATAACTGAACGTCTATGATCTTTGTGCATTTAGCCAACGCTACTTATCTTCCGCACTTTTATACTGTCTTCGTGCAAAACGTCTGTTTTCTCACGGGCTTTCATACTTATGGAGACACTTCACTTTGGCTCCGAGATACGATTATAAGGATGACCTATACACAGGCAATTGGCCTAAAATAGAGTGTTGGCGCCGTTTTAACTAATCGATATCCTAGAGGATTTAATAATTGGACGGAGAGATAAAGAGTGAATTATTTTCTTAAATTGAATTTTAAAACAAATCAATAAAATACTACAGATAAACTAATAAATAGGACAAAGAACTCAAAATACACCATATTAGGCTAGTTTCGAATTAAGTTATTATGTAATAAAATACAGCCCCTAAAAACAAAGTTTTTTACTATATCCATCTAGTATCCTATAATGCGTCTTTTGAAGCAGTTACCTCTACAAATATATAGTCCGCGTTCATTTTTACGACATAGCGTGCGTTTAATCAGGCAGCGCACCCCGTTTTTGTTGCGGCCAATGACAACGCTGGCCAATGACAACGCTGCGTATCGGAAAAGTTGATTCCCCGATTCGAAAAGTTGAGTCCCCGATTCTATAAGCTAGCCTTTTTTTTTGGGGAGGTGAAATTTTTATAGAATGAAGTGTCTGCGAGGTCGAGTCTATCTGCCAAGTTTCACGACGATTGAATGATTGTAAGTGATCGAATTAGTCCTCGCAAGATTTGACTTTTAGCCTGTGGCTCAAACATTCAAGCAAAGCAAGCAAGCAAGCAAGCAAGCAAGCAAGCAAGATTTCCGCAAGTTAAACTAGATGGATAAAAATAATCATTATTCTTAAAACTCGTAGCCTACATAAGCCTTGTGACTGTTACATAAAATCAGATATCAGCTGCAGGGCCTCGGACAGGGGGGGCCACCGGGGCCATTTGGCCCCAGGCCTCACTTGATAAAGGGCCTCGGAATTTCGGAATAACGGAATTAAGGAGTTATCCATTGAAATGTAGCGCTATACAAATTCTAATTATTTCGTGACGAAATCTTTGACGTTAAAATTTAACGTCAAAGATTTCGTCACGAAATAATTATTTAACGGTTAAATAATTGCAAACTGTACAAAAATTTCGTTAATCTGTTATTAGTTGCAAAATTTAAAAGTTGTCAACACTCAAAAGTCTAAACTCTATCGTAACTCGATCGATCGTTACTCGTAACACTCAAACTTAAATAATGTTTTAATAATGAATATATTGTTCTTATCATCCGATTCGCTGTGGATAGTGTTGCCTACACAGTACACTATATTCTTACTTTCTTAGTCTCTAAGAGCGGTGGACCGGTGGTGTACCCAGAATATGGAGTTTGGGGGCAGTGTAGAAAATGAATGGGATGGTGGACGAATTCGAGCGGAACGAAGCCGACGTGTGCACGATTAGGGGGTTTGTTTTTAACTTATGAAATTGATATTTAATCTACATTAAAATAGTTTTAACATACAATATCAGTCAATTTGACAAAATTGACCACATTGTCAATTTTATTGGAAAAATAGCAAATATTCCCCCTAACTATTGGCCTATTATATTATATATAAATATTATTTTAATTTAATTTCTTACACAAAGATGAAGAGATCATTCGAAAGTGGACATGAGAAACGAAAGAAATTGGCTCGACAAAAGGAAGCTGCTTCAGCAAGCCAAAACATTTCAAATTTCTTTGCACATCCTGATAATAGTAATAGGCTCCGCCAGACTGAAGATCTTCGAGAAATAAATTCATCACAAACAGAAAGTACCCTCCAAGAGACTTTGACGACTGTAACAAACGTGACAGAGAATGGAGTTTTGAACAGTGTTGTGCACGAGACCAAAATTCCAAGACCAAGACCGAGACCAAGACCGCGTGGTTCAAGACCAAGACCGAGACCAAGACCGCATGGTCCAAGACCAAGACCGAGACCAAGACCGCGTGGTCCAAGACCAAGACCGAGACCAAGACCGCGTGGTCCAAGACCAAGACCGAGACCAAGACCGCATCATCCAGGACCAAGATCTAAGCCTCAAGACCATAAACGCAATTCTCAGTTGTAGTGTTACATAAATTATTCCCATTATTCATATCAGATGCTTATTATATTTATAGTTTTGGTTTTTATCCCCAAGTCTTCGAGGTCTCATGAAGAGCACACTATAGCTAAACACTCTCTCAAAAGGCGCAGGTGTTGCGGAGCACAAAAAACGTTGCCAGTAGAGAAAAATTCCCCACCAAATACCTGATCTGCATCGTTTACCCGGCTACTGATTTTTACCTCGAGAAACTGCATCAGTGTAAGCTTAATTAGTCACTAGAGCACCAGAGGTCATTGCTATCTGTGCCTCAACGTTCTCTTGTCGCTTCTGATGAGAAGCGAACAACGCGGTCATCTTTCGCTTTCTCCTATATAGGCGGATCGTCGCATGAATTCGAAGCTATCTCAGAAGTCCCCGAATAACCGAAAATATCGACAACATTTAACAAATAATCCACTCTAGTTCCTACCAAAGGCCAAACCAAAGGCGCAAGACCAAGACCAAAGGCGAATGACCGAGACCAGACGCCCAAGACCAAGACCATACCCTTAAGACCAAGACCAAGACCGCACCTTTAAAGACCAAGACCGAGACCAAGACCGGCACATTCGAGACCGAGACCAAGACCAAGACCGCATTTTTTCGGTCTCGAGACGGTCTCGAGACCAAGACCGCGGTCTCGAGACCACATCACTGGTTTTGAACCAAGAAAATGTAATTGTAGCAGCATTTAACAATTGACAATGAATCAGATAATTCAAAGAACTACCTCCGTTCCACGATGGGACAGCAGCGTCTTAATGGATTGGCTATGTTAAGCATAAATTCTGATATCGCTAGAACTTTAAATTATCAAAGCATTATCGATAAATTCGTGGCTTTGAAGATGCGAAGAATGATTTGAACCTTTCTGTTGAGTTTTTAAAAGATATTTTAAAAAGGCCTCGAAAATTAGTTGTGGCCCTGGGCCTCCAAATCCTGTCCGAGGCCCTGATCATCTGTACATCGCATTTAATCCCATTACATCTAATTAAAATACATTACATCATAAATATTATAAGAATGAATCATAGTATTCCATAATGTACTAAACTACACCATTATGTTATTATACCCCCGGTACCTTAATATGTCACAATTGTCACATCACATAATCAATTCACAGTAAAGCTATGGCTTCTGTAGTCAGTCATTAGCATTGTAATAAGGACATGGGTTACCTGGCAAGAGGCAATCGGTTTGTTTTACAGGCTGACAATTCAACTGATTAACTTAAATAGCCTAAACTTGTCAGCTATATGATATACTGTACTTTATTTCAAGATAATCTGGATAAATATTGCTTGAGATAGAATCGACAGAATCTCGAAGGCATGAAAATCTCCATGAAAAAGAGTTGTAGACTGTTTGATTAGTTTGGAGAACGTACTGTGACGTGACTGCACTTATAGCTTCAGAGGTCAAATAGTGGATAATTTTGGCTGCTGAGTCTAGCAGGACTAAAGCAACTACCAGACGACCCATAAGAAAGGTTGCCCTGTATATAGAGAGATCTCAACATCAGGATCTCGGCTATTTAAGTCTATGTTAATATGGGTTGCAATAAATGCGTGAATCTAACCTAACGGATCGCATGCGGTAACGTAATTCCGTATAGAAAGGACATTTCACAGGATGGATAATAATCGAAAAGTGCATTCTCTTGTTCACAGGTTGAATAAGTAATTGAATTGCATTCACGACGAGTAAGGTAAGGTCAATGAAGTATCACAACGAGCCAAACCAGCATCGGAAAATGTATAACGTATAATATTATTTTAGGAATACGCTGCAATTGCTCACGTCTTGCGCTTCCTTTATCTTTTGTTTTCTATAAGTTCAACTGTAAATGTAACCCTGCAAAAAGTTGGCTCTCACCGCTGTCTCTGTTGGAACAACGTTGTTCAAAACATATCAAGTAATAATGCGTTAGCATACAGTTCAGCTGATGGTTGTATATATGCCTTGCTAGCATACAATGGTACTGATGGTGGTTCGTATGCTTCATTTGCTGCACTTGGTTTTCTTTCTAAACTATGGTAATTTTGGCGGCTGTGTTTTCTGCATCTCTTGCAACACAGCACGATTGCGATTATCAAAAACAAAGACAACGATGAGACACGAATTCAGTGGTAATTCCAGCTATTATACCCGCTTTATGTGGGTAACAATTGTCAGATATAAAAGTTTAGTTTGTCTTGCAAAAAGACAATCACACTTATTTAATGCATGCTAACTACCTAGAGTTATGCTGCGCTTTATTTTAATGGAATTTGGAGAAATATTAGGCCTACTCAAGATACTATCATAAAGTCTCCAGTTATGGAGTCGTAGATTTCTTGATTTGTTTGAATGAACGCGTTATAATGTGAACACAATTATAGCTTCAAAGATAAAGTTTTTATGTAAATTGCCTGCTGATCGTAGAATACAATGCCACAGGTCTAAGGCAACAACAAGCCAAGCCATAAAGAAAAGCTGGAAATATTTCAGCTCCCGATTTTTGAGGTCTAATGTTGACGAAGGCTGCAACAAATACGTGAATACCTTATCTTGCTTGACCATCACTGGCAGATCGCAAGCCCTAATTCTGTATCACGGGGTCATTTCACAAGATTGACAAAATTGATAGGATAGGTAGTTAGACTCTTTCATTCACGAAGTGTAAGGCATGCGACAAGTTTTAATACATTGAGTCAAGCAGTAAGACCACATTCGGATGCTTTGAGTATATTGGAAGGGATTCGCTGCAACGTTTATAGGCTATTGTTACAAATGAAGCATCATTATGTTTAACCTTCGCAGAACGAAGACACGGAGGCCGGAGAGGGGTAGCCTAATGTTTTACCCCAAAGATATTTATAATATATCAGTTCATAGGTAAGGTACAATAAAAAGTGAAGCATCGATTTTAATAGTTCCAAGGTCAAGGAATCGACTTATCGTAGTAGTAATAGTGTGAATACTAGTATCCAAGATGGCGGCCAATATGGCTGGCCGCCAAAACACAAAGAAATAGGAATGTTACTTTGTCTCTAGTTTGATAAAAGGCTTCACAATTTTAAAAGTAACGGTAACCCAATCAAAAGGTGGCATAAAACAGCAAACTCTGCTTGAAGAGCTTTGATCAACGCCTATTAAGTTCTAACGCATTAGCATACAACTGATCTGATGGTGGTTCATATTCCTCCTTAGCATGCGACTGAGCTGATGGTTGTATATAGGCCTCATCAGCATACAGCGATTTAACTGATGGTCGTAAATATACCGCATTAGCATACAACTGATCTGATGGTGGTTCATACGTCTCATTTGCTGCAGCTGTGTTACTGTCTATAGGATTGTTAGTTGATTTGTCACGGCGATTTTTCCTTCTGTTGCAACAAATGACGATTCCGATTATCAAAAGAATGATAACAACAAAAGACGACAGACCAACAACCAATCCAATTATTAAGACCGGAGGAGGGGCTGAATATTTCATGCAGGCGTATTGATAAGTCTTGAAACCTAAGTGTATCTAAAAAAAGAAATAAACCAAAATTAAATCGTACAACGATTAAAATTACTCCATCTATTCGTCTGCGCTGCTCAACTATTTGTATATGCTAATCGGATTATTAAGTTGGGATTATCCAACCGGAATTTATCCAAAGTAAGGTTTTAAAGTTCAAGCTTTATCAATTTTTGCCAAGGCAATGAGATAACAAGGTGCGATTCTCTGTACAACTTTCTCTGACATAATATTCACTTCCGGGTATATTTTGCCCGCTACAGAAGTTAAGACAGCAAGAAATGTTCTTGAGCGATAATAGGCGAAAGCCGAAATACAGTATGCGTCGTTCTGTTAAGCGAATCTATAATTCCTTAGGGCTGAGAATGCACTAGGATATTAGCCACACTATGTACACATTATAGTTGTGTTTCATTCTCAGACGTTTGGTCACATACGATCACGGTACATCTTGTTGATAGCATATTCTATTGCTAACCTAATATGGGGATGACTAGATATGCTGAATCAGCTTCTTCTCCCCATTGAATGGTTTACTTCACATTGATGAACAATTCTGAGACTGTATAACTTACTATGTACTTCGATTATCCATACTGTTCGATTGTTTAGGGTATAGTAGAGCTAAGTAGACTGGACAGACAATAAAAGTGAAGTGAATGTGGCTCTTAAGATCGTCTTCGGTCGATTGCATTTCTCAAGAAGTTTGCTTTAGAATAAACACAGACTATGTCTGGACATCATGATGATGATGATAATAGTAGTAGTAATAGTAGTAGTAGTAGTAGTAGTAGTAGTTGTAGTAGTAGTAGTAGTAGTAGTAGTAGTAGTAGTAGTAGTAGTAGTAGTAGTAGTAGTAGTAGTAGTAGTTGTAGTAGTCTTAGTAGCAGCAGCAGTAGTAGTAGCAGTCGTAGTAGTAGTAGTAGTAGTAGTAGTAGTAGTAGTAGTAGTAGTAGTAGTAGTAGTAGTAGTAGTAGTAGTAGTAGTAGTAGTAGTAGTAGTAGTAGTAGTAGTAGTAGTAGTAGTTGTTGTTGTTGTTGGAGTGATAGCATTTATAGAATTGGAAAGATTTCCTGTTTTTTTTACACAACATTAGAATGTGAACACAGTCATATGATAATTATTTACATACGTAAATGGTAAGAAGCTGTTCGCAGTTGACCGATCCGTTTTCGGTTGACTGTGGTTGTTGCTTCGGTGGTCGACATCTCAACTGATTGTCAGTTAGGTCAATGTTTTCGCAGATATCAGCACCAACTTTCACCACATAGTCAACCATACGACAGCCGAGTGTCATGTACTTGCCCTAAAATTCCATGTTCACGCTTCATGGTTATATATTACATATAATATTATATATACACGAATGGAACGTCAAATTTTAATGCAACGATGAATGCAACGATGAATGCGTCATGAATTGAATTAAGCCAATAGGACTTCAACCGAGTTTTACGTGAAGCCACCATTGATTGACGCCTTTTGCTTTATTATACCGGCGCTATAGAAGCCAATAGCTCAGATAAGAACTTTATAAATGTCCAGATACAATAGGCTACAATACAATACAGGCCTACACTGACAAATTCAAGAGTATTGAATACGACGACGAAGTCTTTCTAAGGCTGTTGTTCAGTCTAACCAGTCATGTAAACGTAAGGCTTTTTATAGAAAAAATCCTGTACACTTACTCTTCATCGGAAGCAGCAACAATAGTAATTAGCCGTAATGTAAATCAAGTTGATATTAAAAAAATATGAAAGGATATCAGCAAATGTAATTATACCTTAATTAAAATGAACTCATCCTTGTCTGTATCAAATTCGACGATATCTTTGGTGAAGCTGATTTCCGGAGGAGAAACTATTATTATTTGAGTATCTGGCAAAACGTTGTTGATGTTGTCATATTTCTGATATCCGTCAAGGATGAATCCAAGGTAGATGACAAGTCGATCTACCTCATTTTGTCCAGTCAAGGCCAGAGCATTTGCGAATCGTTTACCCCTCGACAGAAGGAATGGATTTTCTGCTTTTAGATGGTTCATCGAATTCGTGTCGCGTTTATTTCTGTTATTGTACTGTGAGTTTAAGACTTGGAGAAAATCGTCTGGAATGTTCACTGATGGCATTCGACAGGTCATTTCACTACCAGCTTTGACTTCACAGGGCTACCAGGAAGCAGAAATACATGAGTTGAGGTAGAAGCGGCTAAACAGACAACATTATGGTCTAATGGTCTTTATTTATTACATCGCACGTACTCAGGCGTGATGCTAATTATATTATTTCATTATCTTCTAATAAATGGTTTTCGTTTTCAATCGATGAATCAATCAATCAATCAATGAAACTTGATATAGCGCCCCTTCAAGATATCTACTCAGAGGCGCTCCCGGCCCAACCACGGCTAAAATAAATAATGCTTAATTTGACACCGCTCAGCATGCAGTTGCAGCATACCCGAAGTCGAATCCGTTTAGATAAGCTAGATAGCCATACATACAACACTCTAAGAGACACTCGTATGCATGCATGCATGTATTGTATGCATAGATACATGCATTCATGCATCACACACATACATTGCCTAGGAGGGTTAAAATGTCAAAATTGTAGGATCTATTGTGATACAGAGAATATAAAGTTTCAGATTCAGTTTCTATTTTTCATTTTAATTTGTAACTTTTTCCACCTCGATCGATCTTTCTGAAGTGGTATTTCCTTCGATTCCTCTTTCAACAACGACCGTGACTTGAATGAATGGATTAGCAACAGATGACAGCTGAATCCCGGTTACATTGAAAGTCTGTCCACCCCTGCGAATTAAAATCATTACACAGATTCTATTAATAACACCACTATTGAAAACGAGAGACATTTTTAAATCTGAAAAAGATTGAATATGATTTAAAAGTTTCTTAACTAGTTTTATATTTGAGCCTAGAGAAGTTATAGGAAAAATGGACGTGACCTTGTTTTTTTATTTTGCTTACTTATTTTTAATCACATTCATTAAAACTTACGTGAATACAAACGTAGATGGGCTGATGCCAGTTATTTCTGGATTGTCTTTGTAAGTGAAGGATAACTTGGAACTTAGGTTGTATGGTCCCGGAGTGACTTCCACTGTTATCGACAACAGTTTTCCAACTTGCTGTTGCATTGGGAGTTGTCATAACCACAATGCTGCCATATCTGAAATTGAATTTTCGAAATGAAACTTAGAGAAAATCGTACAGCCAAAGAAAGAGATGATCAGAGTCATGAACTGAAAATACTTCTATGAAATATCATACATGTTAAAAGCAAAGGTAGGCCTACAAAGTTATCAACGAAATTGAATTTGATGAAATTCAGCAATTTAGTAGGTTAACACTATCAAATAACCAAGTATTGTCTATTGTCACGATACACTAATTTCGATTCTAAAGTTTAACCATTGGTTCCGCGGTGGAAAACAATATTTTATAATAGTCTAGTTTGTAATTATGAATACAAGTTTATATATCGTTATTGTTAAGAGAAAACGTACTTAGACAGAGACGCTTAAGACTTATAAGTGGTGTTTGACCAGCATCACTGTCCGTCGGCTTTCGGCTACCCTCCAGGATAATACAGGCTGTCGGATGTCTTTGTTCGCCTAGAGCACTCGACTTGAAGTCTGCCTTCACTGGACTATTGTTCCGATCATTTTCCATAATTCTTAGGCTGCCTTAAAATTAATCTTAGTCTTATGCAAGAATTTCATACAGGTCTGGCCTTGCTTTTCATAGAGTAAACAACTAAACATGTCTATGGGAACTTACAGACCATGAGCTGCAAGGCTAACTAATCATCTTAATCATATCTTTTGAAGTCTTACAATGCATGCTTGTAGTCTGGTCCTCTGATTGTATTCATCTGTGTTTATGTCTGTCTGTTTGTGCATCTGGATCTTATTTCTGTATTTCTATAGTTGGCGGATATTACTTTGCGACCCTCGTATGTTCATTCATTCATTTCAGATATTTATATAGCGCCCCTTCAAGATTTCTACTCAGAGGCGCTCCCGAGAATACAGCGCGGACACTGAATCGGAGTTTCACGCCGAAGCGCATGAGCAATAATTATTGCGAATGAAGGACTTGCCCAGGGTCTCTATATGTGTCATGTATCATATTCACACAGAACATAACTTTATTAAGGCGATTGTTGACTCTCGTTATGTTGAAGGTAATAAGGTAGTCTAACGGTTAAAACTATGAACTGTCAACCAGGAGGTCGGGGCTCAAACCCAGTCAGGAGAGAAATGTGTTTCAAGCCCTACCTACAAAACTCAACTATAGTGACTACACAGACCTCACTGTCGGTGGGAAGGTCAGGAGGTGAGTGAGAGGTTGAGCCATCACCTCATATACAGAAGCTAAGAAAAATGAAGTCTGAAACACTTCAATCCCATGGCTGCCTATCTTGCGAGCTTAAGAGACTGCTATTCGCACGCTAATTAGAGTCAATTGGTCTAACCTGTCACTCTGAAAGGCTGTAGTTTTTATAATGCCACCGAGATACAGAGCAGAAATGTTTGCAATTTGTGTTGACCAGTTCTCGAGGGTTAATGTGACTTTAGTTCCTCCAGCGATTGGTCCATGCAGTGGTTTGGCCGTAGAAGACAGATCTGTTTCATAAACGATAAATATATAAAGATGCAAAAACTGAAAATGCCTCATTATTTGATTATTTGCGATAACGGAATATTGCAAAGTTCTAGTTATCGTACCTTTTATAATATTAGGCTTTAAATCGTGTTGGCATTGCTTCTTTAAGAACAAAGGAAGGTTTTCTATTGTATTGTCGCAGGAAGGCCAATATTAAGTCGAGTATCTACAATATGCAAAAAGCGGATGCACACCGTCAAAACATGGAAATGTACTGATCAAAATAATTGCTTAAGAATCTGGTAAATAATTAAGAACGCACGAGCTTCAGAGTTTGTAAGTTTGTGGCATGGATCACCCAGTTGTAAGTTTGGTCGGACTTACTATATTATGCTAAATTTAAAATATCATAGATCGCAATGTTTGCAATGTACTCACACAACACTTTCAAGGCAGGAAGACCAAATAAGGCGCCAAATCCGTCGACGTTGGTTGCAGAACCTGGTGGTAAGTTGCCTACAGGTGACCCAAAGTATAATGCACATTGCATATGTGAAAACGAAAGGCATGACGCAATCTGATAGAAAATTGCTGTTGCCGTATTCAGTGAATTTCGTGTCTCTAACTGTGTTAAAGTCGTGTTATCAATAATTGATTCAATAGATGTAACGCGAATAAGATATTTGGGATATCTTTGCAGGTAGAATTTCGGAGGCAGAAATAGATTTCCAGCGTAAACCACTTGGCAAGAATATCTTATAACGTCGCCAACGGTAAGGTTATCTGACGCGTTTGTAGTTGGAAGGATGGAATCTACAACCGAAAGATAAAATGTTACTGACTTTAAAATGAACTTAGATACACAGCTTCGACAGTTCGACTTAAAATTCTAACATATTAACTGATGTAAGTGAAAGCAATATAAATTCATTCTAATGTTCAGCGGTTATAAATATAACTGAAATTTGGCAATGCCCCTTACCCAGCTGAACCCGTCTTGATACTTAAATTATAGCAAGCTGCTTCCTAGACATGGATCGCACATTTAAGAATATTTTGTCGATTTAGCAATTCTTATATCAATATCAATTTTGTTTTATTGGTTACCAGAGAACGTAACAATTTTAAAACAAGACAAGTAATACATCGTTCTAGTGAACACACAAAAGGGGAAGGGACCATGGTCTCACTGGATAGGGCCACCTATATACCTACATGCAATAATTCAGACAGCGTTTAGAAACACTATTATAAATGTCATAGATTAACTGGAGACACTCAAGAAATACCTCAAACACAAATTATTCAGAAGACACTGAAGGAATAATGTCTAGTTAAAGCAAACATGTAAGTCAAGAAGCACAAATTCCAGTCAAATGAATTTCCGAATATAATACATTATACATGAGCAGGGAAGCTTGAATTATTTTCGGACACAATTATACTCACGGGCAAATATCAGCTGTGCGTGTGCAACCATCTCGTTGTCTGCACATGTGAATGTTCCGACTGTGGAATCATTTGCTGTACGTATGACGAGGTTGGAATCATTTGCTGTCGGTTGATCAATCCGGTACAACTGATCGAAAGGCGAGTAAACTAAAGAACCCGACGCTATAGTAACGTTGATACTTTCGCCCACTGCTGTGAGAAACCAAGAAATGGAACCGGATCCCAGCGTAGAAGAACACGTCATGGTTAAGTTAGTTCCTCTAATCCAGACATATTGATTAACTGGCGTAGTCACTAAACGACCAAAGGTGGCAGAACCTGAGGACACATAATAGAACATAGGGCATAGGCTATTTAAATAAGAGGATATGTGATGTTGATGATAAAGACTAACCATTTCACGCATATATTTCCGCGTCAAATTTCTTCTGACATAGCCCAATACTACTACTACTATTCTACAACAACAACGACAACAACTAGCCTACTACTACTACTACTACTACTACTACTACTACTACTACTACTACTACTGCCACTGCCACTGCTACTGCCACTGCCACTGCCACTGCCACTACCACTACCTCTACCACTAACACTACCACTACCACTACCCTCACTACCACTACTACTACTAGGCTGCTACTACTACTACTACTACTACTACTACTACTACTACTACTACTACTACTACTACTACTACTACTACTACTACTACTACTACTACTACTACTACTACTACTACTACTACTACTACTACTACTACTACTACTACTACAGCTACTACTACTACTACTACTACTACTACTACTACTACTACTACTACTACTACTACTACTACTACTACTACTACTACTACTACTACTACTAATAATAATAATAATAATAATAATAATAATAATAATAATAATAATAATAATAATAATATATAATTATAATAATAATAATAATAATAATAATAATAATAATAATAATAATAATAATAATAATAATAATAATAATAATAATAATAATAATAATAATAATAATAATAATAATAATAATAATAATAATAATAATAATAATAATAATAATAATAATAAATATAGGTGCATAACACTGTTGTAGCCTACCAATTTGGACGTGCTCTCTTATCAAACGCCGTAAACATAGTAAAATGAGATTGACAACACAGGTCGTCTTCTTCTAAATCGGTAACCTGACAGTTAGGCATAAGGCAATGCGATACAAATTAGCGTCTAAACTGATTTCTTTGAAATTACAAATTACAGTACAATTGTAAATACTCTCCAGATTGCTTTAATTAGATAGATTTACAAACAACAAGTTAACAGGAACATTTATCACTTTATTGGCAACGACATGGGCGTATTTAGAGGGGGGTTTTACGGGTTCAAACCCCCCCGAAATAAATGATTGAAACATTTTTTTAGTCATATTTTCCAACTGCGAAATTAAATCTTTGGATGACATTGCTTGGACGTGAAACTTCGATACTTTTACTTACTTGTTTTTATATTTTGTCTCTAGTTCATATTGCTCTTTGTATCTTAGTCTTTGGGTGCTTTTGTGCTTGGTTTGACTTCCGCCTTTCAATGTCTAGTGGGCTTAGCTGTAATTTCCTGTCTTTTACGAGTGACGATGATTTCGAAAATTGAAATCAATTTGGAACGTTCATGATCATTTTTCATCATTCCGGAAAATCTCAATGTATTTTTTTATTTATTGTCCTAAAATCTTAGCATAACCTATTACACAAGTCACATTTTGGAAATATTTGTCATTTCGAATCGATAACTCACGTGCTTCATTCGACCTCACTCGACTTTCTGATTACCTTTAGGACTCCCTTTGTTCATTAATCTGCACCTACTTTAACCTGTATTGCCCGGTTCAAACTAAACTAAATGGATTAGATGGGTCAAACTAAAACACGACTCAAACTACATCGTAGCTACAAGTAACAGCTGGTTCCTATCAGCACTGAATTAATAGAGCAACTTTGTTCAGATGACAGCTTAAATTGCTACCATTACAGTGTGGAAATTCAAAAAAATTTCAGTGGGGAGGGGCACATCCCCTCCCCAACCCCTCCCCTGCTCGGCGCTGCGCGCCTCGGCGGTCCCTCCTAAACTGTGCAAACCCCCCAAATTGTTTCCTGGCTACGCCCCTGGGCAACGATATGCTATTCTATTCACTAATAGGCCATTTGCAGTCCAATTGGTTAATGTTGCGACTACATCTTCGTAAGTATAAAATAATATCGCGATTTTCGTAATAATTGACCATAAGTAAAAAAAAGTAAAATTTAATTCAAAACCAGGTATTTCTTCGTTTGTTCAGAAATGTCAATATTACTGGGGTTTTTAACATAAAACTGCGTAAATATCTGTCGTTCCTCAAATTCGATGTCACGCCTTTCAGATACTCTTAACATGGTGTCCACTACTAGTAGCTCTGGGTGGGAATCAATTAATTGGAATCTCGTGTGAGTGCCAATATCTGGTGAGTTTTCTCGTTACCTGAGCATTGCTTGGTAACTCAAGGACTTTTGATATTTAACATCGCTTAGGCTATCGCAGCGACAGCAATCGATTACGTTCTATGAAAAGGTGCTAACATAAATTGCGGTTACACTAAAGAGCTAGAACATTTATACGAACTCATGAACAATTCAACCTCGACACGCATGTTAACAACATCATCATTAAGGCTAGGCAGTAGATGTATGCCCTCCGCGTTCTAACAGCAAATGGGTTAAGAGGCCAATCTCTGAGTGATGTAACAAATGCAACCACAGTGTCGCGGATGCTCTATGCGGCTCCGGCCTGGTGGGGCTTCGTGGGGGGAGAGGAACGCACTCGTCTTCAGGCAACTATACGGCGACTGGTCCGGTCTCGATATCTACCGTAATTCTACCAAAGTTTCGAGCAACTATGCCAAAAAGCAGACTCTAACCTCTTTTCTACCATCGTCAGCAACCCTGCACATGCATTACATCAGCCATTGCCTCCCGTGTTTCATACTCGCTACGCCCCAGAACCAACAATAGAATAACACCTAAAGCAAACTCTCTATCACGTAAAACATTTGCCACCTGGATGCTTTATACCTATCTTTTTTATGACCTTTGTACACCAAAATGCGGTTAGCAGTTGGTTTTTTAATAGAGAGTATACTTACTTACTTACTTATATTAGTGCACAATCATACTTACCACACACAATGATAAAGAGCGATGTTAATAAAACGTGTTTTGTCATTCTATCACTTGTCTTTCAGACCGTTTATAGCTGGCATAGCACTGTAAGTTGTACCGAAATGTTTAAACTGGTGTGTTCATGGCTTTTCTTCGTATAATCCCTGCATAATGACTCGCAAACAGACCTACATACATAGATACGTACATAGATACATACATACATACATACATTCGTACAAACATACATACATACGTATAATAATACATGCATACAATATGTGCCCCAATATGTTAGAGCAGGTATGTAAAATTATAAATCTAAGTTACATGATATGATTACTTATCAACTGGGAGTTTCCGAGAAAGTTTGCTCAAGCCCGCCTTTCATCCTGTATTCCAGACAAAACGCATGCTTTTGAATTATAGGCAAATAGCAGGCAAACATCGATGTAGTCCTACAGGGTGCGCCGCTAAAAGAGTCCCATTTCAAGTACCAAATCACAAATTAAAATATTTCAAACAGCTTTATATGAAACATTACCAAAATGTGTAACCTAACATTCGGAATAAAAAATCAGTTTCCCATTTCTATGACGTTACACAAAGAAACAGATAATTACGGCAACTGTATTGAATTAAATAAAAATATACTTGATCTCGATGGATTTTCAATTACACGTGAAAGAGAAGTAGCAAGAGACTTTCAATTACACGTGAAAGAAAAGTAGCAAGAGACATCACGTTCCTCTTACAATGTACTGAAAAACAAGTTCTGTTTTTTCACACTATTCTTGATGGACGACTGGAATGTATCAAACAAAGTAATATCTTGAAAATTGTCGCCAGAATTTAGAGTGTTATTTAATGTTGTATAATTATGTAGAGCTGCTTTTGGCATTTCCGAATGCTATCAGTATTAACTTATTGTACTAGACGTAAGCAAAATTAAGAACAGCAGCTTTCTCACAGCGGCTCTTGTAGGCCTATAGCTTGGGGACAGAGCCACGTGGGAGCAAGCAATATGCTTAGGTTCTTAACACGGAATCCTACAAGCAGATGCGAACTAGGAATCTTTCGATTACATACACAGCGCGTTAATAGAACAGACCAAAAATTGTACACACAGCAAAGTATGGAAACATTTCCAAACCAAAAAACTAATATATTCAATTAATTTCAGCAATGGTAAGATTAAAGTGACAGCAAAATTGGCACATTTTCAGTGGAACACTGTGTAGGACTATATGATTCATCTATGACATTGCGTGCACCAAATCGAACTTATTTACACAATCAGAATGGCCGTCTAACGCACACGCGTGCGTTAGACGAAACAGCTCATGTAAAATATAGGGAACTTTCAGGGATAATCCGTTCTTTGGTGACGGTGGCGCATTGTCACGAACCTTTGTTTGCATGTTTATGTGCATGTGTGCATGGATGTACGGACGTACACTATGTATGCATGTATTACATTGTATGTATGTATGCATGCATGTGTGTATATGTCTGTCTGTCTGACGATTTGGCCGCGACCCTGACCCGACCACGGTTCCATGTGCTGTAAGCGCCGATTACGAATCGCGTCTGCATGCATGTAGGTCGTAGGACCTATTTACTTCCTACATACTTCATCCGCTACGCATACATATGCAGACACATGCAATCACAGACCATTGCATATGTATGTATAAATGCATGCATATGTGTAGGCGTGAATGTACATTATATATTTTATTCCTAAGTAACCGTGCTATAGAGTGCCCTTGTCTGTTACTTAAATGGCGCCATACAAGTGCTCTGATACGTTCAAACTGATATCATATGTGGAGTATTGTGTAGATGCCGCGTCGGGAACGAGAGAGAGATAGAGAGAGAGAGACACACGGAGAGAGAGAGAGACAGACAGACAGAGACAGAGGCAGAGACAGAGACAGAGGCAGAGACAGAGACAGCGACAGAGACAGACAAACAGACAGATAGCCTAATTGTCGAGTGCGCAGAGTTCGTTATTAAACGGTGATGTTTGCTCTTAAAACCTCTACTAGTCGTCTTCGGTTGCCAACGGCCTTAGGGTCCTTGTACGGGTCATGGCAGCGGCACGAGCGATCTTCAGACCGGCCTTGGGCGCCGCCAGCGTGATTACGACTCACGCCTTACTAGGTTACTCAAGAGCCTATAAACAACGTTTAGAAACCACTACACACTTCACGCTTCATCCGCTGCACATACATGCATGTATGATAGACTCTCCCTTTTTCATATATATATATTATATATACTATATATATCATATATATTATATATATATAGAGTCGCTGATCTTAATGAGTAGGAGAGCAGCAGTAGTGACTCTGAAATAAACGGCGCAAAGGACAGACAGAAACACATAGAGTGATAGAGAGAAAGAAAGAGAGAGAGAGACTGACAGACAGAGAGACAGATACAGAGACAGACAGAAACAGACAGAAACAGACACAGAGAGAGAAAGAGTCAGACAGACAGACAGGTTGCCATAGTGAAAGAGCCGACGAGCTCCATGATACACGCACACAGTCGATATCCATCAGCATCAGCATCCTTGGGATCATCCTAGGAGAAAAGCTATCCTTTTCCAAACAAATCGACCGGGTCTTCAGCATTTCCAAACATATCGACCGGATCTTCAACACATGCTCTGCCCTTCTCTACGCGTTAAGGACCCTTCTGGCACGTGGAGCAACTCCATCGATGCTACAATTGGTACATGGAATCGTTTAGAGCACCACTGTGGGGAAACTAACATACGCACTGCCAGCCTGGTGCAGTATGCCAATGGAGGAGAAAGGGATCGCCTGAGAAATTTGTGAGTAGAGTCAAACGAGCCGGCTTTCTCCCCATGGTGCTCCGACTGTAGCCGAAGTGGCGAGTAATGCTGACGACAGACTCAGTCACCAGAACTAATATCGTAACTATCATGTTCTGCCCCGACATCGGGAGATTCCATACGTTCTTCGTCCTAGATCTCACCAATTTTAACTTACTTATAGGGACACCAAGAACTTCATTCCCAGTTTGCTTTTTAAAGGCATCTATTAAACCCTAATTTCTTTAAGTAATCAAATAAGAGTCAATTGGGCCTTGAGCCGAACAATAAAACTGCAAACGAAAAAATCCGCAAAACTAATGCCTACAGAATAGTACACATGGCCGCAATCTTGTATTCGCATTGTGTTCTGGCAATGTGTTAATGAATAAACGAAGATTCTAGTCTATTTAGGTCTAAAGCATCAACAAGACAAGTCATAAAGTAAGGTTGGAAATGCTTCAACTCCCGGCTTTTCAGGTCTAATGTTGAAGAAGGCTGTAACAAATGCATGAATACTTTTTCTTGCCTGACCTGAACAGGCAGATCGCAAGCAGTAGACCCCTATTATAGTACTTCTGTTTCAAAAGGAAATTCCACATGGTCGACAGATGCTTTCCCTGGCGCTGTTGGTGGTTAAATACTGCTATTCACAACGTATTTATGCGCCGAGTCTCAATTAAATCATTACATCGATTCAAGATGGCTTAAGTTCATTGGACGGAATATGCTGCGAGTGTTAATGTCCTTCTGTCAGTTGTCTTGTTTGCTTTACATAGGCTTTGAAGGTTTGAATGCAACTGTGATTTTTAAAAAGTCGGCATAAGACAGCAAACTCTTGTTGAAGAGCGTTGGTCAGTGCCTATTAAATTCTGACGCATTAGCATACAACTGAGCAATTGGTGGTTCATATTCATCATTAGCATACAGCGACTGAACTGATGGTCGTAAATATACCGCATTAGCATACACCTGATCTGATGGTGGTTCATATGCCTCATTTACCGCAGCTGTGTTACTGTCTAAAGGAATGTCAGTTGATTTGTTACGACTATTTCTTGATCTTTTGCAGCAACATACGATTGCTATTATCAAAAGAATGATAACAACAAAAGACGACAGTCCAGCAACCAATCCAATCAGTAAGACCGGAAGAGGGGTTGGATATTTCATACAGGCGTATTGATAAGTCTTGAGACCCAAGTGTATCTAAAAAAAATGAATCGAAATTAAATCATGGTTGTCTTGTACAAATGATTCAACTTACTCTGTAGGCTATATTTCAGTGTGCTGCTTAACTATTTGTATCCGCTAATCTGATTATGCAGACGTAAGGTACAACCTTACTGAAATTTATCCAAGATTAAGTTTTGAAAAGGTTTAATTTAGCCATGATCGGCCAGTTTTAAGAATCAATTTGATGCAATGCAATTAGACATCAAGGTCCGATTCTCTATGCAACTTTATTTGACATAATATTCATTTCCGGTTAAATTATGTTGCTACAGAAGTTAGGACAGCAAGAAATGTTCTTGAGCGATAATGCGAAAGCCGAATTTGTAGACTTCGTTCTGTTAATGCTTTGTGCAAATCTATAATTCATCATACACTATATTAACTACACAGTATACACATAAAGATGGTGGTGATGATGATGAGTAGGTTTCTTGAAGAGGCGCTATATAAATATCCGGAATGAATGAATGAATGAATGAATGGATGATGATGAATGATGATGATGATGATGATGATGATGATGATGATGATGATGATGATAATAATAATAATAATAGTAATAGTAATAATTCTAATAACAACAACAACAACAACAACAACAACAACAACAACAACAACAACAACAACAACAACAACAACAACAACAACAACAACAACAACAACAACAACAACAACAACAACAACAACAACAACAACAACAACAACAACAACAACAACAACAACAACAACAACAACAACAACAACAACAACAACAACAACAACAACAACAACAACAACAACAACAACAACAACAACAACAACAACAACAACAATAATAATAATAATGATAATAATTAGTTTTTTCCAAATCCTGAGGGATCATTGATACCTCAGGTAAAAAATAAAAAAAATAAATAAAAAAAATAATAATAATAATAATAATAATAATAATAATAATAATAATAATAATAATAATAATAATAATAATGATAATGGTAATAATAATAATAATAATCATAACTGTATTAATAAAACTGGGGTGGGCCTAATTTTTCCAGATTAACGATATTCTACTTCTAAATCAAAGTGGTTTGTTCTTGTGGAATCATTTTCAACCGCGAGTAATATAATAATGATAATTTTAAGAGGAATAACAATTTAACATAAAAATCAAAAATAATAACTGATATTATCATTATTCATGAAACGCATTTATAAACAAGTCTTTTGGCCATTACGTCAAGCAACCAATTGCCATGACATTCCAACAATTTGATGCGGTGACATTCTGCGATACTTTACTCGCAATGAATCTCGACGAATTGGTGCCGTTTACAATAATTATAATATAAATATAAGGATAGTTTTGAAATGATAAAATAATCTGAATGGTCGTAGTGGTTAAGTCTCAGCTCCATAATCTATTGTATTATGTGACATATCATTTTTAAATGTGAACACAATTATTTACATACGTAAATGCTAAGGAGCTGTTCGCAGTTGACCGATCCGTTTTCGGTTGACTCTGGTTTTTGTTTCGGCGGTCGACATCTCAACTGATTGTCAGTTAGGTCAATGTTTTCGCAGACATCAGCACCAACTGTCACCACATAGTCAACCATACGACAACCGCGTGTCATAAACTTACCCTAAAAGACAAATTGAAGCATGGTTCAATTGGTTCATTTGTATATTATATTACACTTCCTATTAGCAACTCGTAGTAGTTAAGAATTCAATGTTCATGCTTCAAGGTTAGAAAATATGAATATTGAATTAGCTTACATGAATGCAAGTTTTATTGCAACTATGGATGCAACTGTTTCGATTATGGTTTCACCGAAACGACTTTCTATTAATGTCTATGCAATGTGCATTGTTATGACTGCTCTATAATGGTCATTATACAATGCAATAGTAATAACAAGTTAAGAAATTTTAAGCCGCAGTTCAGTTTATCCAGCTATCCAAACGTATGAAAACTTCGTGTTACAGTTCGTCGCAGTATGTTAAATTCAGACCTCAGAATGAACAAAAGAGTCATAATATTTGCCATTGTAAAAGAAGTTCTGAAAATAATCACTGCAGCGTATTAGAAATGTAAGTATACCTTAATTGAAATTGACTTATCGTTGTCTGGATCAAATTCAATAATATCTGTCGTAAAGTTGATTTCCGGAGGAGAAAAGATTAGAATTTGAGTATCTGGTAGAACGTCGTTGATGTTTTCATATTTCTGATATCCATCTAGGATGAATCCAAGGTAGATGACAAGTCGATCTACACCATTTGTCAAGGACCGAGCGTTTGCGTATCGCCTGCGTCTCGATAGTAGAAATGGATTTTCTTCCTTTAGATGGTTCATCGAATTTGTCTCACGTGTATTTCTGCTATTGTATTGCGAGTCTAAGATTAGGAGGAAATCCTCAGGTACCTTTACCGCTGGCATTCGACATGTCATTTGACTACCATCTTCAGCTTTGACTTCGCAAGGCTACAAGTTAATAAATGCGATAGTAATGACGAAAGTGACTGATTAGTCTTTATTCAGTAGATCCTACAGACATTTAGGCGTCATGCCAATGATAAACAACACAGCATCTTCTAGTAAGATCATATTCTAATGTAGCCGCATCAATTGCATGTATATTTTCATTTGATGCACCTCAGCTAAATAATCAGCCTACTTTAATTTAAGCCGGATTTATCATTCAGCATACTACACATGTAATAAATACATAAACACATACGACATACATGTATGTATGCACACATGCATGCAAGTTTGTATTTACATACATACAAATATTAAAAAGGAGGGTTATATTTTCAGCGTGCTTTGCAACGGTTCTTATGCGCTCCATCTGTACGATCTACATGTATAATAATTATGGCATATTTAAATTGTAACTTTGCTTTCTACCTCTAACGATTTTTGTGATGTTGCATTTCTTTCGATTCCTCTTTCAACGACAAGCGTTACTTGAATGAGTGGATTAGAAACAGATGACAACTGAGTCCCTGTTGCATTCACAATAGTTCCACCTCTGCGAATTAAGATTATTCATGCATATTGTACCATTATTACGACTTTCCAACATGACGGATAAAACTTTAAATATGAAAAACGCTAGAATCATTTAAGAGTTTCTGAAGTATTAAGAGTGAGCATACTATAGTTTCAGATGCGATTGAAACCTACAATAGACTTGTTTTCTTATTAATTAAGTAAGTAATTAATATTAAGAACACTCGTTAAAACTTACGTGAACACAAATGTGGATGGGCTGATGCCAGTTATTTCTGGGTTTCCTTGGTAAGTGAAAGATGAATTGGTACTCATGTTGTATGGTCCTGGTGTGAATTCAATTGTAATCCGCAACGGTTGTCCAATTAGCGTTGATGTTGCGTTCGGAGTTGTCATCACGACAATGTTGCTTAATCTGAAACGAAATTTTTAAAATCGATGATTGAGAAAATCGAACAGCAAAAGAAGACAGAGACTATTAAAGTTATGTTCATTTGTCTCTGACATAACTAACATGGGATAACTTGAATGTCGCAATCACAGGAACAATTATTACGCGGACGCATTTGAAGCATAGTTGCAGTTTTACCCGGTATTCCTCTAAAACACCCTTAAAAGGCTAATTATCAGTCATCACGATGCGGCAATATTATGTATAAAGCTTGACATGAAGTAGGCATTAAACGTTGCCTGCCTAATCAAACCTGCATCTACTTTTGGCCTGATTAACGAGACGACAAAAGGAATTTGACGAAGTACGGATATGTTTCTTAAACACGTATACGGTTTTTGGTCTAACTCCAGCTCTGCAATACCAGTTCAACACCAAAGAATCAACTGAAATCGATCATACTTCGTTATTGCACAGTGGATCTTAATTACACTGTAACGGGTTTGGAATAAAAAGTTGAATGGATTTCGAAGGCAAACGCTACTGAAGGAAAACAAATTATTCGTGAAAACATTGGTATATAATTATAGTAGGCCTACACAAATAGCGAATGAGCAATTAGATCTTCTTCGTCAGAACAGGCAATAGGTGAAGATTTTAAATATTTAGGACTGGCCCAACGCCAGCAAAGTTTTACCCTTTATCAAATACAGGAACACTCGAACAGTAAGCATAATAGTAATAATCAACCATGAAAAGTGAACATTTAAACCAGGAATAAATTCAAATGCCTGTAGTAGGTCCAGATTATAACACAATGACATTTATCGCATGCCTGGTTACTAGTGATTACACTGATTAGTGACTAAAATTATTTATTATAATTATTATTTGTAAAACGTTAATAACTTCTACAAATATGGGGATATTCTGAAAATAAACACATTATTTATTCAGTTTTAAGAGCTCTTTCTAGCCGCTAGCGGAATATTGAATGGCAGTTAATTAGTTTTCAATTAGAATATTTTACAAGAAAATCTACAATTTTCTCGAAAAACTCTTTGTCTCGTAACTTTGGCCCTCTGGTGGGGGCGGAAGACTTTAATATTTTTTAAAAATTTGAACAGTTTTTGATCCATGCCATTAGGCAACTTTTGGTTGCTATTACTTTTCGAATTTCTAATTTTCGCTTTTTTCCCTCTGCACCGTTTTGTGTATGCTTGTTCGAATTGATTTGTTTTTATTGGTCTCAGGAATTCACGGATCAAATACCACTAAAATGCCAATAAGAATAAATAATAAACAATCAACGAGAGCATAAACATTGTAGAAATTATTTTTAAGTTGTGCTTAAGTAAAATCATCCAGCCTTTCTGTTTAAAACTAAACATAAGTCCAAAAATGCGAATTAAATACATTTACTCGAAATGACGAAAATTATTTGTAAAAATCAAAATTTCAAAGACGTTGTGCCAGTCCTAGATATTGTTCGATCCTGCTAATTTTTGGGCTACATTACTTTTAAACCAATTGGCACGGAATGCCGGGTTGGCGAAAGTAAACAACTGAAGTTGAAATTTTCCATTAGAGATACGCCCACCCTAATGTATGTATGTATGTATGTATGTACATATGTATGTATGGACAATTGGACATGTATGTATGTGTGTATGTATCGATGTATGTATGTATGTATGTATGTATGTATGTATGTATGTATGTATGTATGTATGTATGCATTATGGTGTCCCAGAAAACACTTTTTTTCGAAAATTCTTGGGTCTCACCAGCCAAAAGTTTCCTTTGTAGATGACAATGTCTGTGGAAAATTTTTAATTTTTTCGGATGCTATTTAGGGGTCCCCCAAAGGTCCTAACTTTAGTGTTCATTTCTATCGTAAAATGCTCGTTATTTGCACGTGTTTCAATCTAGAAAATTGCAAGGCTGTTCGGGATGTCCAGAAAAATGATACTTCGCAGAAACCAACCATTCCTTATTTTTCCCCCATTATCCTATTCATGGATCGTCTAGAAATATTTTTTACAGAATTTTAATATGTTATCCTGAGGTCCATCAAATTTCAACAATAATATTATTGGCCGAGATCTGATCATTTTTGTTTGTTTTTTGATAGATTTCGTTTTTATGACCTTGAAATGACCTTGAATGACCCTGAATTTAATCCTATTTTTCCCTCGATGTAGCTCTCGTCGAGACAAACAAACCATAAAAAGTTCATCCACATAGGACTCTTCTTTAATGTTTTTTGATAATAAGAGTAAATCAACAACGGACCGACATTCCCAGACCCAAGCATGAGCGCTTGGAGTTTAAGTAGGGTATGTTTGGGGGCTTTGATGGACCTCAGGATAACATATTAAAATTCTGTAAAAAATATTTCTAGACAATATATGAATAGGATAATGGGGGAAAATAAGGAATGGTTGGTTTCTGCGAAGTATTTTTTTCTGGACATCTCGAACAGCTTTGCAATATTCTAGATTGAAACACGTGCAAATAACGAGCATTTTACGATAGAAATGAAGACTAAAGTTAGGACCCTTTGGGGGACCCCTAAATAGCATCCGAAAAAATTGAAAATTTTCCACAGACATTGCCATCTACAAAGGAAACTTTTTGGCTGGTGAGACTCAAGATTTTCGACAAAAAGGTTTTCTGGGACACCCTAATATGCATGTATGTAGGCCTATGTGTGTATGTGTGTATGCATGTATGCATGCATGCATCCATTTTTATTTTTATTTTTATCTTATTTCTGTTTTCAAGTTGACGTACTACTGTTCTGCTCTAACTGTCAACTCAAAATTCGAGGGTTCAACCCGCGCCAGGAAAGAAATTTATTTCCATATTTCGACTCTACCTGCTCTCCTGAGCTCAAAATGAGTACACAAACCGTGCAATGCGGAAATATCATGGGCGAGGGAGAGGATTGGCCAACCACCCTCTACTGCTGGAGCTAAGAAAAGTTAAGCTGTTAACACTTAAAACCCACGACTGTCTGGCTAGTTTAACAGACTGCTATTCGTAAGCTAATCGGAGTCATATCCTTTAACCTGACACTTTGCAAAGATGTTTCTAGAATTCCACCGAGGTATACGGCCGAAATGTTCGCAACTTCTTTTGACCAGTTTTCAAGTGTCAATGTGACTTTAGTTCCTCCAGCGATTGGTCCGTACAATGGTTTGGCCGTAGAATACAGATCTGTTTCATAAACGAGAATTACTATAAAAATAAAAAATGGAAGCACTGCGAAATTCCTCCTTACAATATCACTTGTAATACCAGTTCGCCGATGGCACACAAGCCTTTGCCCATGACCCAGCCAGCGCAGCTTCTTCACTGGTAGCGATGGTCATCAACGGCGCTGGACCTTTGGATTTCTTCTAACCTTCTCCGCAATAATTCAGATAAAAGCCAATTTATTTGGCTTGGTGGTCGTGCCCAGCTAGCCAAGATTTACATGGGACTTCTCCCCTCTAGGTTCCCAGACGTCCACTACTCAGCCTCAGTTCGCGATCTTGGAGTTACACTGATCCAGTCCTCTCATTTTTACTACGTAAAACGTATCTTTCGATCATGCCTTTATTGTCTACGTCATCCCCGCACGATCCGTCACTCGCTCTGCCATCACAAGGTCAACGCTCTCGTCCATGCGCTGATTTGTACTAGGGTTGACTTCGGCAACTCCATCTGTGCTGGTCTCTGTTCACTACACTTTTCCAGGCTTAAGTGTATACTTAACGCTGCTTGCCCGCCTTATAGGTGGTTTCCCTACATTTTGGACATTCTGCACCGGCTTCCTGTGCCGCAATGCACCCAGTTCAAAATTACAACTCTTATTCGCAACTGCTTGGTCAGGGTAGCTAATTTATACCTAAGACTTTCTGTGCCTCGATCTCTTCACTCCCTGGTCGCTCCGCTCTTCGCCCGGCCCGCCAGGGGCCTTCTGGTTGTTTCCCGCATGTACAGGCTACTGCTCAATGTAGAAGCTTTGCTTATGTCGACTCCTCTAGTTGGAACCGTCTTTCGCAGAAACTGCGGCTTAAACTACTCAACCTTTCTCTTCCTCTGTTTCGGAAATGCCTGAAGGCCATCTGATTTTAAGTGACAGAACTGACTTGGGTCAGGAGTGCCTCTGAATCTTTGAGTGGCACTTTATAAATGTTCAATTACAATTACAAAATAAATCTGTTTGGGGGGTAAATATAGCCTGAGGACATAAAAATGATGAACGACGCAAACAAAACATGAAAATTTGCTGAACAGCATTAACCATCTGGTAGAAAAAAATTATGGTTGATCTCAAGTCGTTTGGAAGAAAGAATCAGTTGTAGGCCTTAGAAATGTCTAACAATTGTCAAATGGCTTTAAGCTTTAACACTAATAAACAATAGGAACTTGAACCTTTGATTCAAGTTAAATTCCAATCTACGGAATCCTATACCTGTACTATTGGCAATATATTGCACCTACAGTCTAAGAAACATTGAGGTGTAACGGCCCATATTAGATTTCCAATGAAACAACTTACTCTCTACGGTCAGGTTACAAATAGTTGCCGATACCGATTCCCATTGTCCACTCAAGTCGAATGAAGCCGTACATTCATATGAACCACCATACGAAACAGTCAACTGGGGTCCTACCCTCGAGTTTCCGTAGGTCAAATCGGTCCATGAGTAGTTGACCGGTAGTTTGGAGGTCAAATCACATGTGAGTATTGCTCCAAAGTAAAGAATGGCTCCAGAGTCAGCACCGGTGATATTTGGGACACCTAGTGAAAGAAAACTGACTCAGTTTAAATATCATAATTATATCTCTCCGGGAGGTAATTTATAGAAACAGTTTCTTATATCATAGTATATGTGTTTTTTAAATGTTTACACGACCTCATACGAACTGCAAATCCGATTTTTTATTAATGATTTTTATTACAAAACTCTTTTATGGAACGTTTTTCCACTTGAGATTAAAATATTCCGTGTTGCAATTTCTGTATACAAGCGCCGCAAATAACCGTAGGCTAATCGTGGGTTCAATCTGGAGATTTCTTCAGCGCACACAGCAATCAACTTATCCACAGGTGCCCACTCACAAAATACTTTGGCAGGGAAGGTTTGTTTCGGTTCCGGTTCGATACCGTAGGATCAGACAGTCGCACAAAGCGGGACGTGAGATTCAGAATTGGAGAGGCGAAAGATAATAGAGAAGAGGTACTACTAGGCTATGATTTTGTCGAAATGTCATGTTTACAGTTTTGTACGATAGAGCCTCGACGTTAAGGTGAGGTTCAGAGTTTGTAATTTGTCAACAGAGATCAGACTGTTGTACAATTCTGGTGGGAGTTACTATATCATGCCTTTGTTGAAAGATCATAGATAGAAATGTTCGCAAAATACTCACATGACACTTTCACGGCACGGAAATTAGTACCATGGCTATAATAAGGGATGTTTTTGGCAGAACCTGGCAACAAATTGCCCACTAGTGACTCAAACTGTTGATGACATTGCAAATTTGAAAACGAAAGGCATGACCCCATTCGGTAGAAGGTTCCTTTTGCCGTATTCAGTGAATTCAATTTCCCCAACTGTGATGAATTCGTCTTATCAATGTTATCAATACCATTTTGAGTATATCGCTGCATATAGAATATCGGAGGAAAGAATAGATTTCCGAGGTAAACCAGCTGGCAAGAATATTCAATAACGTCACCAACTAAAACTTTATCTGACACGTTTGTAGAAGAAGTGAGGTAATCTACAGACGAAACAAAATACGACTGACAAAATAGTTTACTTGTGCGTCTCCCATTGAACAGTTTAACTAGCGTAAGCGAAAACAACATTAATACATCCAAATCTTGGACGGGCATCAAGGTATGCTCATTTAGGCCCCAATACCCGTTCGAAGGCTTTGCAAAAAGAGATTATGCAATTAAGAACGGGCCTACCTTGCCTATCGACCGGTTAAAGGCAAACTGCAACTTCCCAGAGCGCTGAATTTTCATGAGGTGCAAAACTTTAAAAAAATCAATGCGGAAACTCAAATAACGCACTGTACTAAACACACAAAATCTACTTATTCCTATCATACTAGTCTACTTTCTCGTATTCTTTTACTATATTTGGGCGCCGAGTTATGATTCCTGCCTAATGAACCGACCCTGCGATCGACAGATATTTAAGACTTTTCAAGCAGTTATTAATTTAGGGTTTACATCAGTATGGAATGACGTAATATGCATATCACATTACTCACTGCTTATATGAACAAAAGCTCGTACTTTCTTAGTGGACTAACTGCAATACTCACGCCCTACTATCAGCTGAGCATGTGCAACCATTTCGCTGTCTGCACATGTGAATGTTCCGGCTGCAGAATCATTTAATGTGCGTATGATGAGGTTGGATTCGTTTGTTGTCGGTTGGTCAATCCGGTACAACTGAGTAAAAGTCGAATAAACAACAGATCCCGATGCAATAGTCAAGTTGACACTTTCGCCCACTGGTACGAGATACCAAGTAATGGAACTTGAGCCCAGTGTGGAAGAACAACTCATGGTTATGTTAGCCACAGTTTGAGTTTGCGCTTGATTTATCGGCATATTAATTAAACGACCAACGGTAGCCAAACCTAAGGACACATTATAAAACATAGTCAACAAGAGAAAGTAATATATCTGATATTGATACTGAAGACTTTCAACCGTTGACATATAATTATAATGCTCATAAAATTTATATAGTCCTACAAGTTATTTTTGGTACAGTCACTATGAGGCGCTTCTGACACACAAGGTAATTGAAAATAGAAAGCGACAGTGACGGTGCGACACTACGGGCAAGAGACTGCAATAAAACACAAGCGACAGAGCTGAGTATAGAGGAAGGCAGATGGCGTATGCGAAGTTATCAGAACTTTATTACGCCCGAAGGCAGAAACAAAACATATACATGCACAAATCTGAACAAACCAAATCAAACGCACAGACTGCGAAAATGTTCGTAAAGATCATTTATGCAACTAAATTTACCGTTCAAGATGCCGACGAGTTCAGAGTCACAAAGAAAGTGCTCAACAACGTAACACCAGAAAATATCCTGGAGAAAATTAGATGTCGAATGAACAAGTCGCCTATAGAACATCATGCGACGTTTCTTAATAATGTGATGTAAGTCTGGTCTACCAAGGCCACAAATGAAGCCCATTTATTAAAACCAAATAACTTTCTATAAACATAGTTCCAACATGAATTCAGTTCATCTTCTTGTCTCACTGTGTATTTAACTACGGCTGAGGCGTAAGTTAATATTGGCAAGCAGTAGCTTTCTTGTAAAGATAGATGAACCAATTCATTAAGATCTTTGGCAAGTGCGTAGATACAATTACAGGCAGAGAAGAAAGATCGTCTCACTGATTCTGTGTTAAAATTAAGCGATTTACCATGATTAATCCTCACTCCCAAGTATTTTATTGATTGCACCCAAGGAATCGATACGTCTCCCAGAGTCATGGGAGTAATTGCGAGTTTAGCAGATTTACCTACAGCAATGAGACTTGGAAGGATTGAACTGTAGAGACAAATCATTAGTAATAGACATACATAGGTCAAGCATATTCTGTAGCCCCTTAACAGATGGGCATATTAACAACATGTCGTCCGCGTAGAGCAGACAACCAATAAATAACGAGTTGATGTGACATCCTATATCAAGTTGGCGCAGTCGCACAACAAACAAATTAATGAATATGTTAAACAGAGAGGGCGATAAAACGCTCCCTTGCCTCGCATCAGAAGTCACTGAGAAGCAGTATGAAAAGCAACTGCCCCAGCGCACCATGGGCGGAGTTTGGATTTAGTTCATGGGGGGCTAAAGCATACTTAGCCTCCTCCTCCTCTGCCGCGAAGCGGCACCCCTTTAAAATGGAGGGGTCTGGGGGCGATTTGAGCCCCAGTCGGGGTCTGGGGCGAAGCCCCAGCCGCCAAATGCATTTTGAGCATACTTGGTGCAAATTTCGGCCTTCTGGTGAGAAGATTTGGAAGGATTTTACTGCTTTAAAGTACGTAATGGCCTTACACCGAACTGACCGAAGTCTGTGACTAGTTGACTATGCTAAAGCATTAATTGATAAACTGATGTACGAATTAAGTGTGAATGTGTTTAAACAGCTGGACAGTCGAATTGAGTTTTATCGAAAACCAGCATAAACTAAATTTTTACTAAAACTCAACAGTTGATAATAATTATTGTAATTATATGGTAATTATAAGTTTACGAGAACTGTCATCACAGAACTTGAATGTTAGTTGTTATACAAAAGTTGAAAGTTATACCAATTAACTGTTGTGCTCAATACTCAGTCATGCTAACACGACTACGCTAATGCAGTGTATACTAAGCGTCGTGTTTCACTGTTTGCATACATGAGAACCAGCTCTTCGGGGACTAAAGCAGCCGTAAGATCATATTCAATGTTCAGAAGAGCCAGCGAAGAAAAGCGTTCCTCTCCCATGGTTGATCGCAACCAGTTTCTTCCTTATCGAAGTGAAGTGCAATACGGTTTCAACGGATTTGGCCGTGTTCATATTGTTCTTGTCGAAACGGAACTCCAACTGGCCAATTAGTGTATCAACAAGAGACAGATAGGCCTACAGCTGATTATTACCAGAGTGAATGCGCTGGTTCCTTGCGTCCGTAACTGCACTTGCTGAATCATCAACGCATTCACGTTGTCCAAGTGCGGTAGCAACGAAGAAGCCTCGAAGGGATGACGCAGTTTTAACAGTCCTCTGACTTCTTGCGGCTGCTATGCCTTGTGTACTTGGACCAGCGTCACATGTGCAGGCAGGAACTAGTAGAGATGGGATGGCTATTCCATGAGATTTGCACTATACCTTAATAACGCATGGTCAAGTCTGTGGGTTCATGGGGGGGCTTAGCCCCCCCTAGCCCCTGATAAACTCCGCCCATGCAGCGCACCTTAACCAATAATTTACTATACCAATTTTCTAAGAGAGATACTATGGGGGATGGTATACCCGCTTGTAACAAAGAGTCGAACAGTTTGTTATGTACAACACTGTCAAAAGCTTTTTTAATGTCCAAAGAAGCCATAAATACGGAACTACCATTATTGGTGAAATGGTCGACGGTTGTCCTTAGAGCAAATATAGCTTCAGTACAACCCATCCCACGTTTAAAACCAAACTGCAAATCATCAGTACTGAGAAATTCATCACAAATTAAAAGAAGCAAATTTTCAAATACTTTAGAAATAACGGGAATAAGGGTGATGGCACGGTAATTGTCTACATCATTTAAATTTCGAGATTTATCCTTAACTAAGGGAACAATAATGCCGTGACCAAACGCGGACGGCACATACCGATGAATAATAAACAGCTTAAACAGCTGTACAAGTGCAGTTGTCAGACAAGGATGAGCATATAACAAATGTTCAGCACACAACTCATCTGGGCCACAGGCTTTGTTTATTGCGTGGAGTTTAGGTGTATGGTGCACAGAGGTCTATATATATGAAGATGTATTTCAGGACTGGCATTCCGGATCACAAAATCGACTTTCAGTTCAAATAAGTGATTAATAATAATAATAATAATAATAATAATAATAATAATAATAATAATAATAATAATAATAATAATAATAATAATAAAAATAAAAATAATAATAATAATAATAATAATAATAATAATAATAATAATAATAATAATAATAATAATAATAAATAATTCACGTTGCATGAAAATATATAGCCTAGGCTAGCCTTCAAAAGCGCGACATTTCAACGAAAAAATGATATATTAGTTATATTTATCTGACGTTTGTAACTAGTCGTAATTTTGGGTGGTAAATATCAGTAACAAATAGTAATTGACCAAAAAAATAATAATAATAGTTTTATAAGAGGATTGTAGCCGAAGTCTGTTTCGGATTCTCTGCTACCCGAAAGCAGAAGTCCGAAATCTAGTCCGGTGTAGGAGGCGAGGTGGACTCTAAGCACATTATTGTACTAGAGTCCGAGATGCCTGCACGCAGTGCACGGTGTACGTTGAGCCTAGATAATTATGACGTACTATTATAGAGTACACCTTACCTACCACACCGGCATTAATGAACGGTTTCAATAATAAATTATTCATTCATTCGTCCGTACTCATAAATCGACCGCTCCCTCGTTTAGCAGTGGATGGGCTCTCTAAACTTAGCCGCAGAAAACTGTTTTAATTGTTCAGGTGGTGGAGTATCTTAAATTAACAACACTAACCTAATAAAGTGAACAGGATTCTATTGAAGAGTGTGAATTCTACTTAGTCCTGGTTATACTGTAACTAGAACGCTTTCTTTTTGATCTATGTGTCACGGCTTTGTGTTAATACATTCGTATTCTCGTGCAGGTTTTCTACAATGGTCGTGCCGTTTAAGTAAACCCAGTTAATAAATTGAGAATGGCAGCACAGATCGTCTTCTTGTTAACAAATTCGACCCAAAGAAGCTCTGATTCGTGAATATTAGTGGGACCTGTAACACAAACACGTCGTTCCTCAGCCTTGATGTGGCACCTGTAAGCTACAAGGTGCCGACTTCCAAACTCTAGAGGAAAAATCCGTTGATTGGGTGCACGACCATTGGTAAACACTGCTGAATTTTCTTGTAATTTGAGCATTAATTGGCAGCTGATGGGCTTCATATTCTGAGACTTAAAACCTTTTAGGCCATAGCAGTGAGAGCCACTGATTGGGATCTGTCGAAGTTGCGCTATATAGGCCTACATCTCTCTCACTGACAGCAATTACGATTACGCCAAGAAACTGAAGCACTTATCTGAACTTAGATACAAAACAGGATATTAGTGCACAATTCTTACCGTAGATAATGGCTAGTAGCGGTATTAATAATAGACGGCTTATCATTCTGTTACTTATTTTGCGGTCCCTGTTTAGGAAACACTGCCTTCTTGTGCATAGCACTGACGTACCAAAGTATTTAAACTGACAGGTGTGCAACTGTGTAGGCCTATGTGTCATTTCTCCATTACATATCTTTGTATAAGTATTCGTGAACATATGTTTCAGAATAGCGCCATATTTACTTGAATGGCGTACTACTGTTAATAGAATTTTTCAAGTGCTCGGTAAACGCGAATTCTTATCGAAGATTTAATGACGTCTCATCGCTTAGTCATCGTGTTGTTGACATGTTTGTGGCTGTCTGATGGATTTTCCGCGCAAAGGTGAGAATCTTCTGTGACGTAACGCTGATCTGTAGCCTAATCTGGTAGCTATTTTTTTGTGAATGATTGGCGTTCTCAAGCATTTCAGGTAATATGCTGCATTTGAGTCCTACTGGTCGGCGTTCGTGAACAAAATCTGACGTCAAAGTTTAATTTGGCGGGAAATACACTGTTGAAGGGCGCAAAGAGACTGAGTTACAAATACCGCCGATAGATTGCAGCGATTAAAGCCCAGTCTCTTTTTAAATGATTTGTTTTACTAATTATAGTCAAATATCAATGGCATGCATAGTATAATTATCAATCCTAGAGTTAAGGTTACATAATCTGTATTATAGTCGGCAGTTCGCAATCCAAGTGACAGTATCGGAAGGGCATCGACACCTACACACGAACCTCTCTTTCTTAACGGACGATTTACAGTGTGACGAGGATACAAAGATACATACATACACACATACATACGTACATACATACATATGTATACATACATACAATATACATTGTATATGTATGTAGTTTTCGCATACATACTTGCATACCTACATGCATAACATGTATTGGAGACGTACATACATGAACACGCACATACAAACGTCTATGGGCCTACATACATCAGTCATATGGCGCCGCCTGTAACAGGAAGATTCAGGCAGACCATGGAAAAGATGGGTTGGTAGGCGTTGGTGGGTCTGCAGCTGCCTGGTTGGCGGAAGCCCATCCTATTGTGCTGTATAAAAGTAATCTACATTGTACATGAGAAGTTTGTAGTTCAGTGGGCAAGTAATTCAGTGAGAGTTCGGTAGGATAGCGAGTTCAGTGAGAGAGTGTGTTCAGTCTGAAGTCTGTTATCTGTTAGTTGCGTTGTTTAAAAGAAGAAACTTAAATTCTACGGGACTGCTTTGCTGCTGAAGTGCTGGGTATCACACCCTGTGACTCGAGCCAGAGCCCAGCATGTCACAATATTGCAAAACGTAATTCTAAACATGTCCAAAAACGCACTAATAAATTCAACCATTTCCAGCAATGTTAATATTATAGTGGCAATAAAAGTCGCGCTTTTAAATGGTACGCAGTGTAGACCTATTATATGATTCATGTACGCCGCTGTTTATGCACCTAAACGTAGCCTTTTACACGCGTAGAATGGTCACGGCGTGTGCGTCAGATGAATAAAACAGTTCAGGTAAAATGTATAGGTAGTACGTTCTATGGTGACGGTCGTGTCTTGTAGCAACCAATTATACATATACGTATATTCATACAGATACAATACATGTAAACATGCATAACACCTGTAAACATGAATAATACCTAAAAAAAGTCATATTACGCATTTTTATATGTATGAATGTGCGTATACAATTATATTCATCCGTTTATGTATTTATGCAAGGGTGTAACTTTGCTCCACAAAGTGGCGGCGTCCAATCCCATCCTCCAATAATTGTCGTTGCCCGAATTTGTCTTAAACCAAAACCAAAACAATGGTATTATGTCGCAATAATACTTCATTGCGACATGATACCATTGTTTTGGGTGTGCCAATTTGGGGTGTCAAATGATTTTTTTTCGAAATTCACAAACGTCTAGTGAGGAAAGTGTGCATTTGAACATGCTGAATCCAAATATAGTTTCAGAAACAGTCTCAAATGAGTGCTAGCTACTTCGATTTACAGTTCAAATGAGCCATAATTACATAAGATTGATTGAACGTACAATAGAACTGAAACCAGCTGTAGCCACACGGTGTCAAAAAAGAAACTGTCATAGTGTCATACTATCATAGCAAAATTTAATGTCATCTGTGAGGTCAAGTTAATGGAATTGTACAAAATCAACCAAAGACATCATGTCCTGCTTGCTTATGTTTTGACCCATGAGCTCACGGCTGACCATTTGCCCTTTGATGTAATGGTTCCTCCTCTCATGACTGTACAGTGTACACATGACCAGCAGCCTCGGTTGTCATTTTCACACACCTCTCAACAGATGTGTTGGCCAGTCGGGAACCACCATTGGGTTGGCCACGAGCGTCTTGATCTGTTCTTTTGTTAGGGAGCAAGTAAAAGGGGGCTGAGAGACTCCAGAGCAATCAGTTGCGAGACTATAGTCGCTTCAGGGTTGATGGTTGGTGTTTTCCTGGGTCTCACCCGGCTATCTCCAAGCTGTGTCATCTCATCTCCTTCACCTCTGATCTTCAGTATCTTCTCCACTGCATCTCTTCTCTCCTGCTCCTCATCACTGCACAACATTGCTTGCAGCACACACTCACTAAAACTATGCCAAGCAGACATCTTCACTGTAAGCATGACAATCATCTTCACCTCTTCACTCTGTTCTTTCATCAGTTGTAGTTGGAAAAGAAGATGCCTGGTGGATCCTTGTGTCCAGTTGTTATTTATCTTTACATTGAACCACTTAGCAATATAGACCCCAACACAGAACTCCACAATCATCCTCAAATTGTTCAGATTCTTTCCTTTTAGATTGTGCTTGGAATCACCTTCAATAGCTTGAAGAGTCATGTCTGCTCCTCTTTCATTCAACCACTCAACCAGACTATCAGCAATTATTTCAACATATGTTTTCTTTTAATTGCTTTAGCAGGGACAACATGCCACAGATACCTGCTTCATGGTTCCATGCAAACTGTAATGTGCTCTTCTTTCGCCAAACCTGGATATATTTTGCCATTATTTTTCTTCTGCTTTCAGCATGACATTCGTTTCATCACGACGCCCTTCAAAATATGTTGAGTTAATTATGCCATGGATCAGCGTTTCCCAACCTGGGTTTCGCATCACCCAAGTGTGGTGTGAACCTGCTTTAGGGTAGACCCGGCTGGATAGCAGAATGGTTAAAAATGTGAAAATACAGATTATCACTACTGACATAGAAAAATAACTATTTTTAAAACTGTAAAATCCTTGCAATACTGCGATTGAAAACAAGTAGCGTCGCTCATCATTAAAATGCCGAACTACTTGGATGAAAAAACTGGAAGAAAAATGAAATTAAGACCAAGAGGGAGATTTAGTAAGGGTGGCTTGCTCTGAAAATGTTGGGGAACAACTGCCTTTGACAGATTTGTACGTTTATAAATTGCGATGATTCAAGAACTACGGCTATTAAGCCAATCTGCCATTAAGCCAATCGAAAATCAGGGAATAATAATCTTTCCATTGTATGTTAGAGCAGGTATGAAAAATCTAAGACCCTAAAAGCTGCCTGATACGATATTCTAACCTTGTATTTACGAAAATATTTTAAACGACCCCCTTACACCATATAATATGCATGACCGAACGCATGTTTTTGAGCAGGTAAAGAGCAACCACTTGTCGGTGTAGGCTTACATGGTGTAGGCCTACAGCAAAAAACATTCCAAAATTGTTGCCGTTATTATTTTGTAATTTTCAGAATAATACAAACAGTTTAGCCTTATTATCGCGTGACACAAAGAAACGGTTAAGTGCTGCAGTAGCTATATTGAATGTAATAAATATTTCATTGATACCGATGGATTTCAATTACAGAGTAAGCTTATGACAAACTTATGGAAACTTAAGAGATTGTCTTCATGTACCGCTAAATATGTACTGAAAACCAGTTGTGTTATTTACAAAATTAATGCTGCAAAATGGAGAAAAAAACCAATATCTTAACGACTTAGCAGTCGTCACTATTCAGAGTAACTATGCTGAACACAGTTTAGTAGAAGATTTTAATCTAGTATAATTTTGATGAGTTGCTCAGGCATATCGGAAGGACGTCGGCATTCGATTACCATACAAGACGTGTTGCAAGTAAGCAACAAACTAAGTACAGCTCCATTGCCCCTACAGGAACAAAGGCGAGGTGCTAAAATCCTACTGTTTTTATTGACATAGACACGGCCGCACACGCAATTTGCTGAGGGTCGTAAGACGGAATCTGACAAACAGATCTGACCATGGCAGATTACATACTTCACGCACTAACAGAACAGACTGTTTTGCTACCGTTGAGGAGGAGAAATTGTACACACAGCAAAATGTATAAAAATATCCAGAACAAAGCACTAATAAATTCGAATAATTTTAGCAATGGTACAATTTAAGTGACAAAAATTTGGCATATTTTCAGTGGTACACGGTGTTGGCCTATATGATTATTCTGTGCCACTGTACGACTGTTACAGTACGTCTACCAACACGAAATTATTTACGCACCAAAAATAGTCACGGCGTGTGCGTCCGATGAAAGCAACAGTTCAGGAAGAACTTAGGGGTGATACGTTCTATAGTGACGGTGGTGTCTTGTCACAAACTTTTGTGTGCATGTTATATATGCATCCGTGTATATTTTGTATAACCTTATTTGCATAACAACAAGAGTTTCTCCAATAGCCTTGATTTCAAGCCACACTTGTGATGGCCTTGTCAGTCGTCATAACAACTTTACCTTATAGCCTGTCTAGCGTTGTTCAGCTCCGCATTGTGCATGTTTCTATAATAGCCTGCTGGGCTGCGGTTTGTCAGCTTGACTTCCTTATAGACGAATATGCTACTGCTATGTATGTATGCGCGTCTGTATATATATAAATATAAATATATATAATATATGCATACATGTATATTTGCACGTTGTCAGCCTGATTTCCTTATAAACGGATATGCTACTACAAATATGTGCAATTTGTGCATGCGTCTGTCTGTATGAATATATGCAATTATGAATACATGTATATTTGCATGTCTGTCTGTCATACATACATTCACACCTACGTACATAAATGTAGTTATACAATATACAATACATACATGCATACGTCTGTCTGTCGGTATAGATGTATGTATGCGCGCATGCATCTATGTATGCAAGTATGTTTACATAATACATATGAATTATGAATATGTACAATAATTATTGTACGTGTATGCATGTTGCTGCTTTGTCACAAACTTTATGTATATAAGGTAAGTGTCGAGTTTAAATAAATTGCAAATAATGTGGGCGGTCAACCGACGCAGCATATGCATAATTGTATTATGTATGTATGCATTCGTGTATGTATGAATGTGTGTAAGTATGCATGCATGTAAAAATGTATGTACGTATGAATAAATGCATGATGTATGTATGCATGCAACTGTTTATGCATGTATGTATTAATGAATGAATGCATGATAAATATATGTATTTATGCATGAATGTATGTAGGTATGTATGTATATATATGTATAATAGTTTGCATATCGTAAGATTCTATGCTGAAGGGATTCTCTCAGTTCCTTGTCCATAAGCCCTTGAACCGACTATGGATTAATTTCAATGCTCTGGGCTTGAGGCCAGTGCGACGCATGACTTGCCATTTACTTCCCAGCTCTCCATAGTACCAAGTTGTGTTGCTTATTGAAAGAAACTGGTATTCATAAGCAACCCATATAATTTTAAATATGCATGTTTATAATTTACATGGATTTAACTGATTGATCGGAACGCTTATTGATTAAGACAATGTTGTACCTTGGACTGCCTCACATGCACCGGCACTTCGCAAGCCGTAGCGTAATTCTGTATCACAAGGACATTTAACAGGATCGACAAAATATATGCATTTTGTTGTGCACATGTTAGATAGGTGATTAACATAACATATTATATCATCATCATCATCATCATCAGGATCCATGGGCCGAAAGCCCGTAGGTGTCCAATGCAAATTTCATCATCTGTTTCCAGAATCCTCTGTCCTGTGCCAATACACTCAAACTGTGTAGGTCTTGTTTACACCAATCCCTGATGTCATCAGTCCATGTCCTGTTAGGTCTTCCTCGTCGTCCACTTCCATCCATCATACCCATCATGACAGTTTTTATTTTTCTATTATTGTCCATTCTGCATATATGCCCAAACAGACCCAATTTCCTTCTCATTACTGACTGTATTAGATCTTCCTTTATGTGTAATCTTCTTCGGACCTCCTTATTTGTCACCTTCATTGTCCAATTCAGGTGCAATATTCTTCTATAGCAATACATTTCAAAAGCCAGGATTTTATCATGATCAGTCTTTTTAATTGTCCAGGTCTCACACGCATAAAGAGCTGTACTAAACACGCATGTTTTCAAGACATTCAGCTTTGTCTTATAACTAATTTGCTTACTATTCCAGATGGAATTTAGTCCTGCCATAACTCCTTTTGCCTTTGCTATTCTTGCCTTTATGTCCTTTGTACAATCATTATTCCATGTTAACAGACTGCCTAAGTACACAAATTCTGTTACATTCTCAATCACCTCATCTTGCACTTTTATTTCCCTGTCTATTGTCTTCTTGCCAAATACCATTGTTTTTGTTTTATCCACATTTATTTTTAATCCAGCCCGTTGTGCAGATGTGTTCAGTGCACAAACATTTTCCTGCAGCCTCTCACAGCTATTCTTCAGCAAGTCAATGTCATCTGCAAATTTTAGGTTATTAATCAGTTCTCCCTGTACGGAGATTCCAGTTCCATTATCTTGTATATTTTCCATGACTCTTTCCAAGTAAGTGATAAATGTATTGGGTGAAATTGGATCTCCTTGCCTTGTCCCTATCGTAGTTAAAAACCATTCTCCTATTTCCCGTCCCACCTTCACTGCAGATTTTGATCTGTCACCAATGTTTTGTAGTATTTGTATCAGTCTGTTTCCTACTCCATATGATTTTAGTACTGCCCATGTCACGTCATGCTTGATGGAATCAAATGCCTTCTGAAAGTCCACGAAACAATTATAGACAGGCTTGTTTTTCCTCTTGGCTTTTTCAGCAATCAACCTTAACATCAGAATTTGTTGGACTGTGCTTCTATCTTTTCTAAATCCTGCTTGTTCATCAGACATATATACCTCCGTTTTTGCCTTCAGACGACTCAACAAAATTTTCATGAGTACTTTCCCCATATGGTTTATCAGTGCTATAGTTCTATAATTCTTACATAATGTTAAGTCTCCTTTCTTAGGTATTGTTACAAGTATGGACTTTGTCCATTCCTCTGGTACTGTTCCCTCTTGCCACACTTGGTTACATATTCCCTGAATTGTCCTTATCATATCCCTTCCTCCAGCTTTTATCATTTCTCCTGTTATTCCATCTGTTCCAGGACTTTTATTTTTCTTCAGCTGGTTCACCGCCCTTTCCACTTCCTCATATAGGATATAATCCTTCTCGTCGTCTTCAGCTGGTGGAGTTATCTCTCGCAGTTCTTCAAGCAGCTTTTTGTTTGTTACCTCCGTCTCATTATATAGCTCGCTGCAGTATTCTGTCCATCTTTCTTTTATCTTTTCTTTGTCCATCAAGGTGTTTCCATGCTTGTCTCTAATTGCTGTCTGTTTTGGTTGCCATTTCCTATTTATAGTTTTTATCAGTTTAAACACTTCCCTTGTTTTGTACTCGCCTGCATATTTTTCAATGTCACAACATTGTTTCTGCAACCAGTTCTCCTTATCCTTCCTAGCTGATGACCTTACTACATTACATAATTTTTTATACTCTTGTGTAGCCTGTTCAGATTCCTTGGCCTTTAGTCTCATCTTCCTTTTTTCTTTAGCTAGCTCTAATGTTTGGTCACTTATCCATTTATTCTTTGGTTGTTCTGCTAAAGGTATAGTTGCCTCCACTGCCTGTTCTATGATCTCACCAAGTGTGGTCACCTTCCTTTCCATATCAAGTTGTTCCAATTCTGCATCTTTGATTCTCTGCTCTATTTCTTTCTCGTACTGTGCCCGCACCTCCACATTATCAAGTATTTGGATGTTTCTCTTCTTTGCATAATGCTTACTTGGTATGTGTTTCAGCTTTAACTTCAGATTACACAGCACCAAATTATGATCAGAAGATATGTCAGCTCCTCGGAATGTTCTACACAGCTTAACTGATGTTATCCACCTTTTATCAATCAATATTAAGTCTATCATATTGGTATGTTTTCCATCTGGTGATGTCCAAGTGTATTTCCTGCAGTCTCTTTGTTTGAATTTAGTGTTACAGATCACCATTTCATATTTAGCTGCAAAATCCAGTAGTCTTTCTCCTCTCTCATTTCTTGTTCCATACCCATATTTTAACATTATGTGTTCCCATCCTACATTATCTTTGCCGATCTTTGCATTCCAATCTCCACAAATAATCTTGATATCTTTTCTTGGCAAATCTTTCATTGTCCTCTCCAGATTCTCGTAGAACTCTTCAATATCTTCATCTGTGCTATCCGCTGTTGGTGCATATATTTGAATAACTGATATGTTCAGAGGTTGTCCATTAAATCTAGCCACAATTATCCTGGAGTTAACTGGCTTATATCCTAATAATGCTGCCCTTGCCTTTGAGTTTAATAAAAATCCGACACCTCTCTGGTGGTCATGTTCCTCACCTGACCATAGCACTTCACCATTATTTAATTCTCCACTCCCAGTCCATCTCATTTCTGACAATCCTAAGATGTCATAACGATATGTTCCCATTTCATTCCTCAACAACTCCAGCTGCCCTGTTGCCCACAGTGTCCTCACATTCCATGTTCCAACTGTTAGTCCTTGTTTTGTCATTTTCAGTCTCTGTTGATCACTCTGTTTTCCGGTAGCCAACTTTTCGACCCAACCCCGGTCAATCAATTGGGGACGCGGACCTTGTTTAACCGGGCGACGTCCGAGCCGGGATCCTCTATCTGTGATTGTCATTTGCATTGGATTTCTTTCGTCTTTTTTCTTTACGAACGGAGTATCTGCACCCATCCGTTCAACCTTCGCACTTCTCCCTTAAAGAGAGTTCCAGGCTTAGGACTGGCTCTGATAACCACTATCTTATGGTATCAAAGGCGGCGATGCCGCCCACGTTTGCCAGCTGTTTCAGGGTTCCTGCTGAGCCTGTCCACCTCGCGTAGCGCCCAAGGTGGTACTTCAGCCAAGACCTTCACCACTGATGGCATAGCCTCAGCAGGCACTCCCCTTACTTAGCTGTTGCCACCCCTCACCACGTTGAGGTGTGGGTCGGACTTTGAGGGATATAACATATTATATACGTGTTTATTATTAACTCAAGCGAACACACAACAGTTATGATTACAAGTCATAGTATGGACAGGTGATTGCAAGTAACTACAGGAGCCGAATTTAACCGTCTGGGAGTGAGTTAGGCGTCCATTTCGTCCTACTGCAGCTAATTTTGATATACATGTAGCCCTCAAGCGAATAGATGGCCGAGTCTTGCACTCATAATCCCACTGCTGACTTTACCGACTGTCTTACCTCTCACCACTTTCTCCCCATGATTCTCCAACCTACTAGAATAACTCCCACTACAGCCACCCTAATTGATAACATTTTCACTAATTCTCCTGCCTCTGTCACTAACTCTGCTATAATAATATCTGATATTTCGGATCACTTACCCATTATAACCTGGATTGAGAATACTTCTAAACCCCTGAATAAATTAGGTAACCCTCAATTGGTAAGGACCGTAAATGATACTACCACCTCTAACTTTAGACTATTACTAGACAAACTAGACTGGTCACCAGTTTTATCACTTTGCAGCAAAAATGAATCTGACTTAGCATATGCTTTATTTGTAAAATTAATACAGCTTAATTATGACCAAGCTTTTCCCCTAAGACCCAGAGCCACTAATAAAAGAAAAGCAGCTCAGAATCCTTGGATGACTCAAGGACTATTAAATTCTACAAAAAAGAAAGAAAAACTATACATTAAATTTGTAAAAAATCCTACTCTAGCAAATAAAGCCATATTTACCGCTTACCGTAATAAGTATAAAGTAATACGTACTAAACTGGAACAAGACTATTATAGTAATGAATTTGCTAAATATAACCATGACATTAAAAAACTTGGCAACTAATTAAATCCATCGTTAATACTGAAAATAAGGATACGATTATAAAAGAAATATTAATTAATGGCAATAAAATAGACGACTCTGAACTTTTAGCAGATATATTTAATACCCATTTTACGAACTTACCTAAATCTCTAGCACAAAATATACCTCTATCAAAAAATCATATCAAGATTATATGCCGGCCTCTTCACTGAATTCCTTTGCTATGCTACCGACTTCTTCCTATGAGCTAATTGCTATCAACAAAACTCTTAAAGATACTCACAGTACTGGACCTGATGACCTCAATCCGCATGTATTATCACCACTTATGGATATACTAGCAACTCCACTAAGCGAAATAATAAATTGCTCGATTAGAACTGGAGAGGTTCCATCTGATATTAAATTAGCTAAAATAATACCGATTTATAAACAAGGAAATAAAAATGAGGTTTCTAACTTCAGACCTATCTCTATATTACCTTTTTTTTCCAAGTTGTTTGAGAAGGGTTATGTATGACAGGCTGTACTCTTTTATTAGCCAATCTGAAATCCTTTACCCCTTCCAACATGGCTTTCAGCCAGGGCATTCGACATACATGTCACTAATTGATATTCAGGATAAAATCTCTCAAGCCATGGATAACAATGAATATTCCATTGGAATTTTTCTCGACCTAGCCAAAGCATTCGATACGGTTGACCATAAAATCTTGTTATATAAACTTGAAACTTATGGAATCAGAGGAGTTGCACTTGCATGGTTTTCAAGCTACCTAAATAACCGACGCCAGCAAGTTTCTTGTAATGGCAAACTATCAAGTTTTCAAAACATAGTCTTTGGGGTTCCTCAAGGCTCAATACTTGGGCCTCTACTCTTTTTAATATATATCAATGATCTTCCCAATTCTGCATCTCTTCTTCATTACATTCTCTTTGCAGACGACTCCAATGCCTTCTACTCACATGCCTCATATGACCAATTAATTAAAATAGCAAATAATGACCTAGAACTAGCTAATGACTGGTTTAAAGCCAACAAACTCTCGCTTAACCTATCTAAAACAAATTACATCATCTTCAGGTCTAACAATAAACCTGTTCCAACTCCTGACAATGCTCTGATAATTGAAAATAAGTTAATTCCTCAAGTCTCTTCATCCAAATTCCTAGGGGTTTACATTGACCAACACTTAAAGTGGGACATACATATTGCCGAAATTGCTAAAAAAATCTCTAAAAACACTGGAATAATTCGCAGGATATCCTATCTGCTTCCAACACACATACTCAAAAATCTATATTTTACACTTATATATCCTTATTTAAACTATTGCAATTTTGTCTGGACATCTACATATGACACTCACTTACTAAAACTAAACATACTACAGAAAAAAGCTATAAGAATTATTACCAAATCTCCTATCAACACCCACACTGACCCACTGTACTTGCAACTTAACCTCCTGAAAATATCTCAGATTAAATTTCTTCAAACTAGTATATTTATGTACCAGTATGATAATAACCTCCTCCCACCAGCTTTCTCGGCCTACTTCAAACCAAACTTACTTGACAGGGCCATTCGAAACAAAAGAGTCTACATAAGCATCTTTGCCAGAACAAATACCCGACAGTTTTCTATCAAATACCAGGGTCCCCTCATATGGAATAGCATACCAGAATGTGTTCGTGCGGCCATGAGTCTAGCCTCATTTAAAATTCAAATCCGTGCACACACAATAAAAAATGTTAAATAAGAAATGTTAAATAGCATTGCATTTGTTCAGTTCTTGTTTGGTCTTTTTTGGTTTTATTGTCTTTTGTTTTACCCTAAGGCGGAGGGAAGCTACCTCAACGCTGTTATTTCTGGGCTCCCAAGCTACTGCCACTGTGTTAAGTATTTGTCACTACTAAGACTCATTGATATTATTTTGTAAATAGGCCCCCATTCAGCGGGATTATTCCCTTCGGGTAAGCCTATTGCTCCCTTATGTATGCTGTGATAATTGCATATAAAATGATTATGCTTTATGTTTAATTACTGTTAAATATTGTTTGTTTTGTGTCTTTATGTTATTGGGACCAATAAACAAATTGAATTGAATTGAAGAAGTTTAAGATAAGCGACAAATTTGAACGCAAGATCCAGCCAAGCAGTAGGATCCCCGCTGGAACATGTTGCTTTAAGTATATAATAATGTAAATGTCCTATTGCTACGTTGTTTTGTTTGTTATATTATAAGCTATCTAGGGTTTTAATGTGACTGCAGCCCAGCAAAAGACGGCTTGAAGAGCGTTGGTCAACGCCTGTTAAGTTCTAACGCATTGGCATACGACTGAGCTGATGGTGGTTCATATTCATTCTTGGAATACGACTCAGTTGATGGCAGTAAATCAATGTCTTTATGTGCCAAAGTTTCATATTGTGGATCTGATGGTGGTTCGAATGCCTCATTTAACGCATATGTGTTTCTGTTGGTTGGGCGGCGAGTTTTGGATCTCTTCTTGCAACAAAAGACGATGGCGATCCCCGCAAGAATGACAATGACGAGAGCCGAGAGTCCAACGACCAATCCGATTATTAAAACCGTTGGAGGTGACGAAGGACGAGGTGCCGAAGGAGGGGCTGGACAGGTGTATTGATAAGTCTTGAAACCTAAGTGTATCTGAAAAACATATAAATGGAACAAAATTAAATCGTACAAATAAGTCGGTAGAATTACGATTATATTTCTCTTCGCTGCTCAAGTATTCCTTCCCACTGAAATCATTGGTCAACCCTAAGGTTCGATCATAATTGTAATCGTAATCGTAAAATCAAAACTTATAAAGTGCCACTCGAAAGCCAAGCGTAGTGCAGCAGCTTATTCGCGGGCGTAGCCGGAATTTTTTACTCAAAAAGTTCTGAAAGAGTTTCATTTTAAAATCGATTAAGCATTTTATTTACGCGTTGAATAACTTGTAAGTTTTAATATGAACCCCTATAAGCAGTGTTTGACATACGTAAATGCTAAGGAAATAGTTTTGCATAGACTAAGTAAATGCTAAGGAAATAGTTTTACATACGTAAATGCTAAGGAAATAGTTTTGCATACGTGAATGCTAAGGAAATAGTTTTACATACGTAAATGCTAAGGAACTGATCGTGGTTGATCGAAGAGTTTTGAGTCGTCGACTGTGGTTGTTGCTTCGGTGGTCGACATCTCAACTGACTGTCAGTTAGGTCACTGTTTTCGCAGATATCAGCACCCACTTTCACCACATAGTCAGCCATACGACAGCCGCGTTTCATAAACTTACCCTGAAAGACAATTTTAATATGGCTCTTTATACATGAAACCTCTTATTAGCATAACGCATTAATTACGAATTTCATGCTTATACTTCAAGGTTATAAATCAATAAATCAGCCAATATGAATGCAACTTTTAATGCAACTATGAGGACAACGTGGATTCAGTCGATCTGAGGATTACTTTAGGCCCTATTAGATTACGACTTCATATGAGATTAATGCCTTTATTAATATAAAAACTGAGCTATAGAATTCATTAGAGCAAAAAAGAACTATAATAAAATTATACAATTACGAATAAAACACGCTGCTGTCGACATAAAGCTGCAGTTTAGTAGTATAGACAGTCATCTAAGCGTATGAAAAACGTCTAGAGTAACATTAAATTTTCATCACAGTAGGTCCAAAATACAAAAATGAAAACTTCAATCTTTGACCATAATTAATCAATACTGAGAGAGCAGGAAATATTTGGTAACTATTAATATTATGATAAATTTTTTAAGGGCCACATCAGAAAGAACTAATCGGAGTGATAATAATCTACGAAGCATGTGAACAAATATGAAAGTCTAGGCTACCTTAATTGAAATGAACTCGTCTTTGTTTGAGTCAAATTCAATCATATCTTTCGTGCAGTTGATTTCCGGAGGAGAAAATATTAGAATTTGAGTGTCTGGTAGAATGTCGTTGATGTTGTCATACTTCTGATATCCGTCAAGGATGAATCCAAGATAGATGAAAAGTTGATCCACTCCATTTGGTCCAATTAAGGACAGAGCGTTTACGTATCGTTTATCCCTTGACAGAAGGAATGGATTTTCTGCTTTTAGATGGTTCATCGATTTTGTGTCACGTTTACTTCTGCTAATGTATAGGGAATCTAAGACTTGAAGAAAATCACCGGGTATCTTAACTGACGGCATTCGACAGGTCATTGATCTACCATCTCCAGCTTTGACTTTGCAAGGCTACAAGGAAGCGAAAATACGAGAGTTGAGACAAAATGGCCAATTGGACCATAGCCTATTATCAGCAACTAGTCTTTATTAATTACATTTTATAGACCTATACATCTTAGGCGTGATGATAATTAAATTTTTTTCATTATCTTTTAGTAAAACCATATACAATCGTATCTAATACATGCATTTTGTGCGCATGTTTTAAACTCAGTTGCAATGGATTTTCTTTGCAAATAAATAATGCTTCATTTGACACCGCTCAGCAAGCATATGCAGCATATTCTACGTCGGATAAGTTAGATATACATTCATCGCTTCTAAGAGGTATGTGCAATGATGCATACATGCATACATATATATATATATATATAGATCTAATATATATATATCTATATATATAATAGGGTGTCCCAGAAAAAACTTTTTTTGTCGAAAGTCTTGGGTCTCATCAGCCAAAAAGTCTCTTTGGTAGATGACAATGCTGTGGAAAATTTTCCGTTTTTTCGGATGCTATTTAGGGGTCCCCAAAGGGTCCTAAGGGTTCTGAGTTATGGTAATTTGACCTTGATTTTTAAATTTTGATCTTTAAATGACCTTGGCTTGAGTTATTGTTTTAGTACTCTGTCTTCTGGAAGACTAACACAATCCAAGGTAATTTAAAGGTCAAAACTTAAAAATCAAGGTCAAATGCCCATAACTCAGAACCACTTTAACGAAACAACATTTGGCTGATCTACGGTCATATTAACTTGATTTTGACGTTTTGACCTTGAATTAACCTTGGGTTGTGTTAGGCTTTTAGCACTCTGTCTTCTGGAATGTAGCCCTGATCGGTCTGAGCAAACTGGCAAAAGAATAACTTAAATAGAGCAACATTTTACCGAGTTAAGGCATTTCCTCAAATTTTTCTCTGAACTTGACCTTTTGTCCTTAAAATAACTTTCGATTGTCTTGCATTTGGTATCCTTGTTTCTTATCACAGGTAGCCCTTATTATGACGAGAAACGCAAGAAAGAGTTAACCAATTTCAACAATTATTGGCCTAGATCTGATCATTTTTCTTTGTTTGTTGATAGATTTGGTTTTTATGATCTTGAAATGACCTTGAATGACCTTAAATTTAATTCTATATTTTACCTGGATGTAGCTCTCGTCGAGACAAACAAACCATTAAAAGTTCATCCAATCGGACTCTTCTTTAATTTTTTGTGATAATAAGAGTAAATCAACAATGGACTGACATTCCAAGACCCAAAGCATGGGCGCCTTGAGTTCTGGGAGTTTAAGTAGGGTATGTTCGGGGGCTTTGAGGGATCTCAGGATAACATATTAAAATTCTGTAAAAAATATTTCTAGACAATATATGAATAGAATAATGGGGAGAAAATAAGAAATGGTTGGTTTCTACGATTATCATTTTTCTGGACACCCTAGCAGCCTTGCAATATTCTAGATTGAAATACGTGCAAATAACGAGCATTTTGCGCTAAAAATTAAAGTTAGGACCCTTTGGGGGATCCCTAAATAGCATCAGAAAAAACTGAAAATTTTCCACAGACATTGTCATCTAACAAAGAAACCTTTTGGCTGGTGAGACCCAAGAGTTTCAAAGAAAAGTTGTTCTAGGGACACCCTAATATATAATTATACACGTAGATGCATACATACAAACAGCACAAAATCGAATTGTCCAAATGGTTTGATACGTAATGGCACAAAGAATATAAAGCTATAAAGCTTCCGACTCATTTTAAAATTTCTATTTAATTTGTAAATTATTTAAATTAATTTGTAACTTTGTTTTCTACCTCGAAAGATCTTTCTGTAGTTGTATTTTTTTCGATTCCTCTTTCAACAACCACCGTGACTTGAATGAATGGATTAGCAACAGATGACAGCTGAATCCCTGTTACATTCAAAGTCTGTCCACCCCTGCGAATTAAAATCACACTTGCGGATTCTAGTAATACAATCCCAATCGAACACGAGGAAGAAAATTTTATAGTTTAAAAAATAAATAAATACGTTTTAAGAGTTTCTGAACTAACAGGGTTTATTATAGTTTGAGAGGTGAATTTCAGCCTATAGAAGAATTTTAGAAAACGGACTTGTTATTGTTTATTCTTTAATTTATTTGTCTCGTTTATTTATTTTTAAGGACACACGTTAAAACTTACGTGAATACAAACGTAGATTGGCTGATGCCAGTTATTTCTGTGTTGCCGTTGTAAGTGAAGGATAACTTGGTACTTATGTTGCATGGTCCTGGAGTGACTTCTACTGTTATCGGCAACGGGTTTCCAATTAGCGCTGCTGCTGCATTAGGAGTTGTCACTACAACACTGTTGCCTACTCTGAAATTGAATTTTCCAAATCGAAGTTAGAGAAAATCGAACCGCCAATGATACCTCGTAGTCATGATGTGCAAATACCATCTTGGAATATCATAGGCCTACATGTTACAAGCAGACGTAGGCTACATAGTCATCGATTATATCGAAGTTGAATCCCCTAAAATTATATAGAGGTGTCCCTACTTAGCGGGATCTTCGATCCTTCAGGGCCTTCCCGTGTGGGGAAGCAACTAGGAAGGCCCTGAAGGGATCGAAGATCCCAAGTAGGGTAGGAACACCTCTATATAATTTTAGGGATTCAACTTCGATATAATCGATGACTATGCTAGCTCGTAATCTAATAGGAGTCATCACGTCTAACCTGTCACTTTGTAAGTCTGTAACTTTTAGAACTCCACCGAAGTACACGGCAGAAATGTTTGCAATATGTTTTGACCAGTTCTCAAGTGTCAATGTGACTTTAGTTCCTCCAGCGATTGGTCCATACAATGGTTTGGCCGTAGAAGACAGATCTGTTTCATAAACGATAAATAGATGAAGATGCAAAAGGTGGAAGTTTCGCGAAGTGCCTCATAGCAGGTTTACTTGCAATAATTTAATATTGCAAAGTTCTAATCACCTTTTCGTTCTATAATGAGGCTTCAAATATTGTTAACTTCGTTCTTTTAGAACAACGGAATAGCTTTCTATTGTACTGTCTGCAGTAAAGCTAATAATTATTAAGTCGTGTATCTTGAATAGGGCCTACACGAAAAACGGTTGCACAATGTAAAAACATGAAAATCTACTGAACAAACTAATGGCTTAAGAATCTTGTTTAAAAAAATTAAGAAAGCATAGGCTTAAGATTTTGTAGGTTTGTGGCAAGGATCACCCAGTTGTAAGTTTGGTCGGACTTACTATATAAGGCTAAATTTAAAATATCATAGATCGCAATGTTTGCAATGTACTCACACAATGCGTTCAAGGCAGGAAGACCAAATACGGCGCCCCTTCCGTCGACGTTGGTTGCAGAATCTGGAGGTAAGTTGCCTACAGGTGACCCAAAGAAAACCGCGCATTGCATATGTGAAAACGAAAGGCATGACGCAATCTGATAGAAAATTGCGGTCGCCGTATTCAGAGAATTTCGTGTCTCTAACTGTGTTAAAGTCGTGTTATCAATAATTGATTCAGTAAATGTAATGCGAACACGATCTTTGGGAAATCTTTGAAGGTAGAATTTCGGAGGCAGAAATAGATTTCCAGCGTAAACGACCTGGCAAGAATATCTTATAACGTCGCCAAAGGTAAGGTTGTCTGACGCGTTCGTAGTTGCATGGATGTTATCTACAACCAAACATAAATGTTACTGACTTTAAAATGAACTTAGATAAGCCGCTTCGACTTAAAATTCTAACATATTAAGTGACGTAAGTTAAAGCAATATAAATGTATTCTCGTGTCCAGCGGTTATAAATGAACTGAAATTTGATAATGCCCCTTACACAGTTAAACACGTCTTGATATTTAAATTATAGCAAACTGCTTGTAGACATAGATCGCACATTTAAGAATACTTTGCCTATTTAGAAATGCTTATATCAATATCAATATCAATATCTCTTATTGGTAACCACAGCGAGTAACAATGTAAAAGCAGGACAGACACACACAGAGAGTGATAGAGAGAAAAGAGAGGAAAGAGAGTTACAGAGAGACAGAGACAGAGACAGAGAGACAGACAGACAGAGACAGAGACAGACAGAAAGAACAGAGACAGAGAGATTGTCCTATTGGTATATTGTGAGAGACAGAGACAGAGACACAGAGAGACAGAGAGACAGAGAGACAGAGAGACAGAGAGAGACCGAGAGAGATAGAAAGAGAGAGACAGACAGACAGACAGAGAAGGCAGCCGATTCGGCTTAGCTGGGCTGGGTGTCCACAACGAACTCTGAGTAGTGATTGACACTTGCACTTCCCACGAATTCAGTGCACTCGTAGGTGCCCGCGTCTGAAAGTTGTGTGTTATTAATATGTAGATCAAATTGTCCTTCTACTGTGGTATTTACAACGTATCTTTCGAATCTTTAGATAAGTTTCCGCCATTAAAAATGATCGACTCATCATGACTGTTGTTGACATTGATTTGAACTTCCATCCGGTAGGCGCATTAGATTCTGTTCGACAGTGAAATATTACAGACTGACCGACAAGAACAGCAGCGTTCTGTGGAAAATGTCTTGGTGGAAGGCTTTCAGCTAGAAGAAAGTTACAAAGTCTTCGGAATAATGCATTGGATTATCAAAGAACATCAGAACTTCAGAAGATTGCGTATTTGACTGCATGGGATATCTAGATATGCAGGACATAAACTGATTATGATAAAATAGGCACTGAAGCTTAACATTTGAATTTACTAGAAATTTGCTAGTATTTTATGCATCTAGAAATAAAGCCATAGTCACAGTGCCAGCTTACTATAGTCAACTCAGTGTGATTCGTTAACGATAACGATAACGAAAAATGTTCGTTAATATGAAAATAAATGAATTAACGATAACTATAACTATAACTAAAAAATACAATTATAACAAGAACGAAAATAACAATAATGAAATTCATCTTCAGTTTCCAATATGTATTAGAAAATAAATAGGCAGCAATATGGATTATCTGGACATAAATGAGAACGAAAAATACATATTTTATTATAGTAATTTAGTACTGAAAGTCCTGGGGTATTCCATGAATGCATCTATGCTTCAAAGGTTTTCAAAGATCTGAGCAAATGTGAAACAGCGTGGTACTACGAACAATTTTACTTATAGCCTTAATTATTGTATCTAAGTAGTAACTAAAATTAATTAAAATAAAAATCCATTAACTGTAACTATAAATATAACTAAAAAATATTACTAACTAAAACTATAACTATAACTAAAATAAGAAACCATTAACTATGACTGTAACTATAACTAAAATAAAATCTGTAAAAAGAATCACACTGAGTCAACTGATTTTAAAATTTGTGTATACAGAAATAACACTGTAAGCTGTGATTCTGTGTATTTGTTTCTAAAATTATACGTGAGTGAAATTTCATACTTTATATTAGGCCTACTGCCACAGGAAAGACAACTTGTTAGAATAAAATAAGAATATAAAATACAAACAACTTACCTGATAACAATATAATTACAAATACCAGATAAATATCCATTATACGGTTGGATTCAATTTGGAGGCTCCTAAACTTGTTAAAAGTTTGTAAATTCTTTCTGGTGATGTAGATAGCCAATGCGAGTCTAATACAAGGATCTATACCCAATACGAGTCCACTAGCTCAGTATAGGTTGTGCTTATGACAGAAGCTGTATTCTGAAAGCGGACATGTCAGGTGTAATTGCTTAATTGCGTTAAACTAGGTCTCGTATAATAGCATGTGTGTTACACGCACTTTTTATATACGCACTGTGTTTTTTCTCTAGCCTAAAAGTCAGAGTTGCTTGAATATGACAACTTTAATTCCTTTACAACAGTGCTGTCCATTGTCCAACCTTTTTGACCCCGCGGGCCAACAAAGAAGTTATTCTTGAAGCCGAGGGCCGCACCATTAAACTCAGAAGCAACGACTAAAATTTATTGAAAATTATATATTAACTGTATTAAAATTAATTATGGAATAATAATGTAGAATGTTGTATATATGGAACGTAAGGCATGCTTTACAATACATGTAGTTCAGTAACAAAAATTAATGCTCAAGCACCTTCTTAGTGAGATATTTGGCTTTGAATTGCGCTTGCAAATTTTTTTTATGCGGTTGGTATTAAGTAACTTCTGCCCTCATTAGATTTTCTAAATGTTCATCAGTCAAAGAATTTGATTTTTTGACTTGATGTTGGTCATAGCAGAAGAGTCAACTTCACAGACGTAGTGGTTGCTTCCAAACATCGTTAATACATTTTTTAACAACATTTCCATACTCAATTGGTGGCGTATCCTTCATCCTTGTGTGTGTCATAAAGGGTCATGTTATGTTGCATTTCAATTATTTCAAGCTGCACTGCACCTCTATCTCCTCTCAGTAACTGCATAGTTTGTGGCTCTGTTAGAAATATCACACGTGAATGGATTTTTTCAACGAAGAGCAACAGGGGAATGTCTCTAAAACGAGTATCATCATCATCATCATCATCATCATCATCATCATCAGGATCCATGGGCCGAAAGCCCGTGTAATGTTCAATGCAAATTTCGTCATCTGTTTCTATAATCCTCTTGTCTTGCGCCTATACACTGAAACTGTGGCAGGTCTTGTTTGCACCTAATCTCTGATGTCATCAATCCATTCCCTGTTAGGTCTTCTTCTTCCACTTCCATCCATCATACCCATCATGACAATTCATTTTTATTTTTTCTATTATTAAGATCTGCATATATATGCCCAAACAGACCCAATTTCCTCCTCATTACTGACTGTATTAGATCTTCCTTTATGTGTAATCTTCTTCGAACCTCCCTATTTGTCACCTTCATTGTCCAATTCCAGGTGCAATCATTAATCATTATTCCATGTTAACAGACTGCCTATGTACACAAAAAACGAGCACTGTGACAGAAATCCAATTTCAACTGTTCTAATGATAGTTTTCTGCTCACTTTTGACTAAATTTGGATATTAAACGTATAAATTTGCTGAATTTATAGTGTGGAAAGAATGCATGAATGCGTGTTAAAGGTGTTTAAGACGAGCACTGTATTATCAATTCCTTAGCGACATCTTGGGATTGGCGCGCGATGGATAGGCTAATCATAATCATATTTACGCCTTTCGAGTTCTCATGACGCATTATAGTAAAAGTACGTGTACGATTTTCTTCCGTAACTTTCCGTTTTTCGCTTCGCTCGATTTAACTGTCATTTTTTAGAATGCTAGAAATAACTATATTTTATGAATCGCTGTCGCATAGTCATTACTATTATGCTTGCGGATAGGGAGTCAGTGATGGATAGCAGGAAGTAGTTTATACAACAACAAAATAATTAAGACTCTAAGGAAGTAAATAGGTCGTGTCTGTGAAAACACCACGAATAAAATAACATCGGATTTCATTATGCATCATGCTTAAGCAAGTAAGTCATACCTTTGAAAATATCAAAATTAAATGATATCATATTTCAAAATATTTTGGACTAAAATTTGGGGCCCACTGGGGGGCGACAAACTCAGTTGGGGGCACTTGCCCCGGCCCCCTGTAGAGCCGCCACTGCATTGAATTAAGGTAATAAATCAGAAACTGTCCGTGACTGAAAAAAGGGAGACTGTCAGTTAGTAGCATCAGTGCAGCACAGATGAAACAATGCAGTAGGCCTGCTTGTGTAGACGCATCGCTTATTCATTTTAAACAATCGATACGTATTGTTAGAATGTAATTGAAATGAAGATAATACAGTAAATGGCGCCAGGTGCTCATATAGGCCTACGGTTGTTATATCTCCAGATCAAATTGCTATGGCAGACCAGAGGTTTGTAAATAGCACATGTCCAATACAACTTACATGTATATACGTGACCTAGATATAAAATCGAAATATCTATGCTCACCGTTTGAAGGAGAACAGCGCAGCGATTCATTTGAGTCTCTGTTGCTGCTGCCTATCTCACACACATATCCGCAGTTCTGTTCAACCGTATCGGAATCAACGATCAATTTTGTCTGTGCTTCCCGACCTTTTATGCTGAGCATCTGATTCAGCTGACTGTCATTGTTGTGCTTCCACTCAAGCACAGGTTCACGATGACCAGTGTAATTCACCTTGCAACTCAGTTCCATTGTTGATGATGCTTTTGAAAGGCCAGTTGTGGCATTTACACTGATGGCACATTCTGGACTTCCATCTATCGACAAAACATAAACTTTGATATTTTCATCAATTTCATAGCAGGTCACTTGTTTCCAATATCCGTTAAAAATTGTAACTCATTGGTTTGCATGCCTCTACAAAAGCATCCTCATCCGAAAACATGATCTTATTGTATGCTACAATAAATGAATCATGCACGGATTGCTTTGGTTCGCCATCGGTTGGTGCCCTGTTCATTTGACACCAGAGATATAGTATTACCAATTACAACTACAGTACTATTTATTGTCTAATGGTCTAACCTTCTCTCTAACCAACATTTTACGCCCTCTATCCTTAGGGTCAGACCACATAACTTTAACCTTTTTAACAAAGACTCACGAAATTTTATATTTCGTATGTTATTCCTTAACTCTTACTACGCTATTACTCCATGCTATTATTTTATTAATTTTTTATATGTACGCCCACAGCGTTATGTCTGTTGTTGACACAATAATATAAACGAATATAATATTATATGAGGCTAACCAGAACCACAACCACCAAACAATCCAACACCTTTTCTATCTCACAACTAGCGTTGGCACTCATTTTAGGGGTCGTCCATTAATTATGTCAACAAATTTTAGGCAGTTTTTGACCCCGTTCCCCTGGTCAACAACTGGCAAACATTGACGGACCCCCATAACAAATTATGTCAACAATCCCAGAACCCCTCCCCCTTACAAAAAAAGAAACACAATGGCTCGATACATGTAGAATCATTTTAAAAGAAAAATTGCACTAAGAAATGCAATCTCGAATTTCAAAATATATGAGTTTACTTTATTACCAGCTTTTAGTCCGGTATTAAACATTAAGCACTGTATACATTAGACTGGTCCACAAAATTTAAAGTTGGAAATACATTGCTCCACAAGGCTGCCCTTGTTACACATGAAAACATGAGTCTGTATGCAAAGGTTTGGGAAGATTTGATTATGTTTAGAGGTCGCTATGTTTTTCGACTTTTTGCCATAATCATATTATAGTATGAACTTCTCAAAAAACATGTATAATTTTGATATTTTTCAAATCGGTTATAAATTATTTTCAAGTCAGTTATTATTTTGAAAAATAAACAGCCCAATTTAGAAATATATACTGCAGTGTTGTTTTGTATTGTATTTGAACACTTGTTATAGCGCCCCTACCAGATTCCCATTCAGAGGCGCTCCCGACTACTGCGCAGACGCTGAATCGGAGTTTCACGCCGAAGCGCATGAGCAATTGCGAGTGAAGGACTTGCCCAGGGTCCCTACGCGGCGACTTTGAGGTGGATTCGAACCCGCAACCCTCAAGGCTGCAAGGCACCGAACATACCCCCAAACCACCGCGCCCCAGTGTTACTGCTTAGTCAGGCTGCATTACGTTTGTAATAAAATATAATTTTGGATAATTAAAGTTATCCAGTAGGCCTATGCATAAATCCTGTCATTGAAGTGCTGGAAAACCCGCAACCTACTATTATTTCATTTTGCCTTTGTTGGAACAGAAAATTGTGTCTGATGACTGGAGACACGTTGCAGCAAGTATTGTTTCTGTGACTCATCCTAGTACATGTATATCATTGTAAGAATGGATCAGAGCCACAACCGTCCTGCGCAGTCATTGACGACCATCAACAGTTTGACATTTGCCTTCATCGACTGCGAGAAGTAGGGTCCAGTGGTCAGGGAGTAAAAGACTTTGATAGGAAGGCTGTGGGTTGTTCTTGACCCTGGATGGTAAAAAAATTAAGCAGCTTTAAAGATCTCCTTCTTGTGACATACTCTTCCAGTGGAGTCTGGTGGTCGAAGGATTTCCTGTCCAGACGCTACATGGATAGCGGATTAGGTGGATAAATAAAAGATTGTATTAACAGAGCAGCCTCGATGTCTTCAGTGACACGCTTCGAAGAAATAGCGGAGATGATGACTGAAAGAGTTAATTAAATCGAACTCAAACTGTAACTCCTTGAATTAGCACAAATTTGTGTTCATACAACTTCCACAGTTTGCGAACACCCGAATCTCACACACTGTGTGGGGATTCTAGCCTCCTCCCGAATTACCAACGCAGCGACTATTGTTGCTTTCGTGGCCTCACCAAATGCTATAGTCTATAATTCTGGTAACGAAATATTAAATTCCTCAGGATTGCCCAATGTTTTGGGAGTCCAGACCCAAGAAAGTGTTTGTCAGGCATCCCTAACAGACAACATTGTGAGGAACTCCTTGTTGATGCCAGTTTCACTATAGATGCCGTTTTGTAACGTACGAGCTTTTATTGCAGAAAGTGAAAAAACATGTGCTGTAAGCTTACTTCATATTCAAGGCTGGCTTTCATAGACAAAAAATTACTCGAATCACGCTAAATTAGCAGCATACAGAGCAATATTGAACAATACAATAATTGTAGGATATGAAACGAATTGTGATGAAAAGGTGGCATTCTAAATTTAAAAATTAGTTATAAGCCAACAACCGTTTATTTTTCAGAAAGAACTTGAAATAAGTGTTTTATTTGTAAATAAGCTTATTATTCTTTTTGTTACTTAAATACAGTTGGCATATTGGATCATAGTGATTTAGAAAGATGAGCTTGGTGTTCATGGGTGCTTATTTTTATTCATAATGAAGCTATTAACGCGTCAGATGCGCAATTTTTGCAATTTCTACAAAAAGTGTCAAAACCTAGCGACCTCTAAACATGCTCAGATCTCTTCAATTTTTTCAACACAGAGTCTTCTAGTCAAGTGTAACAGGGGCAGCCTTGTGGAGCAGCATATTTTGAAAAATATATTTCCCCATGTAAGTTTGGACCAGGCTAGTATACATATTTAGCATTACTTAATGTTTTCGCTACCATTTTGAAGGTTCTTTGTTGATTCATTTGAAAAAAATTTGTTGACGTCAAATTGTACCGAACCCCCCTTGTCAGCAACTGTCAAACTTTTTCCAAACCCCCTCCCCTATTTTTTGACATAATTAATGGACGACCCTTATGGCTCATTAAAACAAGCATACATAATCCATATATCTGGCTCCGTGGACTATTGAGTATTGACTAGCAATTACATTCATTCATTCAGATATTTATATAGCGCCCCTTCAAGATTTCTACTCAGAGGCGCTCCCGACTACAGCGCGGACACTGAATCGGAGTTTCACGCCGAAGCGCATGAGCAATTGCGAGTGAAGGACTTGCCCAGGGTCCCTACGCGGTGGTTTGAGGTAGATTCGAACCCGCAACCCTCCGGCTGCAAGGCACTAAACATACCCCTTGAGGTGGATTCGAACCTGCAACCCTCCGGCTGCAAGGCACCGAATACCCCTACACCACCGCGCCCCAAATGGTGATTATCTAGATCAGGGTCTCCAAAGTACGACCCGCGGGGCACATCCGGCCCGCTAAGGCCTTTAATCTCTCCTTGAAGAAACAAACTAAATTGGGAAAATTGAAAACTTTAACGCCGCTGTACTCTGACATGCATATTGCCAAATCCATGTCGCTGTTTGTAAGGCACTGTGCCTGATATGCAATGACACCATTGCAGTGCTTAAAGAGTACAATATTCGGAGACATTATGAATCCAAGCATTCATCGCATTACTCACAATTCACAGAGAAATATTTTGGCTTGATTTTTTTTGCTTGTTTGTTTTAAATCTTGTACTGCAATGTTTTGTTATTTAGTTGTTTGGCTATGATTTAGCCCTAACAATGTTATTTAAGTTCAATTTTCTATAATTACATGATCATAAAAATCGTTTTGCCATTAGTAAATGTAATGTGGAAAAGGGGTAGCCCTGCAATAGCGGATTATTTTATCCTTTAGGGCTGTCCTATTGACGGCATCAGCAGATTAACATTTTTTTAAATGACTGATTGTTGATTAATTGTGCTGTTGTTGATTCAATAAACGGCTGATTGATTGATTGATTTTTATAGAAATTGCAAATATTTAGCGAGCTCTGGCGGACCACTTAAAATCAGCCCGCGGGCGCACGCGGCCCGCGGGTTGGACAGCACTGCTTTACAAAGTCTTAAAATACCATTCACATAGGTGAGAAACTATTGAGAAACTCGGCACGGTTAAATGTGAATACAATATTCATAAGTTATCATACATGAATAGTAGGGTGGGGCAAAAAGTAACGAAAATTCGAATTCAGTTTCCGGACAAACCTAAATCAGGGGTCTGTGTTAAATGCAATATTGTACCAAAAATGGATTTTTCCTATATATCACCGTTTTCTAGCAACTTTGTCCGAAACACAAGCCCAAAAACGCAATATGTTGTAAAATGAGAGCTGGTGTTACATCAGCCGGTTTAATGGTTATGATGGTGAATGAAGTAGAAAGTTAAAGGTAAACATGTACCTTGATAAGTTGTGTACTGTGTAGGCTACTTTTGGATAAATCGGAGTGTAATGACGAAACAGATAGAGTCAGAATCGAAAGGTAACTGGGTCATTCCTGCAATTCGGTTAAATATCATGTCCCAGACATGTTTGATTGTGGACATACAATAATATGAGCAGGTTAGATCAAAATACTTTACTACGTAAATATACAAATGTTATTTGATTTAAAATGCCTGAAAAGAATAATTGATATTGTAATATACGGCACCCTGGAATATTTTTTTAATCAGTGGGGTACAGTATATAGCTTGTCCCTTCTACATTTGGTGGTAATAAACTTGATCGTCCTACTCAAACAGTGTGTAATTTTTGTCTGTTTGTAAAATATTCACATAACATCATATGCTGGCCTTAATGTAGGTTAGTTGTACTTTCTGTATCAGAGCACATAAGAGTAATCTCTTTGATTATCTCTTTGAAAATGAGTGTCCATAGGAATATTGTCAACTCTGTTACCTTCAGCTATTATTAACAGTTTTAATGGTACATTGATATATTTAGTTTTATTTAATTCATCAGAAGGATCAATTCTGCGCGGTTTATCATTGATGAGAAGGTTGGTCGATTTTATATACGTCTTATAGTTCTAAAATTTCTGTTTTTGGAGCATTTTCATATCGTATATTTGGAGTTAGTCAACTCTGTTACCAAGGTATGACCTTGATGGTGTTAATATTTACCATTTTTCTTGCATAGATCATCATCATATTGAAGTAATCTAAAGTCTAAAGACGAGAGTTAGTGATATTAAGATGAAGTATGATGCTAAAAATTGATTTTCGCGGAAAATGTCATACTCTGTTACCGTCAACCCTGTTACCGCGCAGGGGCAGCAGAGTTGACATGTATGCAACTGAGTTGACCAAGCATAGGAAACATTGGCATGGCAGAAGAAACAGTCTTTAGGGACATTGAGGACTTCTAAGCCAACGTCTGCTAGAGACCAGCGGAAAGAAGCGCATGAATTAAAAATAAATGCATGGTAACAGTTGACCAGCTGGCCATGTCAACTCTGTTACCCGTTCTTAGTTGTTTCCCTGTTGTTAACATTCCATTTTCTTATCATCACTTTTGTTGCAAACTATAATTATGTTAGTTGTTATTACACATAATATTATTAGCGTGTTACTATCATCACAGCTTACTCTTGAATGTGACTATCTGGTATGTTTGCTAATTCTGTTTCTGGCATGTCAACTCTGTTACCCGTCAACTCTGTTACGAGCCATTGACATTATAAAACAGTGTCTAAATATTAAATGAAGATGATAAATGTCATACACTCAAATAGAGTGCCTCACATTTCTATATTCCTGAAAGTTTAGTTACTATGTGTGTTGTGGTTACTTGTCTGCTGCTGAATCTATGTCATGATTGCTATGCATAGTACACACAATTTGTAATGATAATTATTTAATAAATGTATTGAATATTTTTCACTTAGACTTATGATATAGATTTTAACTTTGGGACACCTACTGCTGCTAAGAACACCATCGTTGTAAATATAGAACAGCTTCTACCTACCCACATACTACCGTTTTTGTCGGTAACAGGGTTGACAAGTTTACGACAGACAGACCAACTCACACGCGGATCACAGCATTATTAGTGGTCTTTAAGATTGCATAATTTGCGTCAACTCTTACCAATATCATATCTACACAAACGCCACGTCAAATTTTCTGAAAAAAGATGTTGAAAAAATATTTTTTCTGCGGTCTATTTTGCACCCAATTGCAGGAATGACCCAACTAAGACATGTTCGGATGGATGAGACATGAGGAATAGGCTTCAGGTGTAGTTTGAAGTAAACCCGGCTTATATCGACCCCATGCAACATGGCTGCACGTAGACACACAAAAGCTTGTGAGGGAATAGGTGTTTTAGCTAATAAGCAAACAAGCAGGCCAGATCTGATACGCGCATCCAGAATAATCTAGCCAAGTACGGTGAACGGAAGATGCGAGAATAGAGGATGTATTGTACACGTAAATACGTTAGCCAAAACGTATGCTAAAATTCATGGATGAATCAAACGAAGTGAGAAGCACAAAATGTTGATTGATGAAAAGCTTAACTACCAAAATCATATCGAATACTAGGCCTATAAATTTAATCTTAAGCGTGTTTAATTGGCAATAATTGGCAGAAGTTAAAAGCAGTCATTTGTGAATAGGGCCTATTCGTGGCATCAACAGAATTATGGATTATGTTTTTATAGTTTCAATGCCCCTGTCGCCTTGATTTGTATCGCAAAGTCAAAGATGCCGAAAATCCAGAGAATTCAGAACTTCTCAACTTATACATCAAGAGTTGACCATGTAATAACTGTAGGCTAGGGTGTCCCAAAAATTTTTTTTCCGAATATCTTGGGTCTCACCAGCCAGAAAGTTTCCTCTGTAGATGTCAATGTTTGCGGAAAATTTTAATTTTTTTCGGATGCTATTTAGAGGGGTCCCCAGAAGGTCCAAACTTAAGTCTTCATTTCCATCGTAAAATGCTCGTTATTTGCACGTGTTTCAATCTAGAATATTGCAAGGCTGTTAGGGATGTCCATAAACATGATACATCTTGCAGATACCAACCATTCCTTATTTTCCCCCCATTATTCTATTCATATATTGTCTAGAAATATTTTTACAGAATTTTAATATGTTATCCTGAGGTCCATCAAAGCCCCCAAACATACCCTACCTAAACACCCAGAACTCAAGGCGCTCTTGCTTGGGTCTTAGATTGTCAGTCCATTGTCGATTAACTCTTATTATCACAAAAATTAAAGAAGAAGTCCGATGTGGATGAACTTTTTATGTTTTGTTTGACTCAACGAGAGCTACATCCAGGAAAAAATGTAGGATTAAATTCAGGGTCATTCAAGGTCATTTCAAAGGTCATAACAACGAAATCTATCAAAAACAAAGAAAAAAGATCCAGATCTTGGCCAATAATTGTTGAAATTGGTTAACTCATTCTGGCGTTTCTCGCCATGATAAGGACGACCTGTGATAAGAAACAAGGATACCAAATGTAAGACGATCAAAATTTATTTTAAGGACAAAAAGGTCAAGTTCAGAGAAAAATTTGACGAAATTGCCTTAACTCGGTAAAATGTTGCTCTATTTAAGTTATTCTTTTTTGCCTGTTTGCTCAGACCGATCAAACCTACATTCCAGGAGACACAGTACTAAAAGCCTAAAACAATCCAAGGTTATTTCAGAGGTCAACACGTCAAAATCAAGTAAATATGATCGTAAATCAGCCAAATGTTGTTTCGTTTAAGGGGGTTCTGCGTTATGGTCATCTGACCTTGATTTTTAAGTTTAACCTTTAAATGACCTTGGATTTTATTAGTCTTTTAGTACTCTGTCTTCTGGAAGACTAACACAAAAAACGTAATTTAAAGGTCAAAACTTAAAAGGAATGGTTGGTTTCTGCGATGTATCATTTTTCTGGACACCCCTAACAACCTTGCAATATTCTAGATTGAAACACGTGCAAATAACAAGCATTTTACGATGGAAATGAAGACTAAGTCAGGACCCTTTGGGGAACCCCTAAATAGCATCCGAAAAAACTGAAAATTTTTCACAAACATTGTCATCTACAAAGGAAACTCTTTGGTTGGTGAGACCCAAGATAATCGATAAAAAGGTTTTTCTGGGACACCCTACTGTAGGCCTACTTGAATTATTGCACTGGATTTCTTTTCAGCCAAGGATCATTCTGTTTCAAACTGGCGTTTTCAGATTATAAAACAATTATTTTTGACCAAACGCAGCTTTTAAGATCAATCCTTGCTCATCGAACCTTTCATTGTTCAACTAGGTCTCATCTTATAGCCGTGTTTTTATCAAACAAACGAGAGAACCGTTCCTGTTGAAAGAGCTATTCTGTTTGCCCATAAGCGTAATGTCGAAATTTTAAAAGCGCAACTCATAAACTGAGCGCAGGACACCAGCTTAGGCCTACTCGCTAGCGCAGCACCACGTCTATTATAATAGTCTACTGGCTACACATCCATAGGCGGGTGTGTGTCACTGTGTGATGATATTGTTGCGTCGGAATAATACAGCATGCACATGTCATCAATTTGAATTATAGTAACAAAGGACACTAGTTTCGCTTTACTCTCGAGCATAAAGTCAATCTTAGCAGAAGTCTTTTCGAAAGATTGAACCTAACCACATGTCATACAAGAAACGGCTAAAAATTATTCAGTTGATTTTGCTTCTCTGCGGTAAGACATGTTCACATAGTTCACAGTTGGTCCATAACTGGTCGAGTGACTCTGAGTAGTTTCCTGAAAGGGGGCGGTATATAAATTCCCGAATGAATGAATAACTGTGTGACAATTTTTGAGCTACGGTTATAGGCCTAGTGCCTACGGCTATTAACAAATCTAAGTGATTTACTGATGTCCAGATAAATTCATTTGACTACTATTGCTGTTGTGCTATTCTCTTTCCTTTTCAGTTCGTACGGGCTTTGTTTCATAGTAAGAAACTTATTTTGTTCCTCTAAAATCGATTGCTTCAGCATAATATGGTAATTTAGTGTTTTAGCGTTCTTTATTATGTACGCATTCTAACATATCGTTTCATCGCTTTGCATACATGGCATTTTAATACCAATGTCCATGATAACTGTCATCAATCCAACTTCTATTACGCGAGAATTACTTTCATCAATCCAACTTCTGGTTTCACAAGAAACTGTTATCATCAATTCAACTTCTACTTTCACAAAAATGATTTTCACCAATCCAACTTCTATTTAAGCAAGACTTATATTCATCAATCCAACTACTATTTAATCAAGAATTACAATGGGCGAATAATTTAGAGCACTAAAACGATAAATTACCTAGCACATAGACCTAATATGTTTTCAATATCAGCATAATGCCAATACGTCACTGGCGTGTCGCATTTTTCAAGTTTTTTTCCCTTCTAGCTGCTTCCGTTTAGTAGGCCTACTTTCAATCTCTCAAATATCACTGTTTCAGTTTTAGGCAAACTTTGATTTAGGAGGCATATAATATTATGAATAATAGCAGACAGACAGACAGACAATCAGACGGACGGACGGACGGACGTATAGTCGTACCTGCGTAGGGCCATGCGGACGGGCGGACACGCGGACGGGCAGTTATTTAGAAAGTTTGGAAAGTTGGACTACAAGTACAAATGACTGCTTTTAACTTCTGCCAATTATTGCCAATTAAACACGCTTAAGATTAAATTTATAGGCCTAGTATTCGATATGATTTTGGTAGTTAAGCTTTTCATCATTCAACATTTTGTGCTTCTCACTTCGTTTGATTTATCCATGAATTTTAGCATACGTTTTGGCTAACGTATTTACGTGTACAATACATCCTCTATTCTCGCATCTTCCGTTCACCGTACTTGGCTAGATTATTCTGGGTGCGCGTATCAGATCTGGCCTGCTTGTTTGCTTATTAGCTAAAACACCTATTCCCTCACAAGCTTTTGTGTGTCTACGTGCAGCCATGTTGCATGGGGTCGATATAAGCCGGGTTTACTTCAAACTACACCTGAAGCCTATTCCTTGTGTCTCATCCATCCGAACATGTCTTAGTTACCTTTCGATTCTGACTCTATCTGTTTCGTCATTACACTCCGATTTATCCAAAAGTAGCCTACACAGTACACAACTTATCAAGGTACATGTTTACCTTTAACTTTCTACTTCATTCACGTGACTTTGAGCTAATATTGGTGCATTCCATCTAAAAAATATTACCTTTGGCCATCATAAATATAAATAATAATAACTAATATCTTTTCTTTAATTTAGCGCCTGAAAAACGCACTGCGCTGTACATTACATGTTGTGCAATTGAAACAATCTTAACTAGTTAACTACCAACAGAACAGACAGCTTGTAATACACGGCGCTAATAGCAGCCTACAAAGCAAATCCGCCCTAATGGGGCTCGAACTCGGTACTCTCTCGCACTCTTCGCCAGATGTTATCCAACGCGCCACCGGACCCCCCAATATACATAATCATAATCCGTCCGTCTGATACATGATATGTATTCTATCCGGAAAACATCAAGCAGTTGAGTGGTGGATTATGTTAAAGGTTTAGGAGAGAAGATTTGTGTCATTTGTGTAAAGATGGTGGTCAAATAAATAGCATTCTATGAGATTGTTAGGCGGTTTAGTGTACAAATGAAGATAAGTCGACCTCTGACGATACCTTGAGGAACACTATGAGAACGTAAAGGACTGATCACGTTTTACAGAAAAGGAGTCGAAAGACAACTTAGGGTAGTAACTCTGTTTCCAAAATCATTGATGTGTACACAAATTGAAAACATTGTCCGTAGTAGAGGTAACACAGTCTACCGGTAATGGCTGTTTAATTTCTGGTAAAGAATACGATGCTATTGTATTTAAATGTGTTTAAGATACACGTTATATTTTTAGATGTGAATGGAACTCTAATTGTTTTACCCAAATATTAAAAGTTACGGCTGGGAACGAAGTACGGTTTTCTTGTTCCACTGACACACAAAAGGCTGTTACTTGGCAATATGGACAGCAATTGGATGGAATGGCAGATGTCTATAGATACAAATTTTCATACTCTCCACTTTATTCTGAGCTACATTGCACGTATCTTGTCACACTCACGCACACCCAATCCTTTCGATCGGTTCACTCATATTTCTCTAATTTCGACTTCATCCTGTTTGAACTATCTTTTCATCTCTTAGTATTTGGAGCGGAGCTACACTTTCGCTTTAGTTCTGATAGGGCCTACCTTGTATGTCAGAAACAGTCAAATTCTCACATAATTTAATGCGTTATTAGTTGATGCAAATAAAAATAGCATAATAATCAAGGTTGCTTGTTGCTTCATTAGTACCCGGAGTAGAAGAGAACAGAGTAGAGCATATTATTACTACTATTTAAACGTGCAAAGATGCTGAGCACAAATATGCAATAATAGCGAACATGCGGGTCATTCCTAGTAATTTCCTACATTGCATTATTGCCTGAAGACAGAATAGTTTGAATTATGTTGGGTTAGATTGCACCGGGTTAGATCAGCTCAAATTTGTTCTCAAACTACGTCACGTTGCTAGACATAAAATCTAAAGCATAATTATTACACTAAACTGTTACACTGCATAGTGTTACACTAAAATACATTACATCGCATCACAAAGTGCAAAGTGTAGTAACCTACCAAACCAACTCTGAATAGTGATGGACACTTGCACAGTTACAAGCTTCTTCTTCTTGCTTCTTCCGTTTCGTACTTTCAATCTCTAAATTTTCACTGTCGTCTGCTTCCATTGTTTCAGTTTTAAGAGAACTTTGATTTATTACAATCGAGACTTGGTGTTCACTGCCTGGAAGAAAAATGGATGGAAGCTTTGATTCCGTATCTGCAGCGGGACTAGCAGCGTCTAGTCCAAGTATGGTTGAAGGCCTTGGGTTCAGACGTACCGGAAGAGGTGACGAGGTCATCTGTTCCTATTGTTCCGTTCGCTTCAGAAACTGGAAGACAACGTTTGACTTGATCTGCAGACACGAGGTCGTCACAGAGAATTGTTCATTCCTAGAAAGAGAACTCCCCACACAGAGTGATAATTTCGTATCGGAATCTTTGTCTCACGGGGTAGGTGGTGTGCATGATTCAACTATCGCATTTGCGGTGATTTAGCTATACGACTTGCACTTTATTGTTACTCATATAAAATAATAATAATAATAATAATAATAATAATAATAATAATAATAATAATAATAATAACAATTCTGCATTTCGAGGCACTTTTACGCAATCGACCGATGAAGATGACCGTTAACTCCAAACGAAAACGCTCCTCAGATAGTTTTCTTAGAGCCTGAGGAATTATTCTACCTCGAGCGAAAAATAATTAAAAAATAATAATAATAATAATAATAATAATAATAATAAATAACAATAGCAGTAGTAGTAGCAGCAGCAGCAGCAGGGCTGCAGGAGGAGTGAGGATGAGCAGCAGCAGCAGAAATAGTAGTAGTAGTAGTAGTAGTAGTAGTAGTAGTAGTAGTAGTAGTAGTAGTAGTAGTAGTAGTAGTAGTAGTAGTAGTAGTCAGTAGTAGTAGTAGCAGTAGTAGTAGTAGTAGTAGTAGTAGTAGTAGTAGTAATAGTAGTAGTAGTAGTAGTAGTAGTAGTAGTAGTAGTAGTAGTAGTAGTAGTAGTAGTAGTAGTAGTAGTAGTAGTAGTAGTAGTAGTAGTAGTAGTAGTAGTAGTAGTAGTAGTAGTAGTAGTAGTAGTAGTAGTAGTAGTAGTAGTAGTAGTAGTTCAACATATTCTTTTGTTTGCTCGCACAGCGTTAGATTAAAAAGTAAGGGCACGGTGGAAATAAGTACTCCACCCTACCAGAGCAATAAGATAAATAAATGCAGATAAATAAAAAGGCCAGTTCGTGAAGCATGAAATTGAAGTAAAGAAATCAGGAAGAGAGTCTAGAAATGGGAGAGAAAAGGGAACCATCAACTAGTAATATAAAGAAAGAAATGTTTGCCTGAAGATGCATGAATATTGAATAGGCTCTACAGCGATTTGAATACAATCAACGTGTTTTTATTTGCATTAGGATTAATTTTATCCGTAAACAGCGGGCGTTGCCAGATGGATGCCGTAATAGATTAATCTCTAAATCAAACTAATAGACAGCCTATCGGCGTAACTATCCACGCAACTTAGTCCAAATTTTCTGAACATAAGCTATCTGTCAACTGTGCACGGGAATCCGTTGGTTGGAATTCACGTGCTTTTGCATTGTTCTGTTGAATGTTAAATGTTCTGTTGTATGTCCTTGGCTATTAATTTTGACATCATTATAGGTTATAGCGCAGAATCCTATTTAGTTCGCTCTCGAGTTGGCTCTATATGAATTTTCATTGGAATTATAATTACGTTGCCACTACATAGTCTGCAAAATATATAGCTTCGCTTTGGACAGACATGAGGCAATTGAGCCAATGTAGTTTTATAATTTTTATTCCGTATTTCTTTTTATTTCTCTTTCAGTTGCACCGATAGAATGGTCTTTTGTACAGCGCATTGGCATTCAAGGTGTCTGTTACTTGTTGGCCTCATTTGGCTTTCTTGTGCAAAGTATTTCGCATTACAATGCACCTACATCCCCTGGAAATGTATAATTGCGAAAAATGCATTAATGGAATCTGTAAAAAAATATACGACATTTTTGTTATCCTTTTGGTCTAATCTATGTACAGAGATCATCTGCCTTCCTACTTATCTTCCATGGTCACACCTTGCAATTATGACATAATAAAACTACAGTTGTATCGTAAATAGGCCTATTACAGTTGTATGATCTCTTGATGCTCCATAATATAATTATGTATGAATGAATATCGATTGCTTTGGTTATCAATAAATGTAAATCTAATCGAAGATTCCAAACGCACCGTATGGAACTTGAAATTTAGAGATATTTTAAGTACTTATTATATTATATGCCGGTGGCAGCTGCGATTGATTTCCTGCCTATATATATAGGCCATTGCTGGTGATGGGCTTCCTTCGATTATTTCATATAAAGATTAATAATAAACTGTATAGGCCTTTAAATGTATGAATTTTATTCTGCAGAGTGTTGGTGTGCTTCGAACGCTGGTGACGAGGACTCGCAATCTGAGTAAGGACAATAAATTTTATGCCTAACATTTATCTTTATAAAGTATAGAGTGCACAGTAAGATGCGGCTTTTGTGGAGAAAGAGGACAACATCTCGTTTACTAGATCAGTCCCTAAAAACATGAATATTAATGTTTGCATCTGATTCCTGCGAAGGTATCCATTCCATTGCCCACTGCGCTACACAATTGCAACACGCAACATGCTATGTTAAAGCCATATTTTGTTATCTTCACATCGGGTAGACACAGCGTGAATGTTCATTATGTGATTCACGTTTTAGTCTAGTGTTTAGTGGGCTGGAATGTCAATCGAGAGATCGGTGTTCAAATCCCCTCCAGGGTTGAACTTTATTTCCAGATTTGCGCTCCGCTTGCTCCACTAAGTCTTGCGCCGCCTAGCCAACTCATCTATAGTGCGTCTGTTTGCTGACGGTGAAGAGATCGGGCGGATGGGAAAGGACTGGCCACCCGCCCTCTTATGCCGAGGCTGAGAAAACGAAGTTGCTAAAGCTTCAAACCCATGGCTGCAAATAAGGGCTAACATCAGAGATTGCCCAGCTTATTCTTTCCGTTAAATGAAGTTTTGGGGATATAGTCATTAGGTTTGAACAACTTTGGCCTGATCCCTTATTGTAAACTCCGAGGGAAATGTCAATAGATCCATTCCTGATTAGTAGTCCATTTCTTATGCTGAGATCAGTTATAGTTATGGATTATGCGATATAATATATAGTTACTTGTGTTGTTTCAGGACTGTCGGACTATGTTGCCATCTATCAGATTTTGCCGATAGAAATTGACGCTCGTCTGGATACAACGATGATCAGATGGCTTATCAATGACATTGGCTTCGACCGGAATGTCATTCGACAGTTCATAAAGAAAAAACTGGAACAGACCGGTAGGCTACCAGAAATCGCTATCCATCTATTCATATGTCAATGTTTTGTCGATAGATGTAACAGTCCAGGACCCAAAAAATGTTTTGAGATTTCTACTTAATTTGTGCACCTTAAGGAACTTAATTGACTCAATTAGAGAACTGACAGTTCGGTGGGATAGTCCCATGGCGAAATAGATTCCTGGCAGGAGGATGAGCAAACTGGCAGAAGTCTTTAGGAAGTTCATTCCGAAGAGCTGGTGCAGCAAAAACTAAGGAACGGTTGCAGAATTTCAGAGTGAAGGAGACATGATGGCCGAGAAGGAGAATGATGTATAGGCTATTTCTCGTCTTCCTCAGAATACGAAAATAAAAACCTAAAACGACTACGATGACAACAACCACAACAAGAGCAGTTTCTGGAGCTAACCATGGAGCGGGTATTAAGTAACTGGTCTGTTAATTTGAACTCTCCTCCGCTTGCACTCTTCGCTGCTACTTTCTACTCACGACTGAAAACCGAACTCTTCAAGCATCATTTCCTGATTCTACTCCTGCGCCACAACACAACAACCACCACCAACGATTACCACCGTAGCACCATGATGTCTCCTCGGCTTGACCTTCCCTGGTTCTGGCAAGGGAACGGAGAAACAACCTGGACTTGATTTGATACAGCGCCGGTCTCTCTGACGTGGCTTTTGTGTGGTGCTGACAAATTTCGAGGATTTAAAAATACATTACATTATTCGTTTATATTATGGTGCAAAACCGTCTAATGATCAGATTCGACAACTTTGCGAGACCAAACTTTCATCAGAGCAACACATAGACCTAGTTATAATGCTTTCAAATTGCAGGGAACCACGTAGCCTACTGTCTGCAAGAATCTTTATGAAGAAATGCGATTCCATTTTACTATGCAATAGTGGAACGCAGAACGACTAATATGTCCATCTTGGTAACGTAACTATATATATATATTATGCTCGAAGAGTCCGAACCTGCAGGGAGGCACGTGCCCGAATTCCAAAAAGAGTGAATCTCCTTGGGTTCAGGTTAAGTACGAACAGGTATTATAATAGAAGGTCCATGCAGCTGGCCCAAATTTCATATGACTTGACTGGTACATCAGTACTTCTGCCCGCCTTATTGGCGGTCTTCCGAAGCGTGCTCGCATGTATGTCTTCATCCGGGAAACTCACCACTGACTTCCTGTGCCCCAGCGCATTCAGTTAAAAAATTCTCACACTTATTCGCCACTCTCTACTCGGGGCAGCTCCTTCACATCTTCAGACCTTATGTACATCGGTCTCTGCACTCCCTCTGCTCTCCGCTCGACCGCCAGAGGCCTCCTGGCTTTCCCTCGCATGCGCGGTGGAGCTGCTCAATCCAGAAGCTTTGCTTATGTTAGCTCCTCTAGTTGGAACCATCTTCCGCGTGAATTGCGTCTCAAACGCCTGAAGACCATTTTATTTATTAGAGAGAGACAGCACTGACCAGGGTAGGAGCGCCTCTGAATCTCTGAGTGGCGCTATACAAGTGTTCAATTACAATTATTGCAATTACAATTACAGGACATTCTAACGACAAGGCAGACCTGTACTTACTTTTAACAGGCATTTTCTGCCTACCAATAGCTATCTATCTCTATATCTATCAGTTTGTTTCATCTGTCTGTCTGTCTGTCTGTCTGTCTGTCTGTCTGTCTGTCTGTCTGTCTGTCTGTCTGTCTGTCTCTCTTTTCTCTCTTTTCTCTCTGTCTCTGTCCCTGTCTTTGTCTCTGTCTCTGTCCCTGTCTGTCTGTCTGTCTCTGTCTCTGTCTGTCTCTGTCTCTGTCTCTGTCTGTCTCTGTCTCTGTCTCTGTCTCTCTCTGTCTCTGTCTCTGTCTCTGTCTCTGTCTCTGTCTCTGTCTCTGTCTCTGTCTCTGTCTCTGTCTCTGTCTCTGTCTCTGTCTCTGTCTCTCTCTGTCTCTCTGTCTCTGTCTCTGTCTCTGTCTCTGTCTCTGTCTCTGTCTCTCTCCCTGTCTCTCTGTCTCTGTCTCTGTCTCTCCTCTCTCTCTGTCTCTGTCTCTGTCTCTGTCTCTCTCTCCTCTGTCTCTGTCTCTCTCTCTCTCTCTCTCTCTCTCTCTCTCTCTCTCTCTCTCTCTCTCTCTCTCTCTCTCTCTCTCTCTCTCTCTCTCTATCCTCTCTTCGTCTCTCTCCATCTCTGTATCTCTCTATCTCATCTCTCTTAGAGTTTTGTCATTGTCTTCCAGTCTGCCTCTGAAAGTGTTTCTGCCTTGTCTGTCTATCAGATTATGTTACCAAAAAGAAAACGTAGCTTTATCTACTGCATATTTTTCTGCGCATTTCTTTCACTGTCTCTGACATTATCGTTGGCTTTCTCTGTATTCTTACTATAAGCTCAGCATTTCCGAAAGAGATTTGAATAAACTGTACACAGGTTTTTAAGAAGACAGAATATTCTTTCAATCTGTTTTTTTCTTTGCATTGTAGGAGATGACTTCAGAAACACAGAAGCCCTTGTTCACGATATAATGGTAACAGTTGGTGAATCTGATGAATCTACAAACCAGAATGCTGCTCTGCTGTAGGACTACAAATTTTGAGATAACCCCGAACTAATTAATTTTGCGTACTCTGTGTATACTGCACTTGTTCAGAAGTTGAGCGCAAACTCAATGAACCAATTTTGCTATTCGCTAAAACTTCGATTTACTGCGTTTGGTCTTTCTGAAAAGCATGCATGTCCTATTATCAGTACTATAATACGCTTATTCATTTTATTACGACTGCGATACGCTTATTCATTAAGTGGATCGTTTAAATGTGCAAATGTAATAGTTTACTTTTGTAATGATTATAATTGTATTAAGACTTTTGCATTAGATCACTGGGGATAACTACTCAGAGGCTCTCGGTTGATCTCTTCATCAATCGCTCTATCCATCGCTGTATATATATATATCGATCTATTTATAGCTCTATCTATCGCTGTTACTATCCATCTCTCTGTCTGTCTGTCTGTTCTGTCTGTCTGTCTGTCTGTCTGTCTATCTATCTATCTATCTATCTATCTATCTATCTATCTATCTATCTATCGATCGATCGATCGATCGATCCATCCATCCATCCATCCATCCATCCATCCATCCATCCATCCATCCATCCATCCATCCATCCATCCATCCATCCATCCATCCATCCATCCATCCATCCATCCATCCATCCATCCATCCATCCATCCATCCATCCATCCATCCATCCATCCATCCATCCATCCATCCATCCATCCATCCATCCATCCATCCATCCATCCATCCATCCATCCATCCATCCATCCATCCATCCATCCATCCATCCATCCATCCATCCATCCATCCATCCATCCATCCATCTGTCTGTCTGTATATCTATCTATCTATCTATCTATCTGTATGTCTAGGCCTTTCTATCTATCTATGGGCATTTACGTAGCGCATTTTAAAACCGCGACAAGGCGTTGAATTTAAGGTTATCGGACAGATCGAAAAGGGTTCGTTACAGTAAGCTGTCATTGTTTCTTGTGTTGTTTCGTGTATCAACGGCTTCCTAAGTGCCAATTCATTATGTTTGCGATAGTACTCCCTCTATCGCTTAATCACATGGTTAGCCCATGGTTGTCCCTCTGCTTCGCTCTCTCAAGATAATCTACTGCGCACTCTTAGACTGTATCTGCGCCGTTGTCTGTCTGAGTATCGGTCTTCCCCTTCCACTGTTCCCTCCAATCCTAACTCTGCCTCTGACTGCGTTTTATTTAGTTATGTTTTTTTACCTGTGTGTAGTTTTATGAGTGCCGTTTTCCAGTCTGACATATATGTGCAACTGCCTATCGTCTCTCTATAGTGACACTTTGACATTTGCGTTTGCCTTAGGGCACTCGGTATCTGTCTATCTCTGACACTGTGTCTGTCATTGTCACCGTATGTGTATGTCTCACTGCCTTTCTCTTACTATCCCGTGTCTCCATTCCCGCTGCTTATGCATGTACAATTGTACATAATTATACATGTATGTCTCTTCTCGCTCAAGTTTGTCTTCTTTGTACACGTACGTTTGTAGGTCGCTGTCGTTGTATGAGTTTCATTAAAACTGGCAGCTGCTTCCTTTGTGTCTCCGAACGTAACCTTCGTTTGCAATTGCTCTGTTCTTCAATTTCGTTTAGGCCTATGTTTTGTAGCGATCTATGCTTTGCATCAATCATCAATTGTTCGCCTGAATATTTCAAGTTATTACAAAGACGCAGTATTTGATTATTATATAAAAATTTGTGCGATTATTGTATTCAAATTGTAGTCTATTCAAACATTTATAAAGCGCCTCTCATAGGGTGAACCATTTAGATTATCTTGGTTCAGTGATAAGAAGACGTGTCCCTCGTAGTGGTATTGTTAGACGGAGGGGGCGCGGTGTGTGCTGCAGCAGTGCAGCACCCGGGCCCGCAGTTTTGAGGGGCCTTCATTTTATAAATATGTCACATTGTGCGTGATGGACCTGTGGTTGTCAGAGGGGGCACCTGGACCCGCACTAGCCTTAATGCGGCCCTGTCTGCGTCGTATCACACCTGTGGATTTTTAACCTCGTTTGCAATTGCTCTGTTCTTCAATTTCGTTTAGGCCTATGGTCTGCAGCGATCATAGGCCTATGCTTTATAGCGATCATCAATTGTTCACTTGAATATTTCAAGCTATTTACTAAAACTCAGTATTTGATTATATTATATAAAAATTTATGCGATTATGTTGGTTCAGTGATAAGAAGACATTGCTTGTGTAGTGTTATTGTTTGGATGGAGGTAGTGTTGTAGTGTTCTGTGCTGTGTGATCAATCGGTGCATAGATTGATTTGCTGAACAACGACTGGATTGGTTCACGCTGTTGCATTGTGGAAATCACGTGACTTCCGCTTGCTGTGTTGACTTCAATGTAGACTGTTCCGTCTATGCCTACATTCTACAAACGAAGAAAGAAATGTACCAATTTATTACTCCACGTGGTTGATGTATTTGACGGTGACAAAAAAAACATACCCAGAGTCAAGAACGACGAACATCTAAATTAAATTCATGCAGGTCTAATAAATTAATACAAGTCTTTCTTGCTACTTATACTGCCAGTATTCCAATGAGGGTTTTAGATACCAAAATAGGCCATATTATATAGTTGAGCTCCGTCTGGCGCTGGCATGGCGGCTGTTAAACTGTCATGCATTCTAAATTAGCTATTTACTTTTTTATCTAATGCTAAGCGAAATCCAAACAGACAATAATTATAATAGTTAAAGAAAGAAGACTAGAAGTAGGCCTAAGACACAAAATGACAGCTATATAGGCCTATCTGGTTGTTCTTAAAGTCTACGTTTACTCAATGATAATTACAGATACGGTAGGCCTACATGAGCAGGGTAGAGGCCATACGGTCGTCATATAAAAAATTCGCATTTACAATTGCATGACTCATTGTAATGTCTGTTCTGCTACCACAGTCGCTACTGAACTCATTCGTGCTCTTAGATTGCCTTCTTTTGTGTAACCACGTGATCGTGATTCGTTATAATTGTAGGCTATTGGAACATTTATTAGAGCGCCACTCAACGATTAAGAGATGCATTAATATTATGACATTAAAATGGCACGTAACACCACACTAACATTGTTCATTGGCTTCTATCTACCGTAAGACCACTTTCAGCTAATTCTCGAACAATCTATCACAAACAGCTTATCAGAATAAAAATTTCTAATTAATCAAAAAATCCAACAGGCTATTAAACGCATAAAACGAAGCTAATGTCTTTCTCTCTGAGAAATCTAGTTAAGAAATCTAGTCTATATTTCGTTTACTCTAGCTAGCTAAAATATCATAAATTTATTTTCCAAAACCCTAACCGCTGCTATTAAATTCACTGAATAGAGCTTAAAATGCTAAAAATCCTATAAATGAGGTCACGATCATCTTGTAGTTAGCTTCCTGGTTAACCCAAAATATAAACTGAGAACAATGATCCAACACTGTCCTTGGGAATGCAAGCCGCGTGAGAAAGGACATAGCCTAATGCTTTTTTATTTTCACATATGCATACATATTATGCTCAAACTAAGAAAAATGAAGCCACTAGCGCAAACACGCATACCCTTTTGACTGCCTCTCGCAGAATAAAAATTACATTCGTAAGATGTCGCTAGTGAGCGTTAATCCATCCATTACCTAACATACACGCACGCACACACACCTACACACAGTCACACACGCATACGCACACACATATATATGTTTATGTGTGTATATGCTAATATGCATGTTATATTAACCAGTGTGATTCTCGTTAACGATAACGATAACGAAAATGTTCGTTAACGAAAATAAAATGATTTCGTTAACGATAACTATAACTATAACTAAAAATATCATTAACTATAACTATAACTATAACGAAAATAACACTAACGAAAATTCATCTTTATTTTCGTTAATACAAAAATAAAAGTAGGAAGTGCAATATGGACGATTCGACATAAATGAGAACGAAAAATGCGATATTTTTATTATGCAATTTGTCAGTTACTTTGGAAACTCGTGTATTCATGAAGCTGAATGCACCCATGCTTCGAAGGCTTTCAAAGCTCTGAGCAAATTGTGAAACAGCGTGTTCATACGCACAATTTTGCTTAAAGCCTTAATTATTGTAACTATAAGTAGTAACTAAAATTAACTAAAATAAAAATCCATTAACTATAACTATAACTATAACTAAAAAATAATACTAACTATAACTATAACTATAACTAAAATAAAAAACCATTAACTATAACTGTAACTATAACTAAAATAAAATCTGTAAGGAGAATCACACTGATATTAACATTAACTATATTATATTAAAAGCTATCAACTGCTGTGTTTGGACGGAAGTAGTTGTTGAGCATCAGCGACACCTCTGGAATATAATGTAATCTTTTTCACACTCAACATTCTTGACATACGATATTGATACATACAATAAAATACAAGCAGTAGCTAATGTGTTATTAGTAAATAGGCCTATAGCTGCTGCGTGTATCATTTGCATGTTTATGGAAATTAGGAATGTCATTTATTTGCAATTTGTTTGACAATGAATTTTTCTCATCAACTTCTAGAACGACTTGATCATAAAAAAATGAAACAGGAAGTCATACTTTTACGATTGGTCTCCATTTTTATTTTTATCACGCGTAGGTTTTGCAGGTACAGAAAATGAACTCGAACGATTGCGATTACGTTTTAGGCGTGATTGCCACACTGTTGCGCATTTTGTCCATGTCTTTATAATTATGCTTTAGATTATGGTGTTGATTATGTAGAGATTTAACGATGACAGAATATACGATAATATTTAAATCAAGAATGCATATAATAGGCCTACTGGTTTCATGGAGTGTTTTGACTCATTTATGGTAAACCTTAATAGTAGACAACGTTATTATTCCTAAGCACGTTTAACTAGAGGTAAAGTTATTCACAGTATGCTCACAAACATCGTTGAAGTTACTGCAATATTGTATACCAAGTTGACAACAAGGTTGTGCAGCTGCTTCAGTAGAAACAAACTAGTGTAAAAACTCACAGTGTATTAATTGAGTCACTAAGTGACTGCTAAGCTTAAAAAATAAACTATTTTATGCTAAATGTATATGTGTAAAGTAGTAGCACTTGAATCAATCTCAGTAGGGGAGAGTCTGCACCCTTGATCCTAAAACACCCTAATGGGTTTTCTCCGTACTTAGGCCTACTTACTCAATATCACCAAGCAGCGAGCAAAACTATTAAAAATTTTAATTCGACGTCACTTAATGTGTCTCAGAGTGGATTTGAGCCATTGCTCTATTTCTATTGGAAAAGTTAGTTTTTGTAGGTAAATAATAATTTTTTCGCTGTTTTGACGAACCTCACAGTTTGGATATTTGTGTTAAGGGAGTAATTTTGCTGATATAGCTTTGAACATATTTGTTTCGGCATAGAACAAGCAACTTTGCAGGGTTCTAGGCGATGCTTATAAAAAGTTATTATGCATATTGTAAAAATAGTAGGGTGTTGCACCCTTGATCCCTATGTGCATATGCACCCTTGATCCTAGAAATTAACTATAAATGTATCATATGCACCCTTGATCCTATGGGATCAAGGATGCATATGATAAATTTATAGTTTTTTTCTATTAAATGTTAAAAACTTAGGCTAAAGTTAAAAACTACAGTTAAAATACAAACAAAATGTAAGTTTTAAGCATACTTGTGCTTAGTTTTGAAATTGGAAAAACACTGATTATGACGATCATGAAGATCATGAAGATGATCGGTGTTCAGAATATTGAGTTGGCCTACAAGTCATCTGACAGTACAGATGTTGTCTTTCAGGCAGTGTAAGATCTAATATAGTTATTTTCTTTTTGTAACCAACATTAAAATATTACTGTTAACAACAAAACAGCTTTTTTTGGATAAACCAGCACCAGGATCAAATGAGCAAACATATATGATCAAGGGTGCATATAAGTGGGATCAAGAGTGCATACATACATTAGGGTGTCCCAGAAATATTTTTTGTCGAAAATTTATATGCACTCCCTCTAAAATGTTGCTTTATAGTCCCATAATGACACCTGGAAAATTTTAGAAAATTTTAAAAATATTTAGGGGTCCCGCAAGACACTCACATTTCACCATGTTGGCATAATTTGCGTCGGACGTGCCCAATTTATTAATGCTTTTAGACAACGACCTTGGATCCCATGATAACATGTTTAATACCAATGGAAAGCTCCTAAATAGTGGAAACTACAAGTATCTGACTTTATTGCGTACATAGGTATGGTTTTACGAATAAATAATGAAAAAAATTGTACAGCAACTCAAGATTTTTGAACTTTCTCAATATCAGTTATTGCCATTAATCGTTAGGAGGAATCATTATTACAAATTCTTGATTATGCAACCAGCCATGGTTTCAGCTACCCCATACCTGCATCTGCTTATTCTTAATCACTGTTTATACCTTCAGCTGCATATTGTTCAGTTCTACATTTTACAATAATCTACATGTCTACAAGATTGTCACGATTGCACTTAGAAAAGTCATGCCTGTGTTTTTCAACAACTTGCAGAAGAAACTGTTTCTGTTCTTCGTTCTTGTTGAATTGAAATTCTGTATAAGAGCAACTCCAAGCTCAGCATTGTCATTTACACAGGCAAAGTTATTAACAAGCTGACATGCGATCTTATACAATTGGCTTTTGGGTCACTCTTCACATGGAATATCGAGGGTACAAGCCACGATGAGTTGGCGGTAGTTCGGAAGAAGCTTCGAGAAATATATAATTCCCTTTTCGTACGGGAAAGAGATTGAACAAAGTGCAATCCTCGATCACCTTTCATTGTCAACATAAGCTGTGCTTTATCTTCAGAAGAGAGATTGTGTGAGAACAGAGAGAGGGTTTCCAGCTCTTGGCTTAGGTACCAAGAATGACACAGCATCATCTTCAGTGGTCTTCAGAGCAGCAGCATCGTAATATTGCAGCCTTTTTATTAGTTGAATGTCATTGATGGGTGAATCAGCAGTGACTCGACACGAAAACCACGATTGGATGCAGATGTTGACTAAAACATAATGTTAAATCGTGGATGCCCTGTAATTCACGGGCCGTCAATTGGATAACCGATTGGGTTCCATCAAAACGCAACTAAATCTTCATTGAGTATAATGCATTCGCCATCCAACGCGCTCTAGAGGGGCACCAGGCTTGCGAACCGCTGTCGAACTGCTCAATCCAAACACGGATGCCGCGAGTTGGAGAATTCTCTCTAATCATCTTGAGGATTGTCAAGTTGAAGCTGTTCACTGTTCAGTAATGAACTCCTTCAGTTTGTCAGACACAGACAGACATTAATGAGGCTTTGGTTGAAGGTGAGCCAGGTCGGACCATTTATCTTTAAATCGCTTGAAGAGAAGAATGCCTCCCCAGTTGATGGACAAACTTTACCAAGGCACACTACGAATATATATAAGACAACAGGACTTCAAACATGGGATGTTGACAAGCCATCTGCAGCAGATTACGACCGGTGGCTGCCTCTAGAAGGGTGCAGGCTCCATTAACTCTGCCGGTATTTGAGGCCCTTGTGTCAAAACACATGCCGATAATAAATGTATTGCACTGCCACGACTTCGTATGGTCTAGAACTGGTACTGCTGCTGCCTGTCTTGACACAGAAGCCAACTTTGGGACACCCAGAAGTTTAGTATTTCTATTAACTAGAGAAGAAATCAGGACTGGCCATCGGTTCACTTTGTCCGTGTTTACTCCAGTTATGTCAGGGAGCAGCTTGCCTTCCCAGTGCCCGACAGATTTAAAGGCTCGAAAGTCTTCCTTGATTTGCAAGCCAAAAAATTTGATCTCTTCTGGTAGTGTGCTTTATGTCTTCTTCATAATTGAAACTTTATGCATATAATATACATGCAGGTTAAATCTGTAGATTCTGCTGTTTAAGAGCTTTATAGTGATACTAAACATGTTATTATGGGATCAAAATGTTGTCACCTAAATATTTAAAAGTCAATGATGCCATGCGTAATTTACGACACACTGCACTAACTCTATGAGCCTTGCGGGACCCCTAAATATTTTGGAAATGTCATAAAACTTGGCAGGTAATATTACGGGATCATAAAGAAACTTTTAGGAGGGAGTGCATCAAAAGTTTCAACAATTTTATTTTTCCTATGCTATCGTGGGACACCCTAACATACATGCACCCTTGATCCCATCTGAGTGACCTTCGTTTTTGGCACATAACATATAGGGTGACTCGATAGGTCGAGAACGATTTTGAATGCAGACAAATATATGTTATACACAATATAATATGTAAAGTTATATACTGGAGGATAGGTTGTTCAAATGAGAATATGTTACGCAAAAAAATTTGATCACTAGCTCACCTATTAAAATTTTAGCTCCAATATCCGTGACGTCATCAAATTCGTGCCGAGCAAACGTAAACAAGCAGCATTTTCATTGACTAGTGAATAAGCCGATTAGGCAATGGCGGCCTTAAACGAATGGCAAATTAGGGCTCAAGCCATTGCATTATTGGAAGAAAAGTACAGTTACAGTGTTATAGGAAAGAAATTGGGTCGTTCTAAATCGTAGATTAGCAAGTAGGCCAAACGCTACAAGCAGAATCCAAACGAGACGCTGCGGAATCGATATCACGGTGGTCGAAAGTCCGTGCTGACTGCTGCCGCTCAAAACTGATCAAACAGTCTAAATATAGGCGAGGACAGAGTTTGCGAAAATTAGAACGTCGGTTAAAAGACAAACGCCTTGCTGGAAGCAAAGAGACAATCTGGCTTTATATGCGGACGACGCTGAAATGGAAGAGTTTCAAGAGACAAAAAGTCTCAAATGTAACTGATGCTTACAAAGTTCGCCGAGTAGGCCTAAACTTGGCGAAGAAGTTTAAGGATATTGATTGGTGGCGTGTTATGTTCAGTGATGAATCGCCCTTCAAACTCTACCACGTACCTAACAGTAAGAACGACGTTGTATGGGGATCACTGTTTATGGCGATCCCAAACCCCAGACATTGAACACCTTAAAACGTCGGCTTCGTAAGGCATGGACATCGATACCTCTGACAACTCTGAAAAATCTAATCGGCTCGATGCCTAATCGACCAGAGACTGTAATAAAGAGTAAAGGAAACATTAGTAAATACTAAATGATAATTTGTATTAATTAATTAATTATATGTGGATTAACAATGATGGTCGTACAATATTGTTTTCGGCTTAACTGGACGTTTGCTTGGCACGAATTTGATGACGTCACGGATATTGGCGCTAAAATTTTAATAAGTGAGCTAGTGATATAAATTTTTTTGCTTAACATTCTCATTTGAACAACCTATCCGCCCGCATACAACTTTCCATATTATATTGTGTATAACATATATTTGTCTGCATTCAAAATCGTTCTCGACCTATCGAGTCACCCTATATTAAAAATGATGGAATGATAGAACATTGAATATAAAGTTAGATTGAAAATAAAATTGTCTATTAGATACACTAGAACCAAATTCTAAAATGTTAACACATTTGCATTAATAGAGAAAAGTTACAAAATAGGATCAAGGGTGCAGACTCTCCCCTACTTTACAGCCTTACTATTTTGGACATAGTATTACGACCAACAGTCAAATTTGAGAAGTGCAGACGTCGTTCTATTGATTATGTCTTCATATTCACAAAGCGCAGTCCGCTCAGTCCCACTGCTCATAGAAAGGAGTCTCACTGTTTTGAAAGCAGCTTCTCAGCATAAGAACACACCGGTTAAGAAATGTTTCAATAGTCTTCATTCACATTGCTCTTTCTCAACGGACTTTAATGTTTATACAATATACAGTGGCATGGTTAGCACAAACCATTTCTTTGAATATAATTATATCTATACTGCATGGTTACAGAGACACGTTTGCACACAAAACTAGCACGGAGTTCGCTCAGTAGGTTTGAACCGCCAATCGCTAGATTACAAATCTAGCTCCCTGACTAAGTAGATTACTGTGTCGCACAAATAATAGAAAAAGAAATAAAGAAATAAATAAATAAATAGCATTATTATGTATACCCATACAAATCCTTAATGATATTACGTTTATTATGATAATTTCAGCGTACTATAACCGAATACTAATCCCCTTCCAGGTAGTTTGTATAGGCTACAACCCGTATCTTTTTATACCGCAGATCAAGTAGGCCTATAAACAGAAAGTAGTAGTTTATTATAGACTGATTGTGAAACAAGGCTCGGCCTAATTGTTATAGCTATCGTTGTCAGTTTTCATTTGAAGCTCTCGGAGTTTTTACTTTTACCTTAAAGTCATAGATATGTTTAAGGCCATATGTAATAATTATTATAAATGCAAGATATGGACAATAAACGGAACTATAGCTGTGGACTCGTTTTTATTGTTGGTTGATATGTAGCTAACTTGTTGGTTCGTAATAATTTATTAACTATATGACATTTCCGCAGTTGAGTTATGGTCTGAAAGTAATAGTTTACTTTTCTTTGTCGATCTGCCTGTATTTTTGATAATGGTGTTGTTTAACATTTTGCTCAAAAGGGAAGCAATTCAGTATAGTCGGAGTTATTTATTGGTCAAAGATATGTGTACATAAACTGCAATAGAAACGTTGCACTGACTTACCTGTCTTGGTCTCTTTTTGTTTTCATGCGGACGTGGATCGGTCTCTTGACTACGGATGTTCCTAAGAAGGTCTGCATCCACGTAATCGTATGTAGATACGGCAGATGCTGCTACGCCTTCGCTGCTTCCGCCGCGTGCACCGTCTGTCCCTAAAACGACAACCTCTAGCAACTGAAATGCGCTTCAAACTATCCAATCAATCAAAACTGAACCGTTAGTCCTAATAGTAGCGATGAAAAGCATTGTTTGTAGCGCAGCATAAATGAGTGTGATATAAAAGCACGCTAGACCCATATATAGGTGTACAGTAGGCCTACAGTAAATTACAGCATACGACAGCAATGTAATACAGTGCACTGCGCTACAAAAGAACAATATGTGTAAGCACTTGAGAACCATAGTCTGCATTCTCTACAACCGTATCACAACTCTGATACTGAACCATTCGTAGCTCTAATTTAAACACTAATACTTATGTTATCCCTTCGCTATATTGCTCCTTAATGTTCATGACAGCCACATTTATTAATCCCTAAGCTACCCCCACATTGTGCCACTGATTTCAAGAGGTGGTCAGCTATGACACAAAAGGGGGCTAAACGAAAATGGTTTCCAGTGTTTCCTGTTGCTGGATATGAGTGTGCTCAATTGAAATAATAAAAAGATGCAGTGCGCACATTCATTTATATTTTATTGTGGTGCATACAATTGACTAAAAATGGTAACCGTATTGATAAAATACAACAGCAATAGAACTCACAGAACTGGGTGAAAAAATATAATTAGGGTGGCCTGAACAAAAAAATGTGCAGGCCTATTCCAACACAACTCGGAGTAATACTTGCCAGTAATACACAGCAGATGGTTCCGCAACACATTATGATATAATAAAGTAGAACTTTCTGCAATGCAAAACACGACAAATGCAGCTATTTTAACAGACTCTACTGGGCAGCTGATGTCACATTAAAGTGAAATTGAGAAAATACTTGACTTAGAGCGATCCTTGCCTTCCATCCAAACTCCGACATAAGATAATTGCGGACCAGGAGTGCTTATGCTGAGGCTTTCAGGAGTTCGTGATGCTTCGTTACTGGTGGTTCTTTGTATAGGTTCTGCAGAATATACGTGATCTAAGAAGAAGATACTCGTATATACAATCTACTATATCCTGTTGTCATAGAATGCATAGATAACCTGCTATGATACTAAAAGTTATAGCTTCTGACATTCTTACGGTCAAGGTATGAGCAATGTGCGACTAATTAAAAAGAAGAAGACAGTTATCATACATGTTATAGAAACCATGTGCACGGTCTACGTTCCAAATGTCTTTTTCGTGACTTTGAAGAGGTCCTACAGAATGAAAGTAATCTAAAATAGTTTATAAAGGTTAAGGTAAGCAATAAAGTCAAAAAGTTGTTTGATGATCAAACAGAAGATACGATGTAGGCCGATGAATGGAATTGCCAACGTCTAACACCCTAGATTATTCAGTTTGAACATGATTCCCACAGTAGGCCGATTTCTGGCTCTCATACCTATCGGATTTCTCAAAAGAATTAATATTTTTACTACAGTTTTAATTGATTCGACCATCAATTGATCCATTATCATCTTCTGCCTGGTGATAATGATTCTACATAAGTCTTAACAGCAAGTTGGATCACATCGGATTAGATTAGAGAATCGTCAGAAGTCAGTCGAAATAATCGACTTCAAAATGAAGTAGAAGACATATTTGTCAACATATTTACCATTGACTTGTCTCACAGCGGTTTGAGAGACTGGAGCTGCTCCTGATGCTGTCATTGGCGCTCTATTCTGCACACGGCCTTCAGTAGCTTGAATCGGATCCTCATAAAATACGGACACTGCATTTGCTGCCGTTCTACCACCTCGTTGTAATAAGAAGACATTTGTCAGTTCAGTCGATGTAATTTATTATTACTACATTCTTTGGACATGAAAGATTAATTTGTTACTCTGCTACCTGACGCCTGACTGGCTGACGGAATTGCTTGATCGATGTCTGGCATTGGTTATTGACTGACTGATTAACTTACTGAGACTGTCCGAATGAATTTGTTGACTGTCTGGGTTTGACTGTTATCCTGACTGACTGATCTTCATTGACTTAGAACTCATCCTGCTCCTATTGACCGAATGACTTAATGAATCTGACTAGCGTTAAGCTGAGAGAATGAGGACAGTTGAGCTTTCTAGTCAATAAATAATCGAGTGGGTCACTTGATCCTCAGTCAAGCAGGCCTAATAGCGCCGTGAATATCAGCCATGTTCATTACTAGCCAAGTGAGTGAATCAGTTAGGTCTAGTAAATAATCGAGTGGGTCTTGACTTTAGTCAAGCAGGTAATACCATCAGCCACATACCTATCAGTAGAATAATAAATGTCCACATCTGTAAAAATTCAAGCTAACAGAGGCGCGTAATAAATGAATACATTACATGTGCCTACCCTAGTCTAACCAATTGCTCTCGCTTAACCTAACCTAACTTAACCAAATCTACCTTAACCCAAAATAAATCAACCCATCATCTACTTATCTTACCTTTTTACCTCACTTTATGTTTCGTTACATTACTATCAATAGTTCTTACTGTAACTTACTTTAACCACTATAGCCGCTATTACATTATCTGAACCTACATCACATTATTATAATGCATCTCATTGTTCTAAGTAACCTTGTCTAACCATATCTTATCTTGCCTCACTTTACTGCGACTGAACTTTCCATTGAAAGAAGACTTCTATTTTACTCATTTCCTCTAAAGAGTTGTAATTTAATTTAATTTCCGAGGTCTTAACCGTCATTACCTTCAGATGTGATTTCGTCGTAGAATGGGACAGCTGCGTTTGCCGGAATGTAACCCGTGGATTATTTATACGGACATTGCTTGCATCCTGGCTTGAGACTGTCCCGAAGCCATCGTTTTCCGTTGGATCTTCATAATAAATACGATCAGCTTCTATTTAGAGAAACATCCCGGTATCTATAATATAGATCTAAAATGTCTCTTGTGCTAACAACAATCACTTAAGTAAAGTTGCTGAAACTGGGAAGTGGACGACAAGCTCTGCGATGCTCTCGTACCGTGTCCAGAACCTTAAAATTCGTTAATTTCCGGTTGAAGGACTACGAAGCGGAAATGAGCGTCTTCCCTAAGTTCCACTCTGTGACGAAGGACCTTTACCATAAATTTATGAAGCCAAAGTGTGTGTTTGGAGCTAGACCTAGATACAAATACAGTATATAATATTTTTGCAAGTCGATTACTTTTTCTAGACTCCAGATTAGGTTTTCTAGACTCCAGTCTAGACACAGTCTCTGACCTTGTTGTGATATTTCGATGTGCATGATGTATATCATCTGTGATATTGCAAAAAATTTGAAAAGGCTCCATGAAGTGCACCGAAAGTTGGGATAATTATTTAGTGCCTAAGCAAAAACATTTCATTTAATTATGCAGAAATTGAGGTTTAAACAGGTTCTACTTAATCGAAAACAGTAGGCCTAAATTGATCGCAAACATATTTTATGGACCCTAGATTAGGCCAGTGTTTTGGTTTAGGACTTTCCTACGAAGAAGTGCATTTAAATAGAGTTACTGTAGGTCTATGTTTAATTGTTTATACTGAGTGCGTTTGAATAGAGTAAGCTTATTGAATGAGCGTGTCGCCTTAAACAGCGTATGTCTCTGTCTCTGTCTCCCTCTGTCCATCTGCATCCTACCCTGTCTCTGTCCCTTCTTCCTACTAGAACTAGATCAACTCTGCATCTAACCATCATCAATTATCTAAAATATCCAATCGTTTCTGTCATTGTGTGTATGCTTTTTAGCGTTACCTCGCATGTTTGCCTCGAAAAGAACAGTAGGCTCAGTAGACGATTTATGAAAACATCCTGATGAAAGAGAAACATTGTACACATTAGTTATTGATGAACAACTGTATATATTAACTAATATATGCATACGTATTTATGTATGTATGTATGATTGTATGTATGAATTAATGCATATAATATATATAATATGTATATAATGTATATATGCATGCATGCATGTATGTCAGCATGTATTTATGTATGTATGTATGAATTATGTATGTATGATTGTATGTCTGAATGTAACTATGTATGTATGTATGTATGTGTGATTGTGTGTGCATACGAATCTGTGCATGTATGTAGGTATATATGCATGCGTGCATGCATTTATACCTACTCGTAAGCTCGTAGTCTGCCTATTTTGATCCTATGATAGACGATTTATTCATTCTAACCTTTATTCGATTTCTTCACCACAGCGCAACAAAAGATGGTGATGCATAGAAGGATCATTGCTACGAAGAAAACGATCATCAGAGCGACAGATAAGACATTGGCAGGCGACGTTGTTGTCAACGGAGTGCGACCGACCTCTAGAGGATCCAAAATAGTTTCAAAGAGAGTTCAAACAATCAATTCGCGTTATGTTAAGTTTGTGCATGTTATTATAATTATTACCATTAAAGTCTATGCGCTTCTGTATGACAATAGGCCTACTTGTCTTTGTTTTGCCTATCGTGTCCTTTCGTTTAATCGGTAATTAGTTGACAATAATACAAGATATGCAAAAAAGAAAATACTCACCAGTTATGTGAGAGGTAGTCGGAATCGTTGAGACAGCAGCATCATTTGTTTTACCTGAAAATATATGTCCTTATACAGAAATGGCAGCTAACGCAAAAATAAAAGAGGTGTTATGGCAAAAGTCAGTGAGCAATTGTAGTACACGCAGAATGACAGTTAAACAAGAGGCATCATCAGTTCATCACCCTTTATAAAGCTGATATTCGATACTAGCCAATGTTGTTTCTGTTTGAACCAGACTATGATGAACTGTTCGCAGGCACAGTAAATTGGTTCAGAGCTACAGAAATTGAGGGAAAATGGCAGTTCGTGCTCTAACGGTAGTTGAGATACGTGATATTTTAATATTAATACAATGCATGCAATACCATATTAATTTTATTACGACCTTCTCACAAAATTCAGAAGTTCACAATGAAGCCGGACAAGAAGAAACATTAAGAACCGTAGCAAACTGGAAGAGGTAGGCCTAAATTTTAAGGTTTAGAGATAAATAATGTCCCTGTCGAAGAGCTACGAATACATGGAGGTATGGATATCCAGATGTAGGGAGCAGCAACTGTAAATGCACGCCGATTATAGACAAGACGTGTACCAGGTACAAGATACTTTGCATAAGATGATGAATAGATGATCGACAGAGCTACCTAGTGTGACCACAGATAATAGGTAGAATGGCAGATGACCTGCGTCTAAGTCCGCACACGCATGGGTGCCCGCAGCATAAGTCAAGAGGGGTCGCGTGACCTTCATGGAAATCATGATCAAATAAAAATCCGACAGGTTTAATCATGCAAATGAAGCTTAAAATATGGCACAAAATTCTGTTCAAAATACTTAGTAAATACTAGCTTTAGTTTCATACTGCTTAAGCCTACTAATAAGTTACTATATACTAATATTCAGTGGCTGATTTAGCCATAGGCCTGGAAGCCAACCGCCCTCCCCGTGCCCCTCCTGGTGGTGTTCCGGCACCCATTAAAACAGACTCGGCCGTCATCGTGGGCTACCACTAGCCTGTCAGAACGGCCCTGGAATGGCCGAAATTTACTTCTTTACTTAACCCCAATAAACAATGCTCATCACGATTCAGTCCGCTAGGTGGGGTCTCAAAGTACGGCCCGCGGGCCACATCCGGCCCGCTAAGGCCTTTAATCTGGCCCGCGGAACTCTCCTTGAAGAAACAAACGAAATTGGGAAAATTCAAAATTTTAACGCCCCTGTACTCTGACATGCATATTGCCTGGATCGCTGTTTTTAATCAAGACTAACAAGAAACCATCAAATTGTTATTGATATCTGCATTGAAATTCTGCACTGCATCAGACCTCAGGAATAAATAGTCTGTTTAAAGTTATTCATTTGCGGTTTTTTCTTCGGAGTTTTGGCCCGTGGAGCTTTAGAATGTCAGCAATGTGGCCCCCCGCTGGAAAACTTTGGAGACCCCTGCGCTAGGTCTACGTTCAACCGGCTTCCCCATTATTTATGTATCATGATGTATGCTATCAAAAACACATGTTATCTCGGACTAATGTACCGACATCAGTGGTGGAACACTTCGACTCAGAGGTTGACCTTATCACTTCAGGTCACGCATATTGACAAAGCCAAGCCGACTGGGACCTCTGGATAATCTCTGGATGAAGAGGTCGGCCCGAGGTCAAAAATTTCCCCACACCGGCATTAGCTTACCCCAACAGTTCCCTGCATTCCTCAAGCACTGTATCAGTTACGTTTCTCTCATGCATTCTGAGTCTGTATCTGAAGATTTTGTATTCAGTTAAAAGTATGTTAGAATTGAGCGTGTTTCTCTTCTTTTGGATTACTTATGGAAGAAGATTTTTGTGTCAAGGTCATCCTTAATTTTTTCTTCGCTGGTGCTTTATAGAACAATAGGTTAGACTTTACTGTGTAGTTTACATCCATTCTGTTGGATTATCTCTGGAAGAACTGTAAACAACAGTTTTACTGTTGGATTATCTGATTATTGAAGAAGAGAAGAGCAGTCCCTTAAGCCAGCCCAGAAGCAGCCATGGGTATGAAGTGTTAACGACTTCATTTTTTCTTAGCCAAGGAATATTAATATGGATATTTGATAACAAGAATAAGCGTAAGCTGCAGCAAACTCTAAGTGCCCTTTGGATTGTGAAGCCTGCTAAGTCACAAAAGAAGTCGTCTGAACGGTCTGATGAACCCACTGCTCCCTCCTGTAATGACATTCCCTATTCCTTGCATCCAAGACCGCATGACCGAATTGTCCCACAGGTTGAGAACTTAATGAGAAAAACGTTTTTAACTAGAATACTTTATAATAGTTAATTTCATGTAAACCAAAGTGCGGTTATGTAGTTGGATAAATAAAGAGTATGCTTACTTACTCACTTACTTCTGAATTATTGTTGCGTCTGATTTTAACAGACTAGGCTATAATTAGTAAGACTCAGTGCTTTTTTTTCTAGGGAAAAGTTCTGGAACTCAGCAAATTCAGAACAAATATAGAGACATGTGCTAATATTTCTATTTCATATGTTTCAATCTCAATAAAACGTTGAAAGCACTTAAATGAAATTAACGTATCTAAATAATTTAAAATAATTTTTTATTAAAAATTTTGATGAAATATATTATTTTGTAATAGCTGAAAAGGTTCCGGAACGCCGTTCCGGACCGCCCAGACGCTCCGGCTGAAAAAAGCACTGTTAAGACTTAATAGTTATTGTTAAGACAATTATGTGAGTTTAGTTGTAATGACATATTATAACGCAACTAACTCGATCTCTCGGCCGTGACTGACCCTCCTGCAAAAAATCCTGCGGGCGCCCATGCGCACACGCTATGTTCTAGAGAAGAAGGGTTCGCAAACAAGTGAAACTATAGCACTTGCCAATTTGCTTAGTCCCTCGTGATGGCAGGACACAGTTGAACTAGATATGAAAAGGAAATTTAGGATAGGGTTTTGTAGAAAAAAATGTGTGAAAATTGTGTTCCTACGCAAAATAGTGAATGATGGAGATGTCCACGTGTAATTGTAGTCGGGAATATTCTTTGCTGTGGTGTTCAGGCGATCACCTGCATTCTTCGTCATGTTGTAGACGGAGGTTTGGTCAAAATGTGTTGAGCAGGAAACAGCGATGCCTAGATCGCTGTACTTAACTTGAACGACGATCTCAGAGTAAATATATTTCCTTGAAATAACAGTTGTTTTAGAATGACTTCTTTCTCCATTTGTTCCATTTATCCATTCCATCACTGGATTAAGGTTGCCTCTGAATTCAACGAAGCACGACATGAACAAGGAGTCATTCTCTTCCAATAAAGAAGCGCGTGATCCAGTCAGGTTTGTGTCACATTCAGGAGAAGAACCTGTGTGCAACATTAATATTAAATTTGGCAAAACAGCCAATTAGCTGGTAACAGTTTTCATCAGATATATAATCTCCATAATATTTTCCTAAGCTGTTTTATCTAGGCCACATTGCACGTGTCTTATCGTACGGATAACAAACATCCATTCACACCAAATCCTTTTACCGGTTCACTCACATTGTCTTTAATTTTCGACTCAGCGCTTAGGGTCTTTAAAGAACGTGAGCCTGTTTGAACTATCTTTACATCTCGTAGTATTTGTACCGGAGTTGCGCTTTCTACACTTTCGTTTAGTTCTGATGCCTTACGTGTCAGAAACAGTCAAATAGGCTCACTCACTTAATTTAATGCAATATTAATTGACGCAAATCATAATAGACTAATAATCAACGTTGATTATGGCTTCATTCGGGTCCAGAGTACGTGTAGAAAAGATTAGAGCAGAGCAGATTATTATTACCATTTATCCGTGCAAAGGTACTGAGCACAAATGTACAATAATAACAATAATATGGTCTATACCTTTAATTGCATATTGCATGAAGACGGATTAGTATGGTTTATATTGGGTTATTATTGCATCGGGTTAGATCAGCTGATATCCATTCGCTCAACCTGGGTCACTTTGCTAAACATAAGTGTAAGCCAAATTATACTAGAATATTACACTGCATCGTATTATACTAACATATATTACATTACATCGCACCACAAAACGGAATGTGCAGTAACCTACCAAACACAACCAACTCTGAATAGTGTTTGACACTTGCACTTTCCATGTATTCCGTGCATGTATAGGTTCCCGCGTCTGAAAGTCGTGTGTAATTAAAGTGTAGATCAAATTGTCCTTCTTCTGTGGTATTTACATCGTATCTTTCGAAATCTTCAGAAAAGTTCCCGTCCTTAAAAATGATCAACCCATCTGCTGGGCCTATTGTTGACGATGATTTAAACTTCCACACAATAGGCGAATTAGATTCCGTTCGACAGTGAAATATTACAGACTGACCGACAAGAACAGCAGCGTTCTGTGGAAACCTACTGGCAGATAGGCTTTGAGCTAAAAGGACAGAAACAAAGTCTTCTGAATAATGCATTGGATTATCAATAAGGGCGTATCAAAACCATCGGAAAATTGCGTTTTGACTGGCATATCTAGATAATATTATGTAGGACATAAATTAACGATGAAATAGGCACTGTTGTTTAACCAGGGCCGGCCTTAGGCACAGGCAAAGCAGGCAGTTGCCTAGGGCGCCAAAGTCTAGGAAGCGCCATTTAAAAAAAAGTGTTTTAACAGATTTGTTTTTCACTTTTTTAATCCTTTTTCAATTACAATGATTATTTTCACTTGAATTCAAAATGTTCGCTTATGCAACAAATTTAAATTAGGCCTAATTGTTGATTTATTTGCACCGCACAAATAATTTTTTTGTTTAACCATTAAAACTCAATTATTTCACGCGTGCCTGTACTTTACAGTTTGTCTGAAATCAATGCTTCCGATAGTGTGCGTCCGTGCGTTCAGAGCTCCAACAATTTGATGCTGGGCGCAGAAAAACAAAGGCATTGCGTCCATAGACATATACTTATAAGTTTTGATTGGATGCATAAATAAATTAACTATGCGTCCAAGGGACGCTAAAGAAACACCGCGTGTCACTGTAGAAAATAGGCCTAGCCTAATAGCCTAATAAAAATTTTGCTTGTACTCCAAATTTTGTGGTGCTGTGATGCGTCCATATGACTCCATGAATTCAGTCCACTTACGGAGCTACTGTCTGTATTAGACCTGACCGTCCGTAAATCTGATGCTGACTGAAAATGCCAACAATTGAAGAAATATTGTAGTAATCTATGTAGGCCTATCTTTATTTGTTGACTGCCAAGCAGACATCGCAGTTGCACTAAGTTAATTATCTGTAAAATCTGTACATTTTAACAGCAGTTTTCTTAATAATATCTAGGCCTAAAGCAATTTATAGTTTTGATCTTATAAAAGTAACATTTTAATTTCAAAATTTGTGTCAAGCCCTATGAAGCGTCAAAAGTTATCGGGTGCATAAAATTGTAAGATAAAACAAGAAACAGAAGTTAGTATCAAAAAGCAGAAAGGATGGCTTTCCAACTATTTATGCAAAACTGAAACTACTTTAACTGTTGGTGTTAGTGCCTAGTGATCAGCTAGTAATTACTTTACAATATAATATTAATATTACAGTTATTTGCTTAAATTGTGTTTCGATAAACTGAAACCTGATGGAGAAAAGCTACAAGCAGAAAAAGATTTCTGATTTCTTCAACAAATAATTTTTTAATAGGGCCTAAACATTTTTTTTTATTTTTTGGTAATTCGAATTTCTCGGTAATTTGAAGTGTTTTTGTTTTTTGCAATTTTTCCCAAAAAATCAAATTATCTAGGGTTGAGTGTAATAATAAAAAAAATAATAAATAACTCGGTTGAGCATAATGCTCTGGTTGGCTCATCATTGGGTTGTGACGTGGGGTGGACCATGGAGTGGGTATTGGAGGGCGCAACATGTATGCTTTGCCTGGGGCGCCATTTGGGCTAAAGCCGGCCCTGTGTTTAACACTTGAATTTGGATAATTTTGTGCATCGAGAAATAAAGCTATAGCCTACTCGAAATGCCAGGTTAGGCCTACTGTAGTTAACTGATTTTTAAGATCTAATATTGCACAGAATAGAATTTAACACTTTCGTCCGTATTTTTTTCTATTTGCTTCTAAAATTAAACGTGAGTGAAATTTCATCCTTTATGTCTACTCCCACAAGAAAGACAGCAATTTTCTAGACAAAAATATAAAATATAAACAACTTACAGGATAACAATATAATTACAAATGCAAAATAAACATCCATTATTTTGCTGAATCCAATCTGGAGGCTCCTTAACATGTAAAACTTTGTAAATTATCTCTGGCGATGCAAAACGTAACCAGGTTGACAGCCAATGAGAGTCTAATGCATGGATTTATACCCAATACGAGTCCACTATCTTATTATAGGTTGTGCATACGATAGAAGCTGTATTCTGAAAGCGGATGTCAACTGTAATTATTTAATTGCGTTAAACTAGGTCTCATGTTTAGCCTGCGCGTCACATGAACTGTTTATATATTATAGGCCTATGCATGGGTCAGTGTGTTTTCACTGCAGCCTAATAGTCAAAGTTGCTTGATTATGAGAACTGTCCAATCATTTAGAAAGACTGAAAACACCATTTACATAGATGGTGAGAAACATAGTAGAGTTTAATGTTAATTATAATTTGCATAAGTCATCATAAATAAATATTCGTGGCATAAACACATTTCCTACAGTTTCAATGATGTTTCTGACGATATCACAAGTCAAGTTTAATTAAACTCTTTTCTTACATAACCACACAACGTCAAACATGCCGAAAATCCAGAGAATTTTGAACTTCTCAACTTATACATCAAGAGTTGATCATGTAATTTCTGCACTTGATTCATTGCATTGGATTCCTACTTAGCAAAAGCACCTGTTTCGAACTGGCGTTTTTAGTTTATAACACAATGATAATTGTTTGTCCAAACGCAGCCTTTGATCAATCCTTGCTCGTCGGACTTTTTTTATCCAACTGGGTCATCTTATAGCCGTGTTTTGGCTATACAAACGCGAGAACTGTTCTTGTTGAAAGAAGACCCCCGTTTGCTCGTTATCGCAGTTTCAAAATTCTAAGGTGCTATTCCAAAAGGTAAGTAAGTAAGTATATTCTTTATTACTCCACTTACAAATGCATAATGGGACATACACTACAGCGTAAAACAATTATGAGTGTTGGCGCACACCTCCGTGCGTGTGTTTTTCTGTTTTCGACGTGAGATTTTTATTATAAAAGACATTTATTTACAGTTTTATCTAGTCTTTCTTGAAAACGTCAAATAATAATCACTTAGCCTAACCACTCTGAGCTTTGGATTATGAACAGCATTGTTTATATTGGTCAGTTTATAATTCTTTTAACTATTTTCTCTTGCGGCACATATCATCGCTCGACGTGTACGTTGCGTGTACGCTGCATGTACTGAGCAACGGAATTCGCAAATGAACTATTCGTCATGGTACTATTACAATACTCCTCTGCAGAACTATTTCTATTCAGATGTCTATCCACACCACCACCTCGCTCAACTCGGAAAAAACTGTTTCATTTCAACTTATGGAATCCTGATCATCCAAGAGCCATCACCACCATAGTTACCACACACCACTTCAGACCTACTTCTACACGTTCGCCTTTTCCTCCTCGACAGCTTCGACCGATACAAATTACGCCAGTCAACAACAGGACACCGACTCCATGTAAAATTGGTTCGTGGAATGCTTGCTCGATAAACAACAAATCAGCATTAGTCGAGAATCATATTGTAACAGCAGATCTTGACATATTTGCTGTTGTCGAAACATCCCACGAAGCCACAAACTCTCCGTCACTTATCGCTTCCTCCCCGTCAGGCTACAGTTTTCTGGATAAAGCTAGACCTCTTCTACCTGGACAAGATGTCTCCAATCTACGCGGTCCTAGAGGAGGTGGAATATGCATCTTTTACAAAAATCATCTACGAACATCTCCAAAAGACACAGGTTATTTCACTACTTTTGAACACCTCTCATCCTACTTCACCTTCAAAGATCTACATCTACTTGTCATCGTAATTTACCGTCCTGGTTCATCATCTATTACAACAGCCTTCTTCGAAGAATTTTTATCTCTACTCGCTACACTGTCAAAATTCAACTGTTACCTCCTAATATTGGGAGACATGAATATTAAATTTGATCAACCTGAGAACATAAACACCAAGCACATGATTCGTTTGCTGTCGTCTCATAATCTCACTCAACACATTTTGGAACCTACTCACAACCTTGGTCATACTCTTGATGTTGTCATATCACGATTACCCTCGCTAATTGGAAATATCGACATCTATCCACCAGGACACTCAGATCACTCTATCATCCACTTCACAATTACCACTCAACCTCCTCCTAGAGTTTACCAGAAAGCTGAAAGGAGATCGTTTGTTAATTTTGATATATCATCATTTGAAAAAGATCTTCAAGAATCTGAACTTTACAAAATAACACTTCAACCGAATCCGCCAGTGTCTGCAGAATCTCTATTCACCCTCTACGACCGTACGATGGAAGAGCTTCTAAACACTCATGCTCCTCTTCGTAAAATTACCATCCGTAAGAAGCCTGACTGTCCTTGGTTCGACTCGGAATGTGCCACTTTAAAACGGAAAACACGCTGCATTGAACGAAAGTGTAAACGTTCTCCAAAAGACACTCGTTTACTCAATCTTCTGAAAGTACAAGCACAGAAACAAAGAAAATGTTTTCAACACAAACGTTCAATCTACCTACGACACAACATTGAAGAAGCGGAGAAGGATGGCAAGGCTCTCTGGAAATCATTAAACTCTATTTTATCCCCGCAATCCTCTACTGAATGCCCACTCTCACCTGATGAACTTCTTGATCACTTTGCAAACAAAACTGAAGCTATTCGCCATTCCACCAAAGACGCCCCCTTACCTGTTTTGAACCCTAACCACCTAAATTTTCATGGTCTTTGTGCTTTTGATGAGATCACTTTACCTGAAGTTGATAAGCTTCTCACCGACTCCTCCTCCAAGCAATGTGAGCTTGATTCCTGCCCAGTCTGGATTATTAAATCCCTTCGACATATTTTTGCCCCCATTTTGATCCTACTCATAAACTGCTCACTTATCACTGCTACCTTACCTGCTTCCCACAAGCGTGCCATTATCCGTCCTCGCATCAAAAAATCAGGCCTTGACCCTTCCGATCCTGGTAATTACCGCCCAATCTCTAATTTATCTTTCATCTCCAAACTTGTTGAACGTGCCGTCCACCGTCAGCTTTCTAACTACGTTGAATCCAACTCCTTGCTACCTCTTGTTCAGTCTGGTTTCCGCCGCCTCCACTCCACTGAAACTGCTGTCCTTAAAGTTTATAATGATATAATCATGGCACTTGACTCTGCTTTCATAACTGCTCTCTTGTTACTAGATTTCAGCTCTGCCTTTGATTGTGTTGACCATTCCATTCTCATTCAAGTGCTTGAATCTCAATTTGGCATTATGGCCTCTGCTCTTCTCTGGATTGCTAATTTCTTGACAAACCGATCACACTCTGTGCGCCTTGGTTCTAACACTTCTAGGTACTTCAATATCCTCTTTGGTGTACCTCAAGGTTCTATACTTGGTCCTCTTTTGTTCATCCTCTATAACTCTAACATTGTTCACATTGCCTTCAAACACGGCATCCTTATACACCTTTATGCTGACGACACACAACTTTATATTAAACTTGCCGCCAAAGTCTTTGATAATGCAATGTTTCGCTTAATAACTTGCTTCACTGAAATCCAATCATGGTGTGCATCCATGCGCCTTAAACTTAATGCCTCCAAGACAGAACTTATCTGGTTTTACCGCAACCCGTTACCTAACTCACAATTATTCCACACTGTACTCAATCTTAGCCCAGATTGCTCCATCAAACCAGCTGATGTTGTCCGAGACCTTGGTGTCCTCCTTGATAACTCGCTGTCTATGAAAACTCATATCTCCTCTATAACCAAATCCTGTTTTTTCCATCTCAGACGCATTCGGCAAGTCAAGAAAAGTCTTAACGAAAAATGTGTTCGTACCCTAGTACAGGCCCTTGTCATTTCTAGAATTGACTACTGCAACTCAGTCCTTTATGGTCTTCCTGCATCTACCCTTCAACCTCTTACAGCTGTTCTTCATTATGCTGCTAAGCTTATCAAGAACCTAAATCCTCGGGATCACGTCACACCGACCCTCCGTGAACTACACTGGCTTCCCATACAAGCTCGCATCAGTTTCAAAATCTGTCTTCTAATGTACCGAATCTACACAAACTGTTCTCCTGCATACCTCTCTTCACTTGTTACACCCTGTTCCTCTCTCAAATCCAGACGAGGGCTACGTTCATCATCTCAAGGTGATTTTGTTGTTACACGATCACTCAAAAAACTTGGTAACAGGGCATTTGCGCTAGCCGGCCCAGCTGAATGGAACAAACTCCCGGAGTTTATCCGCAAATCCTCATCATTATCGATTTTCAAAACTAACCTTAAAACATATCTGTTTAAGATTTATTATGATTGATTTTTCTGTTACGCGCTTTTGTGCAAGATTCCAATTTTGTTTAGGCGCGCTATAAATGACAGTCTAATAATAATAATAATAATAATAATAATAATAATAATAATAATAATAATAATAATAATAATAATAATAATAATAATAATAGTAATAATAATAATAATAATAATAATAATAATAATAATAATAATAATAATAATAATACAACGAATTAGCAATTAAAGATGTAAATTAAAGTTGAGTGCAATAACTGAAATGTTAGTGTCAAAAAGTCATCTAAACAGCATCCCGGTGATAAACCCCTTTCCAGCCAACGAATCACAGCGCGGTATCTCAAGAATAGGCCTATGTGAGCGAGGCCGAAGGAAGTATCTTGTTACCCGTTCTGGCTGGAGTAGATGATGGAGGACAATGTCATGTCCGGAGTCATTGAGGAGAGCAGCAAAGAGGTTTTCATCTGCCTTAGAACACAACCTGTCAAATGTAGGGGTATACCGTATGGGATGGTAAAAACCTCTGTCGAATGAGCTTTCTAATAATAGCACACAGACTCTCACCCTCGTTCGCAAAATTCCACCACGCTGGCGATTAATACAGCATTCGTGCTACTGTGGTAGAACGTACAACATTGTGGAGTCAATTGTCTGTCAAACCATGCGCCACAAGGACAAAACGCACGACACCAGCTTACTCACGAGCGTTGCATCACGTCCATGATAGGCTACGTATCTAATGTAGCATGAGAAATAATTATATTAATAGTAGGCCTACACCGTGTCGTCCGGCTGCCGTACTTTGAGCGATCATTTTGGATCATAATAACGCAGGACACTAGTTTAGCTGTGTGCACTCGGCATCAAATAAAACTCAGCAGAAATATTTTCGAAAGATTGGACTCAAGCACATGTCATACAAGAAATGGCTAAAAATTATTCAGTTGATTTTTCTTCTCTGCGGTAAGACATAATATTTAGTCTATAGCCTATAGTTCACAATTAGTCCATAACTGCATAGCAATTTTGAGCAGCGGATAACACGACTATTACAACGCTAAGGGCTTTTCTGGTGTCCAGTTAAATCCATTTTACTACTTTCCCGTTGTGCTAATCTTCTCCTTTCATTTAAATTCTTACAGACTTTATTTCATAGTAAGAAGCAACTTCGAATCGAATGCGTCATCATACAGTATATATACTTTTCTGCCAGTATAATGCCAATACATCACAGGCATGTCGCATTTTTCCAAGTTTCCTGTCTTCTAGCTGCTTCCGTTTAGTACTTTCAATCTCTCAATTTTCCATGTCATATTTCTCGATTGTTTCAGTTTTAGATGAACTTTGCTTTGGACGGAACCGGAAGTAGCCTATACAAGTATACATGGATAATAGCAGACAGACAGACATACAGACACGCCTATTATATTGCCAATTGAACACACTTAAGGTTAAATTTATAGTATTCGATATAATTTGGTAGTTCTACGTTTCATCAAACAAGGTTTTGGGTCTTTCACTTTGTTTGGTTCATTCTTTAATTTAGCATACAATTTGGGAAACGTGTTTGCATCCCGTATCTCTCATTCGTTCACAGCACTTGTCTAGATCATTCTAGATACGTCTTTTCGGCCTGGCCTGCTTTTATGCTTATCAGATAAAGCACCTGTTTCTTCACATGCTTTTGTGTGTGTCTGCGTGCAATCTTGCTGGAGTTGACATAAACCGGTTTTACTTGAAAATACGCCTGAGACCTACTCCTTTTGTCTTATGCACCGAACATAATAAGTTACCTAGTATTTCTAGTCTGACTCGATCTATTCCTTCACTCCACTCAGATTTCTCAGAATGTACACAACTTATCACAAGTACTTGTCTACCTTTTTGCTACTCGTTTCAGGTGATATTGAACTAACCTTGATGCTTTACATCTGAAGAATACTACCTTTTGTCATCTATTCTACCCGGAATAACATCAAAGCAGTTGAGTAGAGGATAGGATATGTAGACTTTGGTATCATCTGTGTAAAAGTGGTGGCTAAATACAGAGCATTCTATGAGATAGGTCAGTTTTAGGGTACAGACGAGGATAAGGGGTTCTATGACGAAAACCACGGGAACTGAAAGGGATGAGACTGTAACGTTGTACAGAAAAGCAGTCGAAAGACTAGTTAGCCTGGAACAAAAGTAGGGCAGTACCCACATTTCCAAAATCATGTCTACACGAAATGATAACATTGTCCATACTAACAGTAATATACGAGAACGGTTATTGAATTTTGAGAAAAGAATACGATGCTATTTTGTGTCATTGTGTTCAACTTTAAGAAACTCTTTATATTTTTAGATGTGAATGGAACTCTAATTGTCTTTCCAAAAGACTTAAATGCTGCGGCTGGAAATGAAGTACGGTTTCCTTGTTCCACTGACACACAAAAAGCTGTTATCTGGCAATATGGAAAACAATTGGATAGAATGGCGGATGTGTATATTGGTGGAGAGGGACTGGTTAGGCCATACAGTAAATCGAACAGACATAGCATGGACGAGGATTCAACCACAGGTCGATATGATTTGATTATAAGCAGTGTTACCAAAGATGATGAAGGGGTTTACGTCTGCAGTGAAAGAGGAAGCAGGGATACTCCTCCCCATGCCAGACTCACTGTGACAGGTCAGCTTAACTTGTCATCTTTTGTATACGCAATATGGAATAAATACCCATATAACTTTGTGTCGCATGTAGATTCTGATTCTATTCCAAGCGCCATCTATCTGATCTACGAGTTCAGATAGGTATGACAATAATTATGTGACTGAATGATTGCCTTGTTTGCTGGGGATCACGTATTGCATTGATGTTGCTTCATAATTCATGTTTCTAAAACTTAAATGTTAATGAGTAGAGCTTACTATTGATTTTTAGATTATGATATTCCTGAAAATCATACATTTGATAAATATTGTACAGGTGTGGATGGAAGTTATTCAAACTATCGAGACGATGTAGTTGTTGCGATTTATTCCAAAGTCAGCTTGAAGTTTACTAAATGTTTATGGGGTCCATTTTATGTTGACCACGTTGCGGTTGGGAAGAGTCACTCAGATGATGTCTATAATAAAAACAAATTACTCAACGACTACGCTCATTCAGGAAGATTCGGGTTTGATGACTCCAGTGGAATGTGTCAGTTACTTATCGTGAATATTCAAGAAAAGGACTCTGGAACTTATACTTGCAGAGAGAATGCCGGTCTTGGAAAAAGATGCGACATAGAGTTAATTGTTTTGGGTATGTTTTTTATTTTCGTACTATGGGTTTCTGTATGATTAACCCTTGGGCTACTAAATAGTTTTTGTAACACGGACTACCAATGGGGTGGTGGTTACCACCCCCCCTTGATTTCGTGTTTGGTTTCACATATCATAACTTGTAATATAGCAATGGATTCAGCATTCATTTCTGCACAGAATGGTATATTTAGTTGTACATTATGTGAATGTGGATGTGAAATTACATCACTTTTAACAATGGAACCCATTAATTAGTGATATTTTATATTATTGCGTACATTTTTACTTTTTGGATAAACAAATATAAGATTGTGTGTGTTTGAAACTGATCTATGTATAAAAGATACACTACAATCATCCCTAAACATGTTTATATAGTATAAATGTACATCCATTCTATATATCCATACATATATATCGGTTTACGTTGTAATGCCGTATTCAGCCATTTTCACACAGATTGGTGGTATTATTATTTATTTTGATCACTTCCGGTATTCAAAAGACAAAGATGTAGGTATGCAAATAAAGCCCTACATTCCCTCTAAAGAATGATATCTTTGTTTCGTTTCCAGGAAGACAAACGAATACGCTGCAGACAAAAAACTTTGGCTAGGAGTGCTTCCATTCAGCCATTTTTCACGCATATTACGCGTATTATTATTTATTTTGAACACTTCCGGTCATCATTAAAAAACAAATTAATCACTATGTAAAAAATTTTTGAATAGCACTACGTGTCCTCTATGCAACGGCATAATTTATTTCTCTTTACAAAAATAAATTATGAATACGTTATAATTAGGCGAAAACATGCAAAAATGTGTGAAAGTGTAACCTATTTTCAAACATTTTAATTTATTTTGAGCACTTCCGGTTGTCTCAGGTCAACTCAGTGATCATAGAAATGTCGCCCCACATTTTCTCTATAGAATGGTATAATTTGTGTCCCTAAATGTTAAATGACGGATAAGATATAGTCAACAATCTAGGGGTTTGGTGGTATCCACCCCCTGGTACCTCGGGTATATTGGGTATAACTTTTGAACGGTGTGAGATATCATCTCACATTTTACCTCAAATGGTGTGTGAAAACATTAAATGAACCCCCTACAGCTACCTAGAAGGTCAAATTTTGATTCCATACTGAAAAAGTTTGAGATGAAAAAACTCTAGGGGGGGAAATTCGAGATTGCCTTAGTAGCCCGAGGGTTTTAAAGTGAATTCTGCAATACGATATATTGTGTTTGTTATATTCCTCTGATGATATTGTCTTCTTTCATTTGATTGTCAATGATTGCCAATTTACTGACCTCACAGAATAGTGTTCGAAATTGTAAATCGTTTCGGTATAAATGGCTTTTCGTCATTTCTCAATCTTATATCGTTGGAATCTCTTTGGCTAAATTGTTAGGCTACAACCATTCGAACAGGAAGATTTTGTCGAATTTCATAAAAAATTTGCTAAAGTAAGCTGTGCGATTTTTACGTGACACGTGTTCTGTTTGCGACATATGAGATGTGTGTAAAAGTCACACAGATTAGTGTACTCGGTGACAGTTTGCTGCTTGCAGCTGAAACTACGTAAATACACCACGAAGTCAACATGCATTATAGTAGACCCACTACTTGTGCTTAGATGGGTCACCACCCAATTGATAGCTAGAGTCAACTGTTCACGGAGACATTCTAGCCTTTTTGGGTTATTTAATGAGTACCAGCATAAGTTGGAAGGTGGAAAGATGTTCTATCGAGGTATGCAAACCCTTTACAATTTTTTGGATAAATTTTGGAAAAGACCTCATGAAATTATCAAAGTTTATGTTTTGTCGATAGATGGAAATCCAGAATGCGCCATCAGTGTAAATGCCACAGATGTCCTTTCAAAAGCATCATCAACAATGGAACTGAGTTGCAAGGTGAATTACACTGGTCATCGTGAACCTGTGCTTGAGTGGAAGCACGACAATGACAGTCAACTGAATCAGATGTTCAGCATAAAAGGTCGGGAAGCCCAGTCAACGTTGATAATTGATTCCGATACGGTTGAAAAGAACTGCGGATATGTGTGTGAGATAGGCGGCAGCAACAGAGACTCAAATGAATCGCTGCGCTGCTTTCCTTCAAACGGTGAGCATAGATATTTCGATTTTATATCTAGGTCACGTATTATACATGTAAGTTGTATTGCACATGTGCTATTTACAGACTTCTGGTCTGCCATACTAATTTGATCTGGAGATATATCAACCGTAGGCCTATATGAGCACCTGGCGCCATTAATTTTACATGTATTGTCTTCATTTCAATTACATTCTAGCAATACGATATCGATTGTTTAAAATGATTAGGCGATGCGTCTACACAAGTAGGCCTACTGCATTGTTTCATCTGTGATGCTACTAACTGATAGTCTCCCTTTTCCCAGTCACGGACAGTTTCTGATTTATTACCTTAATTCAATGATCCAAAAGGCTTGGTTATTCATCGGTCGTCTTACTTGACTTATACCTTCTGAATGTGTTTAACCTGTAGGCTTCATATGCTAATTTGTCTCTGCTTACAGCCGACCTAGAAGCAACTACAAAACACCTGCCATAGTGAAATGCTGGATTAATCCAGTCTAGCATATTAACCGGCTTGGACAGGATTGATAATTATCAATGCGTACAGCTGCCTACATTGTGTGGCCCACTAAGCAACGAGCTTATACTTTAGCAATAATCTCATAATTATAAACGAAAGGTTAGATTTTTGGTAGTTTGATATCACCCGGATCCATTATATGCTTTTCTGTTGATGGGCGTATATGATTGCAAGTAAATTGACCCAACCGCAGGTATTCTAAGATCAGTGAGGCGTTAGAGACCCGTATCCAGAGCGGAAGCAGATCGTGTAGGTGGGTGTATATGCGAGTCTGAAGGTTTGTATGTATAGTAGAGTGGCCCAAAATAACAAAAGTTGGAAATGTTTAGCTCCACAAGGCTGCCCTTGTTACACATGAAAAGATAACCCTGTTTGCAAAAATTTGGACAGATTGAACTATGTTTAGAGGTCGCGCCTTTTGCACACTTTTACATTATATAGTATGAAGCGTAAAAAGACATGTAGGCCCCCTATCATTATGAATAGCAAGGCAGTTACTATTTTGAACGTTGAACAGCCTAATGAAAATATATACCGCAGTGTTACTGCTTAGTCAGAGTGCTTTAAATGCAAATAATTTGTAATGCAATATAATTTTTTTCTATGAAAGTAGTTTTCCAGTCTGCATAAATAACCGTCATTGAAGTGCCGGAAAACGCGAAAACCGCGATTATTTCATTTTGCTCTTGTCGGAAAAGAAATCATTGTGTGATGACTGGAGACAAGTTGCAGCAGGTATTGTGTCTGTGACTCATCCTTAGTTATGTGACAGAATTAACCAATTTCAACAATTATTGGCTGAGATCTGATCATTTTTCTTCGATTTTTGTTAGATTTTGTTTCTTATGACCTTGAAATGACCTTGAACGACCCTGAATTTAGTATTTATATTTTAATCAAAATATAGCTCTCATCGAGATAAATAAACAGTAAAAAGTTCATCTAAATTGGACTCCTCATTAATTTGTTGTGATAAAAAGAGTAAATCGACAATGGAACCAAGTTCCAAAACCCAAGCATGCGGTTTTTGCGATTTCTACAAAAAGTGTCAAAATGGCGCGACCTCTAAACATGCTCAGATCTCTTCAATTTTTTCACCACATAGTCTTCTTGTCAAGTGGAACAAGGGCAGCCTTGTGGAGCAGCATGTTTCAACAAAAATTATTTCCCCGTGTAAGTTTGGGCCACACTAATGTATAGCTATGTGTGTATGTATGCAGGCAGGCATGGATAAATTAATGCATGCACATTGCATAGATAAATAAATATATACAATTATACGTGCATGATTGCATGAATACATGCAGGCGTGCATTTATGTATGTATGTGTGCTTGTTTGTGTCTGTTGTGTGTGTTGTGTGTGTGTGTGTGTGTGTGTGTGTGTGTGTGTGTGTGTGTGTGTGTGTGTGTGTGTGTGTGTGTGTGCGTGTCGACACTTACTATAACGTCCTTCAAGTACCTTACAAAAGCGCTACCTACGCCAGCCTACATGCACTGTCAAAGGCATTCAAAACAACCAGTGAGTTATCACCAGCATCTTTAATCAGATAGGTCCGAAAGGGTCCAGAGAGTTTTGATGACCAGAACACTGGAGACTATATTCTAGTTCAACGTCTATCACCGTGTCAAAGTGATCTAATCAGCCGTCAGGTTTTGAGTACGTGGGTGAAGCCGTATCACGGTGGAGTCGGAGTCTGTTTCATCAAGTGGGTCAGAGATTGTTCTGCATGAATTGATGGAGCTGTTACTTTATTTTAGACCTAATAATCGCTGATAAATTATTATAAAGGCTCCAGCTGTCTTTCACGTCCAGTATGGTCGTTGAAGAAGGTCTACTATGATTAAGCCAAATTCAGGTCACTGGTCTTATACTATGACCTGAATGATTACGTTTCTTTAAATTTGTTCGGATAATAGCTGCTTGTTTTATGATATGCTGTTATTTTTTTTATCAGATCTGTGTCACGAGATAGAAACCTCAAAAGACCATAGCACTCATGTTGTAATTATTGCTGTGTTAATTACTGTATGCTTAGTTATCATCATAATAATAATTCTATTAATTATTTTTAAATTCTGTCAAACGCGAAAGCCATTGACAACTGGAGAGGAAAGTCTAAGTCTTAACAGACATCGTGATCGCGTCGTGTAGCCTAACTGTGTTTACTAGAATTTATGAAGAAAACTCTACAATTATATAGGAATAAAAAATGAATATGATGCATATCAAAAAGCAAGTATACAATGCCGTTACGTTTCCAACCTTATGCTGATTATGTAACTCCACCGTAATTTCAACTGTCTCTCTGTTATGTTGATTCTAGAATGTGCCTGTATATTTCCATGGGCGTGTTTATGGGGTGGTTTTACGGGTTCAAATCACCCCCAAATAAGTTTCCCAAAAACTTTTTAAGCTTTTACATGGGAAATACCCACAGAACCTTAGTTTTTACGACGATCTCCAATGGAAACCACCGAAATCTTAAAAACCCCACCGAAATTTTTTCCAGGCTACGCCCATGTCTATTTCTATATTGCCTTTCATCGAGAAACCCGCTGTATTTCAATGCGGCTACAGTGTTTATACAAATCTTCTCGGTGACAGTCTGAGTTTATTTTCCATTTTTGTCTATATTTATTTTAGTTATTTATTTCTTTAATGATTTGCTGTACTAATACTCCTGAGTTGCAGGTGATGCAGAAAAATGTTTGTTTTAAAATCTATGGTTGTAAAGTGTATAGGCCCTATTATGGGCTAATAAGTCTTGCAAAGTTCACTTTACAATAATATGTGACGTTGGCCGAGAGAAGGGACCACTTTTCGGGAATGGACTTATTAGCAGTTTTCCATAAGCTTATACCATGAGAAAATCAGGGTAAACATTTCAGAAAATATAAAATATCATTTGGCGAAAAATGACCTATAGCCTAAATATGGAAACTGTCTCTGCCCGATACGTTAATACTATAGTTTTGGCCTTAATTCATCATGTGGAGTAATATTATGGTTATACACTATACAGCGATTATTATAGAGTAATATACAGCGATTGGTGCAGTAATTAGACGCAAAAATTAATAATCACTGATCTAGAAAGCGCCAAGTGGTTCCTTCTCTCGGCCGACATTGTTACCTTATAATATATTTGCCCATGACTGTTAAAATCAAACAACGAGTTTCTCAGTCATAGGGAATGTGTGTCAACTATTGCGAGGGCTGTGGGTTCAGGAACATTTTCTAAAGATGTAACATAATAGCTATAGGCATGTCATCATTATATACGCAGATACTGCATCGCCTTAGAATGTAATTACATGTTAGAGTATTATATAATTGCTCACGGACTTTTGAGATCTACTGCTGATGGAGAAATCGCTTCAAGTATAACGAACACTCTTATGTGTCACACAACCTTATAGAGCTTTATTAGTAACCATTGCGTCGAAAATTGCTGTTGAAGTGGACTGGAATGAGTAATGTCTAGAATGAACAGGAAATAAAACTCACGGTCGGCATTATTTGCTGGTCTGATTTCAGGTTCAGCTCAGTTGTTGCACTATCTTTTGTGTATTGCCAGACTTCTAACTCAACGACAATTGCCTTAGGCTTACTGTATACGTGTATGAATTACTGTTTTCGTAGCAAGCAGTTGGTCGACAATGCGTGTTTTATTTACAAAATTAATCAAGTCTAATCATAAGAAGCTGACGCTTAACGTCAGATTTAATAATATATTGTGGTTGATTTACGTTTGAACTTAATAATGTAAAAATAATGTTTTGTGTGCTAGTGTATCATGTTGGCTAACATGCTACATGTACCATGCTGGGCTGACAACTTCACAAATAAACTGAATCACTTGAGGACTATTATTTCTTGGTGAGTCTAAAACAATTTATACACCAACATTACAGGAAGCTTTTAGTCTGCTGATTTGGGCAGGTTTGACCTAATGTGATTTCGCTGCTGCAAACTGATGCGTGGCGTAGCAACAGCCTGTTCCATCCGTTCAGTAAATGCATGACCTCGACCGTCCCTTATCGATAATAACTTTAAGACGCATTGAACTGCATTAAAATAACAGTGAGAGATACATGCGCATATGCGATGCAATTTCTTGCTATGGGCCTGCCTCTTCTCTACAACTCTTGAATTCTGCAAAATAAATGACTGTCTATGCAAACAATAATTATTATGCACAGTCATTATTATTTGATTTTTGAAAGGTTTCATAAACCATCAGCAAACAAAGTGTCATTGTTAAGCTCTGCTAAGCAATGAATGACACGCAGGTTAAACAAACCATGGTCTGTGCTCGAATGTAAATGCAACTATTTGTGATGCATAAATAAATTATACTGAAGTTGCAAATCGGACCACCAACGAGTCTAAGAAATAGAAGTACTGTAAGCGTCTTAGATCACCCAGGTTGAAATCTCATTATTCAACATTGTCAAACTGCTTCAAAACGCACTTGTTTGAATAAGTTAGCTAGTTCAACAGTCATTTATTTTATAGCTTAATTTTGAATAGCCAGTATTATTTTGCTGCTACTACTAACGCGTCCTCTTTACGTAGTACCGGTATCACTACAACTGCTACCTCAGCCCTTGCTTCCATTTTCCGCATAACTGATGCATGGCGCTAGCAAAGTCTAGGAAGTAGCAGAGCACACACAGTCTGTTATAAATCCTCTCCTCTAAGTGAGTTAACAGGTTCTCAGGGACATGGCACATATTGATACAGTCGCATGTACATAGCTGTAAGCTCACGATTTGTTCCGCACCACCAAAGAGGCTAAGTCACATGAACCAACAAATTCACAGTTGATCAGTCATACAAACTCTCTGAGATAGGTCACATGTGTGTATGCAATACCATTAATATGAGTCATGCCTATGTGCATGCAAACTCTAGAATGCACGGGATATTTTCATATTTTACAGTAACCCATTACTGCCGCTATCGTTATGATGATATACGTCAACGAGCAGCTGCCTTAATTCGCAAGCAGGCTATATCGTCAGCCAGATCATTGTTGATATTATCGCTCTTCATGACTTGCATGAACACATTGAGCAGGTGTTCGCTTTTATTTCAATATTGCCTGGTTCACATCGTATACGGTTTTATTAGAAGCGTTCTCATGCGAATCAATATGCTGGATAACACATTAAAGCATCTGTAAATTCATTTGCACAGCAATAGATATGTCATTCTGTCATAATCTCCGTGTGGTCATCTTCCCATGGTTTGCCTCATGCTAAAGGATACTTACTTGCAAGTGAGTCTCGTCACAATGTAAGGTCTGGCCAGCCCAGTGCTAGGAAAATTTAGGAAGGAACACTAAATGAATGAGATTCTTTAGAAAACCACCGTGGAACGGGGAGCTTGAGCATAATATGACCTACTTGAACAGGAATCTGGAGCCTCCACAGAAACTTTTCAAGAAAGTGAAATGGCAAAATTAATTAAAAGAAGAAGAATCATAAGAGCAGTCCCCGAGGCTAACCTCTGAGAAAACCATGGATATGAAGTGTCAGCGACTTTATTTTCTTAGCCTCGGCATATGAGGGCGGGTGGCCAGTTCTCTCCCTCACTTTCTCATGTTCCCATCGACAGTGGGGAGATGAGACGTCGAATGCATATTCATTATAGCTGAATTGGCTAGGGGCGCAAATCTGGAGACAAATTTCGGCGTGGCAGGAATTTGAACCCCGGGCCTCTCGGTTGACATCCCAGCACGTTAACCACTGAACTATCGCGACCCTACAATTAGCAGTCGTAGCATAGTCTTAAGTGACCAAAGTCACTGTTGATTATCTTTAGGCCACGAGACACAGCTTCTATGGGCGTAGCCTATAACGAAGATGACAGTGTCATTGTAAGCAACGATTCGCATAGGCTCAAACACGAATGTGGACGGCTATGATCACTCGTTTCACACATCATTATGTGCTCACAATGCACAACTCCATGCATACACTTAATCAATGAAATTTTGATTTATATGTATTGTCTATCGAGTAAAATACTCAACTTACACTTAAAATCGTAATATTTCACCCCATGTCTTGTATAGCTAAGACTAAGGTGCCCTATAGGCTACATTCTAAGTGACTCAGTGCTTGTTGACGAAAATTATAGACCCTAACGACAGCAGTTGTCACACAGCCGCCAACTGTTTGTACATGCTTGTGTAGCAAACAATGTGTGTAGGTAGAAAGGCATAATTAAAGGTAGGCAATCATTGCTAGCAGAGCCCGAAGACCTAGGCAATAAAAAATAGCCTAAAGGAAATTCTTTAGAAACTTTTACAATAGTCAGCGAATGTGCAGGAAACAGCATGATTAAGTTACCAATTAGTAATACCTGCTCCAGGCTCATTTGCCTGTCTGTAAATGTCAGCTGGCGTCAATACATACGCTGCTGTACTCACAGAAGTGGGTGGGTATGACATGTATCCCACGGCATTTTCAAATTACCAATCAATGTTTGCTATGTCCCATTGTCACACTGCATCACACATGAACTCCTATACAAACGCACACACATATCAAAATATGCAAAATACACATACTCAAAATATGCATAATAGGCCTATATATATGTATATATATATATATATACACAGGCCTATATATAATTATATATATTATTTCGCATATATATTATTTCGCATAAGTACATCCGAGCTATATCGTAAGATTGGGACATTTTATGCCTGCTCGTTGTAGAGCTGCATACAACATTTCTAATAAGCGATCTGTGTTATTGAAATATAACTGACAATATAAAAATTGTGCATTGTGCCATCCAGGTGGCATCTAACTGCATTATCATTAGAGAAAATATTCAATATAAGGCTCAAGTATTTAACTTGACTGGTCGACGACATACCTTTTGGCATAAAAGCGTATTAGACTTGATGACATCTCACCATTGTCCTGGCCGTCTACTTAGGCCGATGCCAAAGCATACACTATAAATCCACTCCAACTTGTTAGCACAACACTAGGATTTGTTTACAGACGTTGTAAAATGTTAAACATAATTGACAACGAATATGTATATCATTTTGGGAAGCAGGACGAACCTTTAACTTTCTTATTAGGCCGATAACAAGATAATTTGAGGAGCATACATTAATACAAGGCTTGTTAGTGCAACACACTATAGGCTACAGCGCAACGGCTGCATGCAGTTTACAGACTGCTGTTATTGTGCTGCCCCCGAGCGAATTGCAAGCTGACGATACCAAGTCAAAGAGAGGTAGATTGTTGACTATTTTAGTTTCTAGTCTGAAAGTAGTAAAAACGTCTCTAACCTACATGTATATGTCATGAGAATAACGCTGATATATTTAGTTTCAATTGATTTTTTGGCAAGTTGTACAATGTACATAATTTTTATTATATACATTCAGACAAACGTCTTGGCAAACATAGAACAAGTTCTTCTTCTAGAATATGCGGTTCGTATGCAGCCATCTGCGACATCACCAGATGGACGACGAGACGCTATAGTCCGCCAATGAAAGAAATGTTAAAGTAATGTTCAGTTGCACATGTCCATTTCAAAATACTATACGACATCATTTCCTACCGTAGGCGTATCTCTCGTTAACACCGAACGTACAGTCTTCGAGCAGTTTAGCACTAGCACAACAGCCTTCGAAGTTCGATGTAATACATTAGCACCAACAGCCTTCGAATATAATTATATTATTGCACCAAAACCCTTCGAACAATATAAAAGCTCAGCACCAAAAAACTAAAAAAATATCTTATTAGCATCAAAATCCTTAAAAAAAACTTATCATAAGCACCGAAAGCTTTCGAACAATGTCATTAATGCAAACATTGAAAGGAAAACGCATTGACAACCTTTCACTTTTCCGACTTAAAAACAATACATATACAAAGGACCTATAAGTTTCTTTCTGAGTATTGCAATTGTATATTTCAATCAATGAAACTTGATATAGCGCCCCTTCAAGATATCTGTCAGAGGCAAATTATTTATTAGACATATTATACTAATAATGACCTTCAACCGATATTCTCCAATTTAATCGCTACTGTCAATATAATTATTACCTCCTTAAATAAAGAGTAATGGTAATTTTAGTTAGAATTTTACAAGACGCCGCTTCAATAGAAAATTATCTAATCTGGCATAAACGATTTTAAATGTCATTAGTAAGAGACAATTCAACATTTAAGAAGCAGTGGCCATACGCTAGAACTGTCACAAAAAGCGTCTGAAAGGCGTCAGCTCTTTCAAGAAGACATATTTCTTATATTAGAGCTTTTAGTCGGACGTGGCGGTGGTATGTCATGAACCGTGTGATCTATTGATGCATAGACGGATGCACTGAACAACGACTGGATTGGTTCACGGTGCTGTTGTTGCATTATGCGAGGAGCGGCATTTCCTCTTGCTGTGTTGACCTCCGTGTAGATAGTTCCGTCCGTTCCCATGTACTGATGATTAAAAAATAATATTGATAACGATATTGATATTGATAAAGATAATAATTCGACTATACAATTTATATCGGTTGGTGTCGTGAAAGCAGGTCTCATCAAGTTTAATTAGATCAGTACCTGGCCTTACAGCAGCTGCAAGTAGGCCTAATCTATTACTTACGAAAGCTAACCGTAACCATAATAATCGTGAATTTCTCTTTCAGGACAGGAAATGTTTGATAACTGTGTAGCATCGTATCCAGTCGCTTTATACCCGAAAAGTTGCTAGACAATTAGAAGATATTTATACATCATTAGTTAGGATTTGTTTGACTGGTGATGCATCAGAAAGGATTAGCAAGGCATAGTTGATTGCTCTAAAATGTATTTTGACTTGTCATAATGGACTTCTTCGAAGTCGTTGCACAATACGTAGAGTAGGCCTATACTATAATAGGATTCAACGGGCAGAACCGGGTTTAGATATGACAACTCAGCATATTACTTAGCAGTATGCTACAACAATTCCTAGATTTTCTTCATGAAATCGAAAAACTACCTTGTCTACTCGTACTGTGGCCTGTATTCCTGAAAATATCTTCGCTATTTGACGGATGCCGTAGATTATATTTTATATACAAAGAACCACGACCAGCATGCACTTAGATGGCTATAATGTCAGTGCCATTGAGACAGTAGTGCACCATGAATTTTCGAGGCCCCGGTAGATTACTAAAATGGGACTATTCGATTTTTCAGTGATATTCGTGCCAGGACAACAGGCAGTTGCGGCCCTCTTGAGTCTGACCCCATGGTTGTGCGGCTGCAGTGCAGAGTTCCTAAATGTTCTACAATCTACATGTATATTACTATTTTTCTGAACTTATTTTATTCATGTAACTTTTGTGGCTACCAATAATAATGAACACTGGCTTGATACAAATATAGCTTTGTATTTCTATATGATGTAGTCCCCTAAGTGTTTATAAATTATCGTTGAACCCTAACTGTACTGACAACTTTAAGCTTACGAACCAGATGCAACTGCGTTTATTTTAAGTGTGAAAACTACATGTACTTTTTACTTGTTTCCAATGCGGGTTAGTTTGAAAAATCGCGCAATTATTTCATCGTCATATCTACCATAATAAATTATGATATGTACACATAGTCAGAATTGTCAATGTGCAATTATTTCGCAAACATAACATTTTCTCCTAACATGAGTCTAGTCTATATAAATATCGATCAAACTGTTGCAGGTTTTTCGCAAGTGCATGAAGCACTAAGAACGAAAGAACAATTGGCTGGGAAAGTGAAAGAAAAAGTTGGCCTGTTTAAATCCAGACAGGAAAAGGCTATTATCAGTAACACATGCACCCATTGTCCGCTTATACAACTAGTACATACAAATAAAATGTTGGAAGGGCATAATATAGAAAACGTTTCACACTCATAATTGCGTGCGTCCGGTCGTTTATTGGGCATTGTAGGCCTGCTGGCTCTATGGTCCCACGAATGCTGAATAATCTAACCCAAATGTCAAAGTGACATTTCACATTTACAATTGCAAAGTGATTGTTGTAATTGCGGAAACATAAACTATATAGACTACGGTCTATAATTTAATTACCTCCCTCAGACAGCTATACAATTATTTGAATTCACGAAAATTAGTTCACCAGAAACTATTGTATTAAAGGCGAATAAAAATACCCATCACTTTGGACAGAATAAAAATACGCTATGCAAATGCATGCAACTATTTATTATGAGTCTAGTCTATATAAATATAGAAGAGATGGATAGATAACGTACTGGAGGACATAGAAGACAGAGGATGGGACTTAAGAGGGCAATAGAACTCGCAAGAGACCGACCGAAATGGAGAAGTTTTGTTAGAGCCTCATCGTCAGCGAATACTTGACGGAGGAGAAAGAAAGAAAGATTTATTATCTAGACAAAACGTGCTTATACTATTATTGTGGCAGACTATATGAAAGCATTGCAATAGTCATGCATAGAATAATTATAGAGCATGTGATAAGTTTATAGGAGCGCAATTACTTGCACGCCTCGGTAGAAAGTCACCCCTCAGTAGTACGATTCAGAACTCTAGGCCTACTCGATCTTAAGAACTCACCAAAACCGCAGATCTATCTCTACGCAGGTCTTCATTCAATTCTTTTTCACAGAGCCTATATTATTATCCTTCGTCCTCTTACCTTCATCGCCGATCCGACTCTAAGCATCATTTGCCGTGGCCGCCTGGATGTCTGTCTGCCAACTTAATCTACCTGTAACCGAATCTGTTCTTATTTGCCAATCGATTTTGTTTTGAGCGCTTGTGCGTAAGATGGTTGCCACGACTTAGCTTTTTTAGGCGCTATAGAAATCACACCATACGATAACAATGGAACCAGACGGTCTGGCATTCAGGAATGGTCAGCGATCCAACATCTCACTGCATTTTTTAATTTCATTGCTCTTATCAATGTTGCAACACCAGAAAACTGATCATCGCGAAGTCCAGCCGGGCATTGGCTTATACAACATTGCTTTGCATTAGTGTGCTATATACTTAGCCTACAACTCCACTGAAACGTTGTAAATTTAAGTTGTTCATAAATATGCGGCTACAATGATGCAAAGGTCTTCCGTAATACACACCCTGTGCGAAACAGTTTTATGTCACTGCATTTCTATAAGCAAATCTAGCAAATATTTTAACCACTCCTTCCAACTTGTTTAAGACGGGGCTTATTTTGATTTCAAACGCTACTAGCTGTCTTATCTTTCTATGCACAGTTTCTTATATCCTAAAATCATCATCTTTCAAACCGTCTTAGACAGTTCTCAGATTTACAGTTCTCAGAATGACACTGTCGACAACAGTCTATCCACTACCAGTTTCAAAGCAGCCTATCTCCTGACTGTTCTACAAAGACAATGTTAAAAGTGCATCACTTTTAAAATCATCGATTAAGCTTTGCTTTCGCAAGTTTCAAGCCTGATACCATTAACAACCTTCGGCCTTCCGCTCGCTTCAGATAGGCGAGAGTCAATACTTTCCTCCTATTGTCAACGCAGGTGCGATATCACGCGCCGACTCCAATACAGTGCAACAGAATGCAATATGTCTACCTAACTTACGGTTACTTACCTAATATGCATCAGTTTAAACTCACGCCAAATGTACTTCTAGCTACAGAGAGCTGACGTCTAATGTTAAAGATATCAGCTTATAGATCATTACTGTTTGCACACGTAATATACAAACTGGACAGATAACTGTTAGAAACGCCGTCTTGAAATCTTTTAGTCGAATTTAGTTGACCCTGTTAGCAAGAATTATAGTCCTTTTGGTTTTATCTTAAGATGCCTATTAAAAGTTTGTTTGAATGAACTTAAATAACAAATATTTGTATTTGATATTTCATTAAAAGGCTTCAGTTCAATTCACAATGCAGTGCAAAGCAACTTTGCACAATGCAATACAATATGAGATAATACAATCCATTGTTACGGAAATGTTTATAATACCCCTTACAAACTTCAGAAGTGCACACTGAAGCCGGGCAAAAGGGAAAGTCAACTTGATGTTTCCTGTTGTCCCCACGCATCACCAACACTCGTTATTGCTCTGCGCGCTGACATCTTTGTTTACAGTGGAAGTTGACACCATTGTTTTGCAAAATGAAAATGTTATCCCACAGTATAGAAAGACAATTTATGAGCTTTAGGCCTGCTTATTATTTATAATATAAGTCAAGGTCGACATCAACGGCCCTGACAGTAATTCAACACAGAATATTACAATTAGCAAAGACCTACTTGTGCTGGGGTGACAGTTGTAACTTCGGTTACTGGAAATCCGTGTCTGTCTTCGTGACGAAAGCTCCTCGAGTGATCATCAGCTGCGTAGTGGTGAGCTCTACCACCGTTATTACCTGCAACTACGAACATGGAAATAGCAGAAATAGTTCCACCAAAAATAAAAGGCAGTAAAAGAAAGAGACGCTTCACGAAGCCCCTTTTACAGCCTCTCGGTCAGACTGAGAAAAAAGCCATAACTAAGGGGTACTGCATTTACAATGGGTCATAAAATTCAAGATCTGCGTTTAGTGATTTCAAAATAGACATCATAACGTTTACACAGAATTGATTTTTCTGTTTTTAGCTACGCTTCCAGCTGCATCTCAAATAAAACTGCCAAGTTGATTTCTGAACTGACTAATCAGAAATAGATGAAACTTTCGCCTAAGGCTAAATTTATTAAGTAGGCCACACTAAATGTAAGTGAATTGCTGTGCCTTCGTGCTGTTGTGAAGTTGCTGTGGATGCAGACCAATTAATTCCATTATCTGTTTCTCCAGATGAACTCTGAACAACTACTTGACCCGAATCTTCAAAATATTCCATACAATCTTAGAATTAAATATAGTTTGAAACATCTAGAAAAATGAATAATGCTTTCATAAAAAAGCGATGTCTGACCTAACTTTCATATTTCATCAAAAGTTCATTAATACAATGACCATAGAAGAGATATATTAAAACAAATAAGTAAATAGTAATAATTTTAAAATGTCTAACTTTCATTAACCCACGTTAAAAAGCGATTGATTACTTTGACAACTCGGTGAACCTTGTATCTGAAGAAACCAGCATCGTACCGCTAGAATGTTATGATTATTCTTGGTATTACTTTGCCGATAGAAGTAAATAATTGTTGCATCAGAAATCGATAAGTGGATTTTATGTTTTATTTTAATTCTGATTGCAAGAAGTAAAGAGTTGTCACAAGGCATACCTCTAAGTGTGGTGTCTTCACTTAATGCAATGTCAGAGTTTAGCTGGCTTTCATTTTGCGAGTTGTTGCTGCGCGTGATGGATCTTGACTGTTCGTGACGAGATACTGGCATAGAGTCAAGACTTTCAGTTGGAGCTTCATGATAGATATTTTCATCTCCTATTTCAGACAGTCATTTGTTTTGTAAGACCATTGTTTATTTGTTTTTCAGACATTCTGATTCTGACCATATCTCTTTGCAGAATGCAAGAAAATGCTATAGCCTACAACCGCCGAAATTGTTGACTTGCTCAATGGCTTGGGAAGTGTGCACAGCTAAAGCAATTGTAGGGTTCAATTATACTGCGAAGAGTTATGTATTTTGATGCAGATGTTCTCTTTGGGTATCGTTGTATTTTTGCTGGAGGAGGCCTATCACTTAGGAGTATTACAGTTAGGGATATTACGTTACGAACCTACACTCTTTGAATATACATATAGGATACTACAAGGACCAGAAGAACCATCGTTTGGTGCAACACCGTGTGCTGCGAACTGTTGACAATAGTGCTATTATCATATTTCTGTTACTATTTATGAATCGGTGATCAGTTACTCACATTCAACGATCCTGGTACTTAAACTGCCTTCCGTTGTCAGGAGCCTTCAACCAACTTCGTATGTGATGCTTTATAAATTCTCAGATAGGGCCTACGATAGGCCTACGTAACGATACGATACGATAAAACTGGTAATAGGTCCTAAAATGAATCTTAAATAACATATCTATGTGTTTGTTTTTTGTAACCAAAAGCCTGTTTATCCGTGACAACCTACCTCGATTGTTTGCCAGAAATAGGACGACGGGCTCAGTAGACATCTTATGAAGACATCCTGTCAGATATGAAGTAGTAACGAAATGTAAGGAACAGTATATAAGAAAATTGTAACAGGGCGTGCAATTTGACTCTTTGATAAAAAATAACGGTGACACTGGGTGATGCTAGTTAAGCAGTCTTGTTCTAGATATTTAACGGTATAAAGACAATAGCACGCTAATTATGGCGGTGTGCTAAACACGCTAATTATGGCGGCGTGTCAAACAGCTAATTATGGCGGCGTGCTAAACACGCTAATTATGGCGGCGTGTCAAAAACGCTAATTATCATTACTTTTATTACGCCAGAAGGCAGAAACAAATCAGACGGTGCACAAACATACATGCACAAATCTGAACAAACATAGAAACATTATTTATTACTAATTATGGCGGCGTGTTTATATTGACGCTGTTATTTTTTTTTATGAGGTCCAAAGAGAAGATTTATGGTAGTCAGTACTCAAATTATGCTTCATGTTCATGCTTATCTTTTAAAATCAATACACTTATAGAAAACGTCTACAACCATGTAGATCAACTAATTTCGAGGAATTGGTTTAATCGCGTTGTTCCGATCAGAGTCATTACGTCTTTACAAATTAGTCATCGATTGTGAAGCTCAAATCGCCAATGCCCCACGAGTCTATTTAATAGAATCGTAGTACTAACTTATTATCCGAGTTCCATGGTACGGCACCAATTCCACAACATCGCCAATGTTAAAGGCAGCATTATTATAATATTAGCCTGAATCAAGGTCACCCATCTTATGTAGATCTCGTGGCGCAGGTCATCAGTATCCAGTTATAGTCGGAATACTTAATTATCCAACCAGTCAACTGAATTCATCATACACTATAAGAAGCGCCTAAAGGTACCTATAATATAAGCAATCTCTATAGCAGTTTCAACAAGCATGTAGAAATTCTGTAAAATGTACCTTGCTCCGACTTCCGTAGCACCTTGTAGCATATGATGGCAGCTGATAGAAGCAACACAGTGACAAAAATAATTAGGAGTGCAACAGATGACGATGGCATCGGATCAGATTGATCAGAAGTTTTATCATCTTCTTTAGGCGACATGGCTACAATGTCAGAAAGCAACTGCATGCATTATGCTTACGCTTAAAGGTTCTGATAAAACTACAAGTGATTTATTGGTCTTAATTTACTTGAACATAGAAAAAACATAAAGCATAATTCTGTGCTTTCTTCGATGACACGATGCCAATTACTTCTGGTCAATATAACTAACGGTGTAAGTTTCACAACAGAAGAATTGAAGTGAACTGTAAAGATATCTTTCAGTTTAGCTTGTGCACGGTTTAGGGTTCCAAATCGAATATCTTTTTCGTGTAAATACTAAATTTCAGTTTTCTGCCTTATAAAGAGGAACAATTTATCTTCTAGCATTTCGACGAACATTCTTTAGAAACAGACGTCTTGATCCAGAATGTCTGACCAATTAAATCTCTGACTAACCTCTACTGCCTTCTTGTTCTGAATTCTTTCTGAGAGGCAGCCATGCGTTTGAAGTATTTGCAACTTCCTCTTTCTGAGCCTCGACATTGGTATTCTTCTAAAACCTATAATCTCAGTTTATTCATATAATAAAGTCATATTTTTTTCACATATCTAGATGGTTTAGGTACTTTTTATATCGAAATCATCGGTGAAAAATTTGAGGTAAATTAGAGCCCAGAATGTACTGCATTTGGCATGAAATGCTCAAAATTGCGTCAGTTTCTGGGGCTCCGCCCCAGACCCTTCGATGGGGGAGCTTACGACGCTCCCCCATACCCCCTAGTCGTTAGGGGCTTCTTGCCTTCGGCAATCGCAGCTTCTTGCCTTCGGCGCTCGCAATCCCCCCTCAAACATTCTAGTAGGTTCCCCCAACTAGAAGACCGTGGTTGCGCCTCTGGATGGAGGTACAGGAAGGGGAAAAGAGGGAGGGGAGAAAGAGGAAGGGCTTAGGGCTACAGCCCCCCAAACCGGAAATCCTGGCGCCGCCACTGTTGATCTACCCACTGCCAGTGTTCGGTCAGTCTACTCATTATAGCTGTGTGTGCCATAGAGCACTGATAGAACGGAACTCGCGAAACAGAATGTCTGTCCCTGCGGGCATTTGAAACCGGCTTTTCGATTGAGAGTCCAACACGCTAGCTATAAACTGGGGAACGGACATTGTCCCCTGGACATTGTCCCCGGACATTGTCCCCCGGACATTGTCCCCCCCTGGACATTGTCCCCCCCGATTTTGCGTAGGACATTATCCCCCCGGACATTGTCCCCCCCCTCTGTGTAAATAGCCTATAGTCTGCATGTCATTGATAAACCTTAGTTGCCGTGTTTGTTCAATCAATCAATCAATATACTTTTTATTGTTCACCCTAACAGTTCAAACATAAAGGTAGACAGTCTTGTACATTCAGTGACAATGGGTAAACCCAAAAGAACCAAAGGTTCCGCTAACAGGGTCACCTAATACAAATAGTCATTAGACAGTCATATACTTTCCAGTTCATCGTCTTATGCTATAATACACGTTAATTTTTTAACGCAAGTTTTGTGTTCATTATAAGAAGTCCGAAGTTATTAATTTAAGACAAACAAACAAAAACAAACAAAAAGAAATCGCAGCATGCTATGCTGATGGGGACACACAATACGCACATGTCGATAACAACCAAACTCTATATGACATAATTGAAACCATAAGCTAATTAATTACTAGGCCTACTTCAATACACAGATGCACCTATAAACTGTTTCCGGTAGCTAGTGCAAAGCAAGTGTCCATAATTCATTCAATACACATAAATAAATAGGCACCTATATGCCCAATAGCAATTGTAGCAACATTTAATGCAATAACAGTTGTAGTTTTTATGCCCAATTAGACATAAAATACACCTTTAATCTGTTTTTGAACTGGTGTTTTGTTGGGAGAACAGTGAGTTCGATCGGTAAGGAGTTCCAAAGCATCGGTCCATATATTCTAACACTGTGTTGCCTAATATTTGTGCGTGCGCTTTGTTGGTGGAACTTTTATAAGAACGCGTTAGGTAGCCATGGACAGAGGCGTAACTACGGGGGGGGCAGCAGCCCCCAAATGAAAGGGCTGCCACCCCAGCTGCCCCCCAATCCCTGCACGAGTGATAAAGAATGTTATATAATTTCTGACTTATTTTATTTTTATACAACTTCCTATACGGTATACCACTTCTTATATGGTTGGTGATGGGAAAGTGGGACAGGCCACTATAGAGGGACAGCTAAGCTAGTGAGGCTTGCATGCGTATTATGTCCAATACATCCAAAATCTAAAAATACATAGTCTATGGCTATATACCCTACGTCAACGACCTTATATATATAACTAGACGGAGCTTCCTGTGTTGAGCTGCCCAGTGACGTTGAGGCAGCCGAGAAAGAGCAGGAAACAAGATGCATAGGTGTCATAGGCTGGTCATAGGTGTCAAGGACTGCGCAGCAACGTAAACAAACACACGCGTTGCGCGCAATTCACATGGGTGTCACAAGATGGCCGGTTGCTTCAGCAAAAATCACGTGATCCCACCGGCCTGCCCTACGTCATTAATATGTGCGTACACACGTTTTATTGCATGTGTTTAATGGCCTTTGGTTGTGCTTTTGAAAGTGAGAATGAAATTTAATATTTCTGAGAAATTGAGAGTAAAAACATCTTATTTGTCTTTGTAGTTTATCTATATAATCAATTGCTTTGGTTCATTTAGTATACAGAATAGAATGGATTACTTTGTAACTCGTAACAATTAAGCAAGCGTTCGGCTTCTTCTGGAACGCAACCACCGGCTTCTCGGCCAAGAATTATAGAAGAAACTGAGTCTGAAAGGAATATAACTGCAATACCTATTGAAGTTAATATTCATCAATCTGACCAAGACCGTGATCACAGCCGAGGTAACATGTTTGATGATGTTCCACAAGATGTAATAATAATGGAACATGACACTGACGACATAAAAATTACAGTTTTCGATGACACGCAGGAAGGCCGGATTATTTTAACATCGACACATTCTGCCTCTACAAGTGCTTCAGCAGCTGACATTGCTGGAAACAGACTCAACAGTTCAAACAGACTAGTAAAAGAGGATGAAGGACCCATGGATATTTCACGTAACCCAGCTGATGGGCCTATACAGCCCTAGCTCCCTGTCACTGTATCCAAGAACAATGCAGTCTCGCGTTCCACGTTCATTTCAAGGTGCATGGTTCTCTTCGTATTCATGGCTCGAGTACTCTGTTGGAAGTGATGCAGCGTTCTGTTTCGCTTGTCGACATTTTCCTTCACCAGCGCATAGCACTCAAAACTCAGTTTTCACAACAGTTGGCTACAAGAACTGGAAGAAAGCTACTTACAGCGATGGCGGTTTATATCACATGTGAAATCTGATATCCACGTTATTGCAATGACATCCTGGGCAGATTATAAAACTATGGCTAAGAAGGGAACATCTGTAGCTCAAATGGTCAGTGAAGCCTACGTGAGACAGGTCGCCGAAAACCGCTTGTACATAAAATGTCTTGGCGAAGTTTTACTTCTGGCCGCCATACAGGACATAGCAGAGCGTGGACATTGTGAAGAAAAAGGAAGCCACAACAGAGGAAACTTTCTTGAGACACTGCATCTATTAGCTCGATATAATCCTGTAATTGCAGCGAATTTAACGGATCTGCCAGGAAATGCAAAGTACTACAGTCCACAGCTTCAGAATGAAATGATAGAGACACGTTTAATTGCCAACGGTAGGCGTCGGTAGCCACCCCATAATTTTAAGCTGCCACCCCACTGCCCCTCCATGAAAAAATAACTGGCTACGCCACTGGCCATGGACCTCAGAGTTTGTACGAAACCAATGACCAAAGCCTACAGGTAATAGGTGCATATGGCACTTATACATAAATAGCCCCACTTGCATTTTGTTTATGCATTCAAAGGGCAATATATCCAAGTTCAGAAATAAATTTTTAGTATGTGCTCTGAAGGGAGCCTTACAAATGATTCTCAAGGCACGTTTCTGCAGAGTTGTCAGACTGGCTAACCGAGATCGATAGGTGGATGCCCACGTAAGATTGCAGTATGACAGATAGGGATATATAAGCGAATAATATAAGTTTACAAGTATGTGACGAGGCAGGAAGTGCCGGATCCGAGAAATTATACCGATGTTTTTAGCTATTTTCTTAGAGATAACCGTAATATGTTCTTTCCAGCATAAAAGTTCATCTATATGCACCCCAAGAAATTTAGCAGACGACACTCTAGTAATACCCTGTTTGTCAATATTAACAGATATTTTATAATCATGATTAAGAGCTTCTTTATGCTTCGAACAGAATAGGATGTAATTAGTTTTTTCAAGGTTTAGTGATAGCTTATTTGCTTTTAACCATTTATCCACTCTCCAATTCAGCGTTTAGCTTATCGACTAGTTCAGTAAGAGAGTTATTGGACATAAATACATTGGTGTCATCAGCAAACATGATGAACTGGAGTAAAGGTGAAGTGTTCGAGATATCATTAACGTATATTAAAAAAAGCAATGGTCCCAATATAGAGCCCTGCGGCACGCCACATTTGATGTCTAGTATATGCGATACTTGTCCATTATAATATAAGACGCATTGCCTTCTGCCATTTAGATAATCCCTGAGCCAGTCTAGACAAATGCCCCTTACTCCGTAATGTTCCAATTTTTTAAATAGAATGCCATGATTAACGGTGTCGAATGCTTTTGATAGATCGAAGAAAACACCTATGGAAAAAAGGTTATTATCTCTGGCTTCAGTGATCTTGTCGCACATTTCCATAACAGCCATAAATGTCGAATGCCCTTTACGAAAACCGTACTGACCGTTGTACAAGATATTCTTCATGGTTACATATGACATTAATCTTCCATATATGATTTTTTCGAAAAATTTTGAGAAATACGGCAGAACCGATATAGGTCTATAATTGCCCAGCTGTTGCCTATCGCCATTTTTAAAAATTGGGATTACTTTGGCAATTTTTAGTTCATTCAGGTGTAGGCCTAAACTTAAGACTTGTTAATGTCACTCAGTTCATAAGCAGTACGAAAGTTAAGACTTTGTTAGTGTCAGTCGGTGAATCAGTTATAAAGTGAAGACTAGTTAGTGTCATTTAGACGAGTTTATGTCGTTCATTTCTTAACTGAAAGACTTGTTAATGTCATTCACTTCTATAATTAAAATTACAAATAACGAATGGCAGCGGTCATCTGATTGACCGTGTATATAAGGAAGACTTTTAAAATGTAAATGCGTCGTTAAATAAACGTATTTCTCACAATGTAAATGCCAGAAGCTCTCTGAGTTCCTACCATCTTAGACTGGGAGGGGGATAATGTCCTACCCTGGGGGGACAATGTCCGGGGGGAAAATGTCCGGGAGACAATGTCCAGGGGGACAATGTCCTACACTCCTATAAACTATCGTCCACCCCATGCACCATTTTTACTGTTCTAGTTACGATCTGCTTTTGACTAATCTTGTTCCATACCTTAGTATAATTTTTAAATAGTCGTATATGATACAAGTAACGCAGGCCTATTACGTGGAAACAGGAATGCAGATAACAAAACAAATAAACCAGGGGTTTAAAAAAATCTTAATCGTACATTTATCAACTGGTATATACTTGGCAAGAAATGTAAAAACTGAACTAGGTTGATTCCTACTTTATTATATGCAAATGCGTTTATTAAGTTAATAAGAGGGTTCTAAGTAACAGACCACGTTTCAAGCCCACCTCAACTGGTCATCAAGATGAGTTACTGCATGAAATTGCCAAACCCTCACATTAAACATCTTTCAGGTATAACACAAATCAAACTGGAAACATTTAATTAGAAACCTCTAAGCATAAGGTAGGGGAGGTGACAAAATAACTCACACATGATGGAAGTCAATCATTTTGCAGCTAATTTTTTGGCGGGTATTTCATTACGTTAGCTTAGGCTGATTATTGTACTCACCATGTCTTGTTTTTGCAGTAGTATTGCTGTCTGCAGGTGAATTCTTGCAGTTAGAGTAATTTTGACCTAAAATTAATGAGTTGCTTATTTGGTTCATTGCTGCCTTTTACTCGAATCGCTTAGTGAATTTAAAATTATCTTCAATTTAAGTTACGACGCCTTTTTGAACGTTTTTGCAATAATTCGTGCATTATTGTTGCCATCATAAAATTTAGAGCATGAGAAGCATTATATCAAAATAAAATTCATTCATTCATTCATATCGAACATTTGTATAGTGCCCTTCAAGAAAACTACTCACAGACGCTCCCGACTCCAGCACGGCTAAAAAGAACAGTTTTACGGTGAGAGAAGAACGTAGGAGAGAAGGTCCTAGGAAAGAAGCGAAGCTCCAGAGGGAGGCATTCCAGGTCGACGGAGACACCACCGAGAAAGCGCGGTTCTGCATAGTGGAGGTTAAAGCAAAAGGACAAAAAATGTTTGTCATTTAGGTCTCAATTGGTTTAATTTAAATTGACTGAGCTTTAGCAAATCAAGCGAAATTAAGGTTGAAAACGGGAACAACTTTAAATAATCGACTATCAAAATCGACTATCACCCTGTGATAATTTACCTAAACATTTAGAGGCAGTTAGATGCAATAAACAATTTATCAAGAGGCGATATTAAGGCGTTATTGAAGAAAATGCAGAGAAGTAGTTCGCATACACTAAGCTTATCCGATGCGTCGTGCACTCATTAAATCTCTGCATGAGAACATTAGGCTATCGTCTTACGCGAAACATTCACTGTTGGTGATGTCCAAGTGTTCCTGTAGACAGGAGCATTCCTCGCAGCGTCGCGGTGATGGGAGAAATTGTTCACAATGCTATCAACATTTGTGGAACTGAAATACGTAGTGCAAGAAAAAGTGAACACGTGATCGTCGCATTTAAGTTTCATAGTTAGCTCAGATTTTACGTATATGTTTGAACTGATAGTTAGTTGAGAAGATATGACTTCTCCGGTAATATCGTTTTTCCATTCTATCGTTGGCTGAAAGTTGCCTCTCAATTCAACGACGCACTACATCAATAGATAGTCATTTTCCATCAAAGGATCATCCTCTTCAGGCAGGTTAGTGCTGCATTCAGGAGCGGACGCTGTAACGAAAAAAAGGAAATACATAACCCGAGGTTTACACTTTACACTATTGATCGAATTCTGCTTTGTCAACATAATGCTACCAATAGTTAGTTAATACGAGCAAAGTCGCTTAGCATTATCAATGCGATGCTAACATATACAACGATTTTAATTGCACATGAGGTTGATTACTTCTTAGATATTGTATTGTATGCAAACATTTATAAAGCGCCTCTCATAGGGTGAACCATTCAGAGGCGATCCCAGTGCGCAAGGCCACAAGAGAAGAAAAAGGTTTTGAGAAAAGCAAAGGTGGAAGAGAGGTTACTAGCTAGAATTCGAGAGCGAGTAGATGGAGACAGCGCATTCCAAAGAGAGGGACCAATTGATAGTCCCGGGCCATAGCTGTTCTACTATGAGGAACTAAAAGGTCAAGCCTGTTTGATGAGCGTAGTGGTCGATGGGAGGAGGCTGAAAGAGGCCGGAGTAATACATCAGCTAAATATTTTGGGGCAAGACCCCTTTGTGCCTTGAAGACTAAAATGAGGATTTTGAATTTAATGCGAGCAGAGAGAGGAAGCCAGTGCAGTTGTTCAAACATGAAGGCAGAAATGTGAGAGTACCGTGGTAGGCGTGCTATTAATCTGGCGGCTGCCTTTAGGACAGACTGGAGAGGTGAAAGACGAACCTTAGGAAGACCAATGAGAAGGGAATCACAGTAGTCAATTCGGGAGCATATGAAAGCGTGAACCAGAGTGGTGAAAACAGAAGATGTGACAGAACGCCGAACAGTCCTAAGACGCCTTAAATGAAAATAAGCTAGGATACCGTTCTCAAAATACTACATTGATACTAATACCAAGAATATCTCCATGGCGTTCAATCAGATCGCTAACTTGTGTGGATGCTTTTTAGAACAAAGCTCTGCTATTGTTCTGATCGTTTTAGCGCTTCATCCTAAAGACAATCAACTTTGTCACAACGCTTCTGATGAATTTCTCTGGAGGTGTAGGTCTACCTTTGCACTTTCTTAATAGTCTGCGCCGCACACGATTCCACTTATACGATGTGATCAAATTCTACATGGACTACCTGAAAGTTCAGGAAGGGATAGTGTATAAACCCTGCCTCAGTTAACAATATACTGAGTGCATCTGAAGAATGCCTAATTTTTTCATTACATAAATTAAAACTTTTGACGCCTATCAAATTAGCTTATAGCGGTTTTACTTCCTTCAAACGCAGGCCTAAACTATTACAAAGAATTTATTCATAAATTGGCATGCATAAGTCTTATCTGATAAATTATAACTAACGACTGCGTGGTACCCTATTCTAATGAGACGGTGGAATTGTGCGTTAAGGTTTAGACTTATAACCTCTGTCACTATAGATCTCATGCAGAGTCACAAAAAATCTTACCAATAACAATCAATTCCGAAAAGTGACGTGCTGTTACTGAGTGATTTGTTTTGTCTATGGATACTTCAACGCAGACGTAAGTTCCTGCATCTGATTGTCGTGTGTTATTTATGATTAGATCAAATTGCTTTGGTTCAGTTGAATTAATCGTACATCGCTCACAGTCAGCAGAGAAATTTCCGCAATTAGACAGAACAATCTCCTTTTCACTTTCAGATCTAGATTTGTATTTCCACCATATGTTGCCTTATGATCGGCAGTTTATTATCGTCTGCTGGCCGACAAGAACAGCTGTGTTTTGTGGAAAATCAAACTCCGACAGGCTGTTCGCTACAAAATGAATAAACATTGGCAAAAACTTCAAAGAATTTCTGTCCATGTTTAACAAGGTCTGTGAATATAAAGATAATGCATTTAGCATTTATTGCAATGAGAACGACTTGCGGTAGCCTTCTTAGACAAAAACATAGAATCTGGAATCTAAACGATTATCTAATCTTATCTGATCTCATATGCAATCTGAACTAATCTGATCTGGTCTAGTGAAATCTAAGAATCTACCCATTATCATCTTCACAATGTAACATACATATTACATATGGGTAAATATTGTGCAGTCTTTGGTTTATAGGTCGGCCGATCGAAAGGTAATACTTTGTAGCCTACAATACAGACTTTACACTGAATTCTTGCTTGATTGGAAATAATATTATATCAATATTTGTGGAACTTTGTTATGGCTCTTGCCTAGAATACTCTACGAATTATAGTTTCTGCATATTTGATTTTATAATACTTATGAGAAGTTAACTGCAGTAATAGATTCTGCTAGAAATCATGTTATTTGTTGGTGATATTAATACATCCGAGAATGTTGGAGAAAACCCAAAGAAGAAACGAAAGCAAGTTAACAGAGAAAGAAAAACAACTGCAACAGAACGATCAAATTCAAGAAGTATTCAGTCAAACTGAAAGAAGGAGCGCAGAAACATTGAAAACTAAGAAAACAAACGTCAACGGAATTCACTTCTAAACCAGGTCTACAGTAATGAAGGCTCAAGTCTTAAACGAAGTCTCACACAACATGAAAACAGTTACGCTACAGAATTTCTCAGGGTATTTTCTATTATAACAGAAGTGCTGCGTAATGTAGTATAATGCAGATGGCAATAAAACGATATATGAAATCAGTTTAGACCGTATACGAGAAAAGCAAACCATTGACTCTAATAACCCAACAATCGAACAACTCAGCCGCCTTGCTGATGTTACCCTATTTTCTGCAGTCCTTTGATAATCCGGGTCATTTCCTTCATAGGCTGCTCCCACCCGTTAAGCCGAGGGTTTATTGCCTAAGACCTATAGCCCTATATCCCGTGGTACTGCAAGCCGACAACAGCATAAAAAAACTTTCATAGTCACAATGCTGTGCACATGCTGACAAACTGGACCTTTGTTTGTTTATCTACTTTACATGAATCACTTTGTTTTCTTATTTACCCCAGATGATTGGCATGCAGTTGGTTTAATAAAGAATATACCTACTTACTTACTCACTTCCTATTAATAAATTGGTGTCTTACTAAAATACAACTATGTGTTCCATTCATTTGTTACAATTTAAATTCTAATTGAACATTTGTATAGCGCCACTCAGAGATTCAGAGGCGCTCCCGAACCAGGTCAGTGCTGACTCTAACAAATAAGATGGTTTTCAGGCGTTTCCGAAACAGAGGAAGAGAAAGGCTGAGGAGCTCAAGACGCAATTCATGCGGAAGATGGTTCCAACTGGAGGGACTAACATAAGCAAAACTTCCGGATTGAGCAGTTGCACCACGCATGCGAGGAACAGCCAGAAGGCCTCTGGCGGCCGAGCGGAGAGCAGAGCGACCAGGGAGTGTAGAGACCGATGTACATAAGGTTTGAAGATACGAAGGCGCTACCCCGAGCAGAGAGTTGCGCATAGCCTAAGTGTGAGAATTTTGAACTGAATGCGCTGTGGCACAGAAACCAGTGAAGAGTTTCCAGATTGAAGGCAGATAAACTGAGCATACTTCGGGAGACCATCAACATCAGTATTATAGATTGAGGCTCTCTATAGGCCTACATGCTGCTTCTTAGTCTAATAGAATTTTTTTTAGATCTATTATTATTAAAGTGTTCCTCGTATGCCTATATTAGCAATAAAAAATACGCTCTATCTGTAATCATGACCATTAATTTTTCACAAATCAGTGCAGACCAAGATATTGCGCCTACAAAGCTTGACACCGTGAGAGAATGGATGAAAAATGTCTCATATTTATTTACCATATTTTTTAGCAAATTAGCACAGAAGAACCCATGCATGTGTTTAATTAAATAGATGATTGCGTAAATATTTATGTAGCGCTTTATTTCCTCACAAAAGTATTCACTTCGCGAGCCACAATAATATGTTAAAGTATATTCAGAACAGAAGTTCACAACTTACCGAAAGCAAACACTGTCATACAAACGAATAGTAAATCCATTACAAGTCCGAGTTCCATTTTTTATCAGTTACAAAGTAAATGCAGAGTTTTTGCTAACTCTAGCCTACTATTAGTAGCCTAGTAGGAGTTGCAAAGGTATAGAATATGACGGACCATAAATTGGACCGAGACGCGGATATTATGTTTAATGAATATGTCAGAGTATGACTGTATAAATAGACGGATAAAAAGGAAACTAGGTCTATTAGTTACAAACAGATAATGGTTGGACTGCATGTACTTGCCCTCATTATCAAGGCGTGCAAGGCTTTCACCATAGACTTGTCTCTGATAAATAGAAGGGACCATAGTGGACCAACTGGACCATATTAAAACTGCTATAATACGTTAGAATATATAATAGAATATAGCAGATTAGAACACAGCACACCAGGTGACTCAGATTGTCTGGCTTGAGCAATTGAACATTAGCCTAAGCTATCTCTGCCAGCATTTCCAAGGCCATTAGATGGGACCCATTTAAGATCCATAACATGTGGAAATATGGGTCCTCTGTGCGCTCCATGCTGGCATGATGGTAGGGTATTGCATACACTAGACTCCAATCTTTTTGCAATACATTTTAAATATCCTCTTATTAATTTTAACCATAATAATAAAAATTATTTGCTTATTTTACTGGCTTATTGCACACAAAAACAAATGTGAAATGTCAAACTTAAAATTCCAACTAGTTATAAGCTTATTTGTGTTACAGATATACACTTATAACTGTTTGTTGAATTTGATAAATTTAGATATGTAAGCTTCGACTTCACGCATCTTAGATTTTTTGTAATAAAAGACGATATCGATTATTTTGGTGCAGTGTTTCATTTGTTTGCAAAATACACTTGAAGCAAAGATCTGTAATGACAATAACAGCAGCAGCAGCAGTAGCAGCAGCAACAGCAACAGCAGCAGGAGCAGCAGTAGCAGTAGTAGTAGTAATAGTAGTAGTAATAGTGGTAGTAGTAGTAGCAGCAACAGCAGCAGCAGTAGCAGTAGCAGTGCTGCAGTAGTAGCGGTAGTAATAGTAGTAACAGTAACATCATCATCATCAACAGCAACAACAACAACAACAACAACAACAACAACAATAATAATAATAATAATAATAATAATAATTCCAAGCGGAATGGGATGATGACACTTCTAAACGTTTTTAATCCCAAACGAAAGTTGTAGGAGGATCATCTCTGAGTACAGACAACTGTTTCGTACCGGTATTGATTTAGTTGTTGGTTGCCATCTAACGAGTGATTTCAAAATAAATAACATGGATGACGTACCAACTATCACCTATTACCCTTATTTTCATAATGACTTGTATGAGTTAGTGAAGCTAACCAGGTTGTAACAATTCATACACACAGATGTTTTAAGTTTGGACAGTGACTTGAGGACACTGACTAACAAAATTCGTTCCACTGTTGAGATGTTTTTGCTGCTGTGTTCAAAAGCATTGACTTGTCCATGAAGCAGTAAGCCACTAATTGAGCCATGAACCATTAATTTTGTCGGACCCAAGTGCCTCACCCCACATATCTTATTTTAATCACTTTTAAAACTAACCACATGAAAGGTTTCACGCTCCAGGTGTCTGAGGAAGTTCTCGGAAGACTGGTCCATGCAGATGGCATTGATTTGCATTATTCAACTTGTCTTTGTTTTAATTATAGTGTTGACATTTCATCGTTCGGTGTAAAAGTCATCAATTACTGATTCATCGCCGCTTTTGTCAATATTCCAACTGTTTCTGATCTTCTTGATTAAGATACAGTGTCACAAATAATTCTAAAGTAAGCTAATTACGATGTCCTATTAAGTGATTAGCAATATTCTTTACCAGTTGCTCCACATTGAATGTGTTCATAGGGAAGTTATATTCGTTAGCAGAGTTTTCAGTTGAAGGCTATTACTATAATTACTTTCACGGTAAATTCTCAGAATTATGACATATAATTAACTAAAACTAACGGAAACTTTTAGTTTGGTTTACTAGAAATGTTAACTGCATAACACGGATACAACATTGATTAATCACATGTTTCAGAGTGTCAACTAGAGGTCTGCGGGTACAGCATTTTTGGTACCCGACCCGTACCCGTAACACAGAACCGCTACCCGTACCCGTACCCGACCCGTACTCAAAATTGCTACCCGACCGTACCCGTACCTGCGGGTATACCCGTACCCGTACAGTACCCGTCACGTCATTAACACGCCTTCCCAAAGTCCCTATTCCTACCAGGCCAATAGGCTTACAACTCAGCATTCAGTGATAATAATAAATAGGCTGATGATGATGATAGTAGTAGTAGTTGTTGTTGTAGTAGACCTAGTAGTAAAAGTAGTAGTAGTAGTAGTAGTAGTAGTAGTAGTAGTAGTAGTAGTAGTAGTAGTAGTAGTAGTAGTAGTAGTAGTAGTAGTAGTAGCAGCAGCAGCAGCAGCAGCAGCAACAACAACAACAGTAGCAGCAGCAGTAGTAGTAGTAGTAGCAGCAGCAGCAGTTGTAGTAGTAGTAGTAGTAATGATAACAGGCAGTCAACTTATGGAATCTGTCACATGCAACTGTTGTGCTGTCTCAGTTGCATTGTACATTTTATCTCCTTGGTATTATATGCTGTAAGCTAGAACACTAAGTAACTGTTAATAGTAGCCTACGTTGTGCACCGACATTCTCTATTATATGTAGCGGTGACATTGTAACCCCAAAACTTCACGTCGGCACGGGTAAAACCGGGTATACCCGTACCCGTGATGACCCTACCCGTACCCGACCCGACCCGTGAAATTCGTACCCGACCCGTACCCGACCCGCGGGTACGGGTCGGGTACGGGTAAACCCGCGGGTACGGGTATACCCGCAGTCCTCTAGTGTCAACACCAAGGTTCTATTGACCGGTCGTCCGAATTCTATATTCAACTACAGGGGATAGTTTTGTTTATTTCGGTGATCATATCTTCATATTATTGAATTGCAGTGAACGAAGAGAAAGATTAAAGAATATGGTTTTAAGCCTAATGCTGTTATTGTAAGAAGAACAGCAGTCGTAAGTCTTCTCCATCGCTATCTCAGCTTCCTTCCGACAGTGTACGGTCAATGTACTTATTATAGAGGAGTGGGCTAGGGGCGGAAGTGCAACATAAATGTCGAAACATTTTCTGCTCTGCCGGGAATTCGTACACCCACCTTTCGGTTGACAGTCCAGCACGCTAACCACTAGACTATAACGGAAATCTGATAAAAACCCCAAGCTGACGGTTGTACTGACTCATTGATTCATCGCTGTATAAGTAAGAGCTACCTACTCACACTCACGGCAGCACTGACGGTTCATTCGTCTCAGGTCTAAATTCGACAACATCCACCCAATGCCACTGCACCTTTTAACCTCCCATCTTTCGTAGCCACACCGGGACTCCGGGAGTAGGCTAATAGCTAACACAAGTGGTAAGTCTTTTGATAGCTGGTCACTTAATCTAATTAAGAAACCTAGCAAGTTTTGCTTAGAATTAATTTTTGTGTGTACTCTGGCGTTATATCAACAGCACCGAGTCATCGTCAATTAATCCTATTTATACCTCTGGATACGAATAATTATTACAGTTATAGGGCCTATACAAGCTAACTTTTATAATGCCAACAAATTTTATCGCTTCATGTTATGGAACTATTAGGTAATCTGAAATTCATTCATACATACATTCACTCACTGATACTCTAACAACGTCATTGAGAAAATTGTTGTTAAACGAATAGGCCTACTAATAAACTTTTCAAATAGTTAATTCGCAAACCAACTAATTGTTACATTATAAACGCATTTCACTATTAGTTGCTTGTAGAATAGGAATGGCACGACAAAATTCAAAGCTGATATTTAAGCAGGTTTTCTACACTATTTGAAGCGATCAGAATATGTTTCGACTAAAGAACTGAGTTGATAGTGATGCATTTTATAGTATAATGGTTTTCACTTGAATATAGACAGTTACCACATTTTCTCAAACTTATCTTAATAATGTGAACCTTACAATCTTACCTGAGTCAAATAACCTAAGCATTAAACAAGCTATTCTAAGTGCAAGCCAAGCTTCTACTCTGCAAGAGCATGTCTGGTTGATTGCTGCATAACAAGATCATTCATATAACCAACTATTCCTTTGCTTCCCATTCTGAAATCGATGCATTCCTCACTAGATGTTGGCACTATAGAAGTCATTGCTTTATTAAAGTCGTAACATTTCCAAAGCTCCAATATTCCTTGGTATTCGGACGTTTGGTCATAGGACGATTGGTCATAGGAGGATTGGTCATAGGACGATCGCTCATACGGACGATTGGTTATAGGGCCTATTGGTCATAGGACTATTGGTCATAGGGCCTACCGCTCATAGGTCACATAGGTCATAGGGCCTGTCGGTCATAGGTCCTATCGGCGATGGGACTATCGAAGGCTATCGAAGGCTAAAACAGAGAAGTGTTTAAAACATGAATAACCATTTACTGGATCATTTCTGTGAAATACATAATACGAAATACGAACAATACGTAAAAGTCTGGAATTATCCTAATTAGTTTCTTGACTGGCACTGATTGTATTTGTCTAAAAACTATGAATGTCCCTAATTGCTGCTTATTTTGCGTTCGGTGTGTTAAGCTTAAAACTAAGAATGTCTATAACTAACGACTACAACCAAGTATGTCGGTTTATTAGCTGCATATGACCAATAGTCCTATGACCAATAGGCCCTATGACCAATCGTCCATATGACCAATCGTCCTATGACCAATCCTCCTATGACCAATCGTCCTATGACCAATCGTCCTATGACCAATCGTCCTATGACCAATCGTCCTAGAACCGTTTTCTTATGCTGACAACTGGGCGGATCTTTCAGCGTTTAAGGCAATGTAGACGTTGTCTTGACAGAGGTCGATTGCATTCAGTTCTACATAGTGTTCTCCAGATGATTGACTTTGCCTCACTGAGGCTTCCATATGAACAATGCCCTCCGTTCTTGCTGTTTGACAAACAGATAAAGACTACTCATTGGTCACTGCCGGAATGTATGTTCATTTCTTACTGCAAGCGATAATAACAAATAAAACACTATAAAACAACCTTGCAGATTGAAGTTGCCCCAAGCTGCTAAAATGAGCTTTATTCGTTTAAAAGAAGAGCAGTCTCCTAAGCTAATCCTAGAGGCAGCCATGAGTATGAAGTGTTAGCGACTTCATTTTCATAGCCTCGGCATATGAGGGCGAATGACCAGTCCTCTCCTCGCCGTCTCATCTTCCCACCGACAATGTATAGTCGTCGGTCAGTGTATCCATTATAGCTGAGTTGGTTATAGGGACTTAGGGTTGCACGCGAAGCAGAAATCTCGAACTGAATTTCTGCCCTCGTGGGCATTTGAACTCAGATCTCTCGACTGACCGTCCACAACGCTTTCCACTACACTATCAAGCTCCCCCATTTCTGATACTTAAAGACACTTAAATTAACTATATTTTGAAGCAAAACATAAAATTGAAATGGCGGGTTCAGTTTTTAAGGCGCCAGTGATAAGTTAGTAGAACTCTAACTTATTATTCGTCAGAATATCGCCGACAATTAATTATTTGTGCTGTAGTTGAAGGCGGTGAAATCGAAAACATTTTTTGAAATTATTGTGTTCTGTAATTGAATTTTGTGATGTCAGTTTCTCTTTTGGCTTACTGCGGCCCAATCGTAAACAGTGCAATGATACGACGTCTAAAAACAAAACTTAAAACTAGATAATAGCGCAAATTACACACGAAAATAAAACAAATACTGTAGAAAATGGGTTCCTTAGCGAACATAGAAGGCAGAGGTGAAGTGAACAAAATTTACACTGAGGGATCTTGTAAGGTGGGACAATGAGTAGGCCTACACAATCGATACGCAGATACGAAAAGATATATAAAGTGAGCTATGTATTCCAATAGCATCATAGCATGAAAGAAACAGTAGCTGAGCTGTAGCAGCAGTTTGATTCGTGCTTGAAAGCAGTGTGCGGATAGACGAGTAAGAGAAAGAAGTAAGAGAAAGCGTGAACCAATGATAGAATTTCCACTTTCGTGACTGCAGATAGTATAAAAGTTAATCGCTCTACGGTACCCTACACCGAACTAAACAAAGCCATATGCTTTGATTAGCATTGTTTCCTATTCATGTTAGAAACATATTTTAATTTTAATGACAGCGGGATTCTGTCTAAAAACGAGAAATGACAGAAGTGTTTGCAAGCACATGACATCGAGTACAGGAATAAAATCCAGATTAAAATTCTCAATCAGTCAATCTCAAAAGGTTGAAATTGTATTTAAAAAATTCCATTTTGACAACAGTTGCTATTTATTGTAGAATGCTGTCCTTGTTCTACGGTACCTTGACATTGCAAATAATGACTGTTTCATTGGGTTTTATTTTCATAGATATTTAGTAAGAGTCTGTGACCTAGATGGATTTGCTCTTCTGATGTAGCTACAATGTAACATGTTCGAAATAATTTACTCGATTATGGTGAAAGGCATTGCAAAACTCTATTAGGCAGGGACCAAAATTAATATTCATTTACTCTACAATGCCATAGCGTCCAACTTTGCTGAGTGACCCCAAAAATGTACTGCGGTTAAAATCAACAAGAGTTCTTGGGTAATTATCTACGAGCAAATTAAAAGCCAATAGAGACACAATAGAGTGAACATCTAGATGGAGCAATACGCGAAGACTTGAGCGTTTTAAACTATTAATCAAAAACTATTAGGTTGTGAAACACTTTTCATTAATACTACAAGTTCTATCCCATAGTTCTGGGCATTGTAAAAAGGAAAGAAAATTAATCCTACCTTGCGATATCTTTTTGAGCACCATGCAGCAAATGACCACAATTAAAATCAATAGAACGGCACAAGTAATTATTAGTACCAAGGCAGATGAACCAATCGCAGTTGTGGCAATGTCCAGATCTTCGCCAACTGATAGTGCTACAACGTTACAGAGCAAAGATAAAACAACTTTCTTGGCTAGTTGTGTCTGAAGTCAGAGATTAAAGAGAATCGAGCTTGCTTTACGGCATTAAACACGGAAAGAAGAATCAACATAAAATGAGGTAGAATTGCAATGCAGAGCGTGACAAAAATAGCGAGGCGTGTAATTTTCTTTCACTGTTGTTCACGAACTTTATAATCTCATTCTTGCTTTTAGCTTTTGACTGGTACTATTGATATTACTATTAGGTTGATATTACTATTAAGTTGGTATTACTATTCAACGGATAGAAATGGACGACGAGGAAGACCCAAGAGTGGACGGATGATATCAGGATTGTTGCAAACAAGATTTGCACAGCTTGAGAATATGAGAATAGTAGCGCAGGACTGGGGACTGTGCAAACAAGTGATGATGCGTGCATTGACGCATCTCACGGGTCTTCGCACACTGTTGCACTATTTTGTATGTTCGACACTCCTTAGAAAGTGTTAAGATATATAAAAGCTTGATGTTTTTAAGATGAATCAACGCTGTGATGCTGTTAGGTGGCTGAATTTCCGTATGTTGATAGTTATACTCACCAATTGTTTTGAATGTAGTAAAGCTGTTCACATGTGTATTCCTGCATTTCGAGTCATTCTTGCCTAAAAAAATATGTTTCAAATGTTATAAGATTAAAAACAATTTATAAATGAGATATACTGAGGAAGAATGAAATTACTTTCAATGAAGTTTGGTCTGACGTTAAAGGTAGACCCGTATTCTAGGTTGTGTATGTTATTACATAGTTTTAAATTGAATCATTTAGTTTTAAATTGAAGTTTCGAGCACTAGAGACATAGATCCTACTTGGACATGCATAGTCAGATAGGTCTGTATCATGCATGATACAGAAATTCAATTTCTTCATAAAAAATTTCATCTTACGCGAAACATTCACTGTTGGTGATATCCAAGTGTTGCTGTAGACAGGAGCATTCCTTGCTGCTTCGCGATGATGTGAAAAATTGTTCATGATGCTGTTAACATTTGTGGAGCTGAAGTATGTAGTGCAAGAAAAACTGACCCCATGATCGTCGCATTTAAGCTTCATAATTAGCTCAGATTTTACGTTTCTGTTTGGAGCAATAGTTAGCTGAGAAGATACCATTTCTCCAGTAATATCGTTTTTCCATTCCATCATTGGCTCAAAATTACCCCTAAACTCAATGACGCACCACATCAATAGATGGTCATCTTTCATCAGAGGATCATCCACTTCAGTCAGGTTTGTGTTGCATTCAGGAACGGACGCTGTGACAGATGAAAGGAAATACATGACCCGAGGTTTACACTATTGACCGAATTCTGCTTTGTCAACAAATGCTACCAATAGTTCATTAATACGAGCAAGGTCGCTTAGCGTTATCAATGCGATGCTAACATAATTATACAACGATTTTAATTGCAAATGAGGTCGATTACTTCTTGGATACTTCTCAAAATACTACATTGATACTAATACAAAGAATATCTCCATGACGTTCAATCGGATCTCTAACTTGTGTAGATGCATTTGAGAACAATGCTCTGCTATTGTTCTGATCGTTTTAGCGCTTCATCCTAAAGATAATCGACTTTGTCACAACGCTTCTGATCAATTTCTCTGGAAGTGTAGGCCTGCCTTTGCACTTTCTTAATAGTCTGTGCCGCACACGATTCCACTTATACGATGTGATCAAATTCTACATGGACTACCAGAAGGTTCAGGAAGGGATAGTGTATAAACCATGCCTCAGTTAACAATATACTGAGGTGCATATGAAGAATGCCTAATGTTTTCAATACATAAATCAAAATGTTTGACGCCTATTAAATTAGCTTATAGCGATTTTACTTCCTTCAAACGCAGGCCTAAACTATTACAAAGAATTTATTTATAAATTGGCATGCATAAGTGTTATCTCATAAATTATAACTAACGACTGCGTGGTACCTTATTCTATTGAGACGGTGGAATTGTGCGTTGAGGTTTAGACTTATAACCTCTGTCACTATGGGTCTCATGCAGAGTTACAAAAAATCTTACCAATAACAATCAATTCCGAAAAGTGACGTTCTGTAACTGAGTGATTTGTTTTGTCTATGTATACTTCAACGCAGACGTAAGTTCCTGCATCTGATTGTCTTGTGTTATTGATGATTAGATCAAATTGCGCTGCTTCAGTCGAATTAATCGTACATCGCTCACAGTCATCAGTGAAATTTCCATCTTTAAAGAGAAAAATCTCTTTTTCAGGTTCAGCTCTAGATTTGTATTTCCACCATATGTTACCCTCTGATCGACAGTTTATTATCGTCTGTTGGCCGACAAGAACAGCTGCGTTTTGGGGAAAATCAATCTCCGACAGGCTGTTCGCTATAAGAAAATGGCAGCGTAAGTAAATTCTTTGAAGAATTTATACCAATATGGAATTAAAATAGATTCATATGACCCTGGTGATGCATGTAATTTTACAGACAGACATTTAAATAGTAGGCATACATTGACATTAATGTGAATCATTTTCGCCACCTAGAGGTTCTGAAGAGGCGCTACACAAATGTTTTGGGAAAGACTAAACATTTAGTAAGCGTAAAAGACCCAATGGTGATAATTAAGGAAACAAAGTTCGTTTAGGATACTTAAGTCTAATTATTCTGACTTTGAAGCACTTTAATTTAATTATAACATTTGATTTAATCAGGATGCAAAGTCATCATTTAGTTTATGCAATTGCATAAATTTTACATTCTCATTAAGTTAATTGTAATTGAGTTTACTTGAAGGTATAAGGGACAACTTAGTAACTTACCAGAAGTAAATATCATCAATAATACTATCGATGCTTCCATAATGTATTACTCAGTTCTTTAATCGACTATAAACTAATGCTCTAATTTGCGTTTATTGCTTGAAACAACAGGAAAGCGGATCTTCATCTACGGCTAATAAAGTGTTTTAGAGAAACTGAGACACTTTCCAAATAGTGTAGCAATTACCATCAAGCTATACGCCTGTGAATAAGCTGGTTCCCGCCACTTCGCTTCTGTGGGCGCTGGAGAAGTTTCGAGTTTACGATTTCACATGAATATAATATGTATGAATGTGGGCACGTTTGACAGTGAGGTCAAATTTTTTTAAGGCCATTGACCAGCCACAACAGCATAGGCAGCATGAGCAACACAACACCGAAAATTAAACACGAGTGATATAGGCAAATTATTTTCTGTTTCGATCTCGGGTTGTGCGAAATATAATTAGAAACATTTTAGGCGAGAAAGCGTACTTGAAGGATTGCCTAAATTTAGAACTATTTACATTGTGAGTATAGTATACTAAGTATATAGCCCACTTTTCACACGTGGACCCGCGTTGCATAATATTATGACTTAACATTCCACACTTCGACCACTGAGTAAAATTTTGCAAATCATACATCGTACTTTCTCTCGATTCGGGTTAGACGAGTCCATTTGAATACGGTGCTCTGTCTACGGAGTCCCAACAGTTGCTAGTGTGCTAGAAATGTTCGAATAGCCTAACTTGAAAACAAACATAGGCCTATCCCAAAACATTTATGCACTTGAAGAAATATATCTGCATACACAGAACAGTAGGGCCTACATCTGTAGTTTTCATGAGGACTACTGTAGCATTCTTCTGTTAGGTAGGCAGTTTATGTTTAACTACGCTGTGTCGTAACAAGGATGATTAGCGCCGACCTCCGAGATGTTGTAATGAGCCGTTTTATTTTTGCAGCCATCTAGCGAATAACCTAGAACTGAAACTATCAAAAGGTATTCCCTTACTATTTTTCAGTAATTTGGCTCCTGGGAACGCATGAAGAAACCATCGCTCAACCGCAACCTATTGAGAGACATTAAGTGTCAATTTACGCAATTCTACTCGTTTTGACTTTTGACGAACGCTGTATCTTTGCGATAAGTAATTCATAACAGATGGAGAGGAGATCCTGGAATGTCAGTGAAGCATAACCTGGAGTATCTAATAGACCTTGTATATTGAAGTCGCTAAGCGAACCACTTTAAGGTTTAGTTAGAAGAGATGATGAAGGAGGTTTAATGCCAAAATTGAAGGCAGGTATGTTGGACGGTTTCAACCTAGTTTCAACGAGAGCAGAGACATTTGCAAAATGGTTCTAGATTTAATTTCGAATAGAAAGGGATGATGAAGCAAATGGGTATCTGAGAAGGACAGGTCTTAGAGCAACAGATCGACACTATATAATTATGATCGAAAAGTACTATAATGTATCTGGGTTATTCGCCTGAGATTCGGGGCGACCGGCCAACAGTAGAAGCGAACACTCGATGACCAGCAGTAAGACCTTCTATAGCAGCGTCTCCAAACCAGAACTCCGACTCATCATCATCGGCATCAGTTCCTGACGAGAACCCCTTGGCGGCGATGGGTACGAATAAATGATCCCCATTGTCCTCGGTCATTTGTCAAGTCCCTTGCATCCATTAGTTTTAGTCCAAGTTGTGCTATGTCCTCATTTATAATTATCTATCCAGCGTAGTATTGCACCTTCTTTGTTTCTGTTACTTTCGAACTCTGCATATTAACATAATCTTTCACAGTGACACTCCGGCAAGAAAAGCAGAAGATCAGCGAAGTCGATTTCATTCGCTAGGTGGCGTTAGTATAATGAGCAGTAGGACAGATGGGCGCATTGCATGGCTGCCATACAGTTAAATTTGACTCATGTAATAACTTGTAATCATCCGTTCATGTATGATTTTTAGGCCTAATCATACAGCGGTGTGTCAGTTTGTATTAATAATAAACACGAATGTAGCGCATTATGTGGGATTCCGTCAACTGGCATTTTTTCGTCATAACTCTCGATATGACGGAGGCCGATATGACGGGGCTGTTTTGTTGATGCCATTTTGACAGGGACTGTTTCGTCTGGGCCGTTTTGTTGGGTCGATATGTACTGGGCCGTTCTGACGGAGTATACTCATTCTCTCTATTTGTCCAAACCATCGGAGATAACTCTTCAGTATTCGTTGTATTATTATTATTATTATTATTATTATTATTATTATTATTATTATTATTATTATTATTATTATTATTATTATTATTATTATTATTATTATTATTATTATTATTATTATTATTATTATTATTATTATTATTATTATTATTATTATTAAACTGTCATTTATAACGAGCCTAAACAAAATTGGAATCTTGCACGAAGGCGCGTAACAGAAGAAAAATAAAGGACGATAATGTCTGTGCTAGTCTCATGATGTTAAGTGTTATATTTCAGATGGTTAACATTTCTCACTAGAAGAGGAGTCTCCAGTGGCAGGCTGACCGCAAACACGTTAGGCCCAACCAACAGATTCGCAACTACAGTTGATCGAAATTGAATATAAACTAAAACACAGAAGTAATAATATTGTAAAGTAATAATAATAAAGTAATAATGCGGCAGCCTGTTAGGCGCCATCCATCAGGTTGACGATGTTGAACGTCAGGGGAATGTTGAGTTAATTGGTTACCAGTTGATGCTGCAAAGGCGACGTGCCAGAGGTATAACGGCCGATTTTAGACTCCTGCTATGATATTGATGTTTGATGTAATCTGTATTGTCCAATGTCCCATGCTGCGGGCCTACGGAGAAGCACGTGGAGAACGCGGCTTTTCGTTGTTTAAGAAAAACATGGCGTCGGCCACGCCGTGACGCTTTGTTAGAGGTCCTCCAATTTCCAAAAGTGCGTAATTCCAGGAGGCTAGCTCGGTAGGCATCGCAGAATCGGACTTGGTCGCAGTATGTCCTCAATCAATCAATCAATCAATCAATCAATCAATCAATCGTTTATTTGTAGCCAAACAACAATAAACAATAATATTACAAATCAGATTGCACTTTTAAGTATGGATAGTTGAATGCCACAAGGGAAGGCCCTGAAGGGATCAAAGATCCCGCTAAGTAGGGACACCTCTATATAATTTCAACAGAATATGTGGCGACCGAAAGATGCTTTACTTAGTATAACAGTTGTTGACTTGCTTAACATATAAAATCTTAACTAACCTTAACTAATTTAAACTAAATAAAAAAAATAATGAGTACATAATGAGTGGGAAGTGCAGCAAATAAACACATGGAAATAAAAGATTAACACGTCAAAGCAATTAATAATTATTAAATTTAAAAATCAACTAAATAAGTGCGAAGCTTATTCTTAAACAGTGCAAGTGAGGGAGATTTTCTGATTTCTTGAGGAATTTTATTCCAGGTAGTGGCGCCAATAGATTGTATTGAGAACTGACGCGTGTTTGAGCGGGCAAAGACACTTCTATAATTTATGGAGTTTCTTGTTAAGTGGGAGAGTGAACCTCTGAGGCAAGATTAAAGAATCCCTTGTATACTGGAGGTAGTAGGCCTCGGTCATACTTATACATAAATTCACCGATTTGGAACAGCCTGAGTTGCTCTAATTTTAATACTTTAAAGTTAAAAATAGAGGGTTGGTATGAGATCCATAAGTAGTACCAGCCACTATACGGATCACCCGTTTTTGCAAAGTTATCAGTCTTTGTAACCTTGTAGTGTAGGTTGAGGCCCACACTAAATTACAATAAGATAAATAAGGATATATTAGAGAGTAATACAATTTTAAACGAATGGATGGAGGCAAGATATGTGCAGTACGGGCAATGATTCCGGTGTTTTTAGCAATTTTGGTGGAGATACTTTTTATGTGGTCTTTCCATGTCATGTGCTGATCCACATAAACTCCCAGAAATTTTGTGGAGTCAACTTGGGAGAGAGGAGTCCCATTAATACTTAGCATAGGATACTGTGAGGGACAAATTTTCCTATGAGACTTAAACAATCGATCGAATGCACGTGATGGTTGATGTTATCTTTATTGTCCAATTCTGAAGATCTAGGGAGGAGCACGTGGAAGTTGCGGCTGTTCGTAGTTTCGTTGTTAGCATGGCGGCAACCACGCGGTGACGACTGTAGGACCTTGTAGGTATTAGAGATCGTCCAAGAACGCATAATTCCTCGCGGCTGACTCAGTAGACATCGCAGAATCGATCTCGGACGTCTTATATCCCCGAATACGCGAGGCCTTTGCTAACAAACGGTTTAATAACCAATTAAACCCCACATTTCCTCTGAACGAATGTTGGCTGGCGGCCGATGCGCCGCCAGCCCGACCGGCTTCGTCTAACATCTATGAGTTGTTAGACAGTTAGACTCCGCAGCCAACTCATAGACTGACTGACTAATACCTTCATTTTACGAGGTCATCATTTCGAAGACGATTGGCGTCATAACAAAGAACGGCTTACACATACATGTACAGTAAACAATCGTATCAACTATCCTAAGCTATGGGGTCAAAGACAGATAAGCTGGCGGCAGTCTACCCGACCAGAAACCCCAGTGGGGTGACTGGTGGTAGGCTTTTCCCAGTGCTCGCGCAGAGGGTGGAGTTTGCTCCCCTTCCCTGCCTTGGTTGCATGTTAGAGGGTCCGTTGTGATTTTAATCTACAGTGCTAGTTATGTAAGCTATACTAGTGTGGAGTGTTTTTAAAGTCTGTTGTCTTTGGTTTCTTTCTTGCTTCTTGGTCGCTGTTCCACTTTCCGATGCGTATTCATCTTCGTTCTTCTCAGTGGTTTTCCTGTTAAAATGTTTTCTTTTGGCGTCGTCGTCCGTTGGCGATGTGGGTTGAGGTGATGCGAGGGTGTGAAGGTGAGGTTAAATCGAAGGGTGGGGTGATGGTGGGTGGCGAGGCCGTTTTAATAGCGGCCTGTGCGACGCCACTTGCTACCCCATTGTGCTCTGGATAGCTGACTTAACCTCTCGTGGTTGCGGGGAACGTTGCGTTGGTAGAGCTGGTATAGGCCTAGTGGTTATGTGCCTCTGCTTCGTGCTTCTCCTTGACGGTGTTTCAGACTGTTTCTTTTCCTTTGGGGAGTGACTCATAGACCCAACGCTACACTTAAATCAAGAAGTGAGTGGAAAGATCTTGACTTAAATATTGTTTCGGTCCAAGATCTTTCCACTCACAGGTCGGCCCAATACGGGGGTCATGAATATGCGTGAATCGGAGTGGGGCGCTGTGACGTCACTGGGCTACTCGACCAGCGCAGCTGTCAGATACAGCTTTAGCCACCTGTTTATGCACAAGGCATACCAGTCAGTTGACAGTCAACTGACTGGTATACAAGTAATAAGTATACATAATATTTCTTTTACAGTCAACTTATCATTTGCGTGTCCATATTTTAGAATGCAGGATTGCAGGTCCTGCAGACAGTCTCACTCCTATATACAACTGCAACAAGTTACAAAGTTATATCCGATAGCTAGCTACTCTTAGACTACTAAACCAGTTCTATGACAATAATAAGACTCCTAACCATCACAAAAATTAACTTCACTCACACTTCCCACCCTCACTCGTTCCTTTGGGGTGCTTGTTGCTCTCAATTCATCTGAAATGTTAGTTGCTGTGACCTATGTACACCTGACTAAGGGGTCGTCCATTAATTATGTCAACAAAATAGGGGGGAGAGGATTTGGAAAAGTTTGACAAACTGTTGTTGACAAGGGGAAGGGGGTTCGGTACAATTTGACGTCAACCAATTTTTTCCAATGAATCAACACAAACCCTTCAAAATGGTAGTGAAAACATTAAGTAATGCTAAAAATGTATAAAGTGCTTAATGTTTAATACTACTTAATACTACTAAAAAGCTGGTAATAAACTAAACTCATATATTTTGAAATTCGAGATTGCATTTTTTAGTGTAATTTTTTTTTTTAAATGAGTATACATTAATTCATTCATTCATTCAGAGGACTTTATATAGCGCCCCTCCAAGATAACCTACTCAGAGGCGCTCCCAGCCCAACTACGGCGATAGAGAACAGTTTTCAAATCAACACATGTATTAATACATGTATTGAGCCATTGTGTTTCTTTTATTGGAGGGGGGGGTTCTGGGATTGTTGACATAATTTTTTAGGGGGTCCGTCAATGTTTGACAGTTGTTGACAAGAAGGGGAGGGGGTCAAAAACTGCTTAAAATTTGTTGACATAATTAATGGACGACCTCTAATTGTTATTATATTTGAATTTTGATCATTTATCTCCTTCACTACTTAAATATGATGTACTTTTTAGTCGTGATAGAATTGTGACTAATCTTTTATGTTTGTTATATTGTATTATATTGGGAACAACAAAATTGAATCGAATTTAATTGAATAACAATTTAGCAAAAATGAAAAATATCTAATGTGCAAAGGTGCTATTGTCGACGTGTAATTGTTATATTTAAAGCTGCACTCTTGTGGTCTACTGACTGACAGCTACCTACCTAACAATTTCCTAACAACTGGCTACCTAAGAACTAACCACCTAACTAACTACCCAACTTATTACCTAAATAGTAAACTAACTAACTGCCTAACTGACAACTACTTAACTAACAACTAACTACTTAACTAACAACCATGCAACTCCATAACTAACACCTACTTAACTAATCATCTAACTAGCCACGTAACTAACTAGCCAAGCATCCAACAAACAAACTAACCAACCACCTACCAAACTAATTAACTAACCAACCACCTATCTGCCTAACTAACCAACAACCAGGGCTTTAAGTGTGCATGGACGGTCATGGACGGCGTCCAGGCACTTATTTTCGAGGCTGGACGCCGTCCTGCCACTTATTAGGCAGCACCGCCTGGATGCCGTCCATGCAGCGTCCATGCAACAGTGTAATTCCTCTACGTCACTTTCAACAGCATTTAATTTTTTAAAGATTTCAATGAAATTTCATGTTGTCATTTTGATTTCTGAATGTGTTCTACCGTGTAAGTGTAACTTGTTTCTCCACCTCATTCCTGACTTGTTCATCCTAGTTAACTTTTCATCATATCGCCCGTCATATACGCGCTTTCGTAGACCCTAATAACTAGGGCCTAGTACTGTTTAGGTCTACCTTACTGTCACATGACTCACATCCACTGTGAGTCTTGTCTTGACTGTTTCATAACTGAATCAACTTATCAATTTAAATGACTTCAATAGAACGCATTGATACAATACGATCGATACGATTCACCTAGACCTATAAAACACCAGTTACTGTCCCAGTTTTACATAATTCACCAGCAAGACCCAGAAACTGTTGAGTGACAACATACGACTTCATGATCATATATTCGTTTATTGAGTTAACAACAGACAAAACGCTGTAGGTATGCAAAGAAAAACAAAGGCAAGAAAAACAGATAAGAAGGAAGTAATGGCTTAATAAGAGTCGAAAATTGTCAATTGGAATTAAATTGAATTGAACTGTTTCATTATACAAAACTCAGCCAGCTCCGCATGACGATGCCCTTGTCCTACCAGTCACATTTTGTTCCGGAGAGCATTATCTAGGCTTCGTCTCACAATAAGTCACCTGAGGAAAACTATGTGTGCCACCGAATTGCAAAGCCTACTGAGAATATCTGCATGCTAACAAGGTAGCGGCATCGATCGGCTATACAACTGGACAAAATGCATAGCCAATTTACAAAAACCGAATTTTTAAAAAATGGATTTTGACTGCAAAAATTAACTAGACACTTCTGAAATAAAACTTTGAAAATAATTGTTGTGGTGGTAGTCTGGGAATCTGGATAAACCATGAAGTTTTCATAACTTTATCGTTCAAAAACTGCTGGAAAACAAGAGCCTTTTGATGATAATTGCTACAAAATGCGTTGGCTTCTGGGGCTCCGCCCCAGACCCCGCGGATGGAGCTCACGACGCTCCCTCAGACACCCTAGTCGTTAGGCCTATACGCATGGGAACTCAGCACTCACGGCTTCGTGCCTTCGGCGCTTGCAATATGAGCACCTCAGGAAACATTTTATAGTTGCACCTCTGATTGGAGGGAGAGGGGTTGAGGAGAGGGACGGGGACGAGGAAGGAGATGGGAGTAAGGAGGGGAAGTTGGGGAGAGGGGTTGGGAAAAGGGCATTGGTGGGAGGAGAAAGGGAAAGGTAACGGGCGTCCAGGCACTTCTTTACTTACACTTTAAGCACTGCCAACAACCATCATGTATACCTACCTAACTAAACAAACAACCATCTAGCCTACCTACCTAACTAACTAACTAACTAACTAACTAACTAACTAACTAATCAAGCAATCACCTGCCTAATACTAGCTACACTGAAGACTTATACTGAATGAGTCTGACCGAGTGGCCCAGTGGCGTCAGAAACACCCCACCCCGAGTTAATGAACTCCCAGTACAAGCTAGCGGGCCAACCTCTTAGTGGATGAATCTTGGATGAATCTTGGTTTCGGTCGGTGTCGTTAAGTCTGCAATGGTGGGCGCGTGCAGTATAACCCTCACCCCAAGATCCTTCCACTCCACAGCACAGACACGATTCCCTACCTAGGCTACACAGGCTAGTGCATTCATGCCAAGCCTAAGCAGAGCACTGTGACAGGTCTTGCCCTTGGCCCAGTTCTGTTTCTTGGCTGTCTGGACTTTCTTTGTGTCTGTGTCAGTCTCGTTCTGCATATCGGTCTCTATCTAGCCGTTTTCTCTCTCTCTCTCCAAGATTCATCCACTAAGTGAGTGGAAAGATCTTGATCTCTCTCTATATCTCAAATGTACGGAGCCCCTAAAGGGACATGCGGGCAATATAATTATGTCCACCCTCCCCACCTCGATCATCATTATCTGTCTTCCAACCAACGTCAGAGATTGAAATATCCCATCTGTTACAATCTCTTCCAAATAAGCAGTGTGAACTTGACCCTATACCTACCTCCTTACTGAAAGACTGCTAATCTATTCTCGTTCCCATCATCACCAAAATAATCAACCTCTCCTTGTCTACTGGCAATTTTTCCCTCCTCTTCAAACATTCTTTAGTCACTCCACTTCTCAAGAAACCATCACTTGATAAAGAAATCCTTTCAAACTACCGACCTGTCTCCAACCTGTCATTCATCTCTAAACTAACCGAACGCATAGTCCTGTCTCGGATAAATGATTACCTGACTTCAAACTCACTCCTTAACCCACACCAGTCTGGTTTTACCAAGCGGCACTCAACCGAAACCCTTCTCACTTGCCTCTACAATAAACTTGTTTCTGCCATTTCTCATCAACAAGTCTCCTGTCTGTGCCTCCTTGATATTTCTGCAGCCTTCGACACCATTGACCACAACATATTACTCCAAAGACTGTCTACCTGGTTCGGTTTTACCGACACTGCTCTCCTCTGGATTCAGACCTATCTCTCTTCCCGCTCTTTCTCTGTTAAAACACCAGAAACCTCATCGCAATCATGCCCTCTCACCTGTGGTGTTCCGCAAGGTTCTGTTCTTGGGCCCCTATTGTTCATCCTTTACACTACTCCACTCAGCTCACTCATCAAAGCATCCTCAGTTGACCATCACCTATACGCTGACGACACCCAATTATTCATTTCATTCTCTCCCAGCAGCTTCGCCGACTCCATAGATCATCTCCTTGTTGTGGTAAAACAAATCTCCTCCTGGATGACTTCAAACATGTTGTGCCTCAACCCCTCTAAAACTGAATTCATTCTTATAGGCCTCCGTGAGCAACTCAAGAAAATCCCAGATCCCTCTATTTCCCTCAGCCTTGACTGTAGTCTGTATCCACTCACACATTCATAGCAAATTCTCCTCTCCGCAACCTAGGTGTGACTTTTGACCAGAATCTTAGCTTTTCCGATCACATCACCCATCTTTCCCGTTCTTGCTTCATGCACATCCGTGACCTGCGTAGAATCCGCCCTATGCTTGACTTCAAAACCTCATCAACAATCGCCACATCAATAGTTCACGCCAAATTAGATTACTGCAATGCTCTCTCTTTCTCAACATAGATACCACTCAAATTAATCGCCTCCAAGCCATTCAGAATGCCCTCGCCCGTGCTGTCACCAAAATTCCCCAAACACCACCACATCACACCTGTCTTGAAATCACTCCACTGGCTCAAAATTCCTGAAGGAATAGAATATAAAGTCCTATCCCTCACCTACAATACACTTCAATCCTCTCAGCCCTCGTATCTCCGTCAGTTGTTCTCGGTCCAACCTCTTCGTTCAACCCGTTCATCTTCCACCCTCACACTGCTCCGCCCTTCCGTCACCTTATCGCTTAAATTTGCAAGCTTTTCTCTCCCTTTCAGCTTCTCTCTTCGTCAATTAAATTTAATTATAATGGTAGTAGATTTCGTTTATTAAGATACTATATTGACACAACACAACTTGTGTATATGGAATAATGAAATGTAATTAAATTAAAACTACCAATTCATGGCTATAGTTAAATTGAGAGTTAATGCTAGACAGCCCGAATGGTCCGATATAGAACGCGATATATGAAAGTGTGGTCATCTTTTTCGGGCAGTTCATATTAATAAGGCCTAGGGCGCAGAGCATATGGCCTACGTAGTAGTACGTACGATCGGAGGAAAGAGGCCCGCCCCTGGACATAATGTTGCGAGTGCCGGTTGACCGCTAGCAGAAGTTTGACGTCTGCTTCTTCCATCATTCGGTCTAAATCCTGGTGTTGAGGAGGGAGGTAGCCCAGTCATTTGACCCTTTGCAGGAAACGTTGGAATTTTTGTCGGTCGCTTGCGGTGGTGAACCCCACCAAGCGGCGGAGGCATAGAGAAGGCGAGATACTATAGTTGCACGTGTGACTTCATGGAGCGCTGTGGGCAGGGGCGCAACCACGGTCCAGAAGTTGGGGGGACCTAATAGAATTTCTGAGTGTACTTGGAATTGCGAGCGCCGAAGGCGCGAAGCTGCGATTGCTGAAGGTCAAGAAGCCCCTAACGACTAGGGGAATGGGGAGCGTCGTAAGCTTCCCCCATCGGGGTCTGGAGCCCCAGAAGCCGACGCAATTTTGAGCATATGATGTCAAATGGAGTACATTTTGGGCTTTAATTTACCTAAAATTTTTCACCGATGATTTCGATTTAAAAGTACCTAAACCGTCTAGATCTGCGAAAAATGTGACTTTATTATATGAATAAACTGGACGTGAAAAGGGTTTAAGAGAATTGAACGGAAGAGTAGAATAAGCTCTAGAACAGTGTTTGTCAAAACTAGGAAAATCGGCAGGGACGAAGCCTGAACGGGTCAATTTTTTCTCAGAAAACCGTTACGGCGTTTATGTTCCCCACCAAACAGAGGAGGCATAAAGTAGCCGTGCGAGGGTAGTAGCCCTAACAACGTCAAAGAGACGTTGACCGTGGTGACCGTGGGCGACCAAAACACGTAGCCGAACATGGATTTTCGGGCTTTGCAGCATATTTTGTCCATGTGTGCCCCAAAGCCAATCCCATCAGAGATGGTGACACCCAAAATAACCATCTCCTGGACCCGCTCGATGCCAGGGATGAGAGGAGGGAGGGCAATAGGTTCGGTCGTTTGACAACCATTTCTCTGGTCTTAGCATGGTTTAATTTGAGATTGCTAATGGATGCCCAGTTGCCCACTCAGAGATGTGGTCAAATTCAGAAAAAGTGCTGTCAATGCAGGAAGCAGGGACCAGCAAGTAGCTATCGTCGGCATATTTTAGTGAGACGGTTTTCACTGTATTTAGGTTTAAGGCTAGAAATGGCTATGACAAAATCAGTAGTTCCAAGGCCAGATCCTTGTACTGTAGGCATTAATCATTGATTAATGGTACATAGGGGAGAGATCACGGAAGGCAAGAAGCTCCTAACGACTATAGGGGGTATGGGGAGCGTTGTAAGTTCCTCCATCGACGAAATTTTGAGCATTTGCTACCAATTGGAGTGCATTTTGGGCTCTTATTTGCCTCACAATTTTCAGAAGTTGGGGGGACGGTCCCAAGCTGTTCGAAAGTTGGGGGGGACACGTCCCACGGGTCCCACAGGGTGGTTGCGCCTATTGCTGTGGGGGAAGAGACCATGTGCCCTGATGACTCTAAGGACGTGGAAGAAACCTGAGCATGCGCTCAGAATCCTGTTGACATGAGAAGAAGCGCGGAGGTTGTTTGCTATTGTCACTCAGTGCTCACTCTTTCAATTCCTGAGTTGGGTGGGTATGAATTTCCTTTGAAGCCTCGACGTGGCTTATCATCTCTTGGGATTTGCTCTCATTTAGTCGTAGATTATTCCTCTTGGCCAATTAAAATACTTTTCCAACTCCTCCGGAGTGGAACTCCTCATGGAGGCTCCAGTGATTAAATAAGTGTCGTCCACATATTTGTTTTATCAAGTTCTTAGGATTGATCGGGTGCAAATCCGAGGCACCGACGATATAATTTATGATGATGGGCCTACCCCAGAGCCTTGAACAACGCTGGTATTGATGGATGCAACGGTTGATCTCAGCCTGGAGAAGCGTGTCGGGTGTTTTCTGTCTTGCAGAAATTCTACCAGCCAATTGTATAATTATAATTACATGATCTGCCATGGTATTTCTAGCTGAGAACGCTTTTGTGCTAGGTTGGAATGGCGCACATAGTCAAATGCTGTCGAAAAGTCCAGGGAAATCAACGTGACATAGTCGTTTGTTGATAGGAAATTTGCAACAGCCTGAAGGATGGAAATCGAGACAGCAGTTGTTGAGCCTGTGGGGCGGAAGGCGTATTGGTTGGCTGCCTTGTAGGTTACAGTAGGTAGACATTGGAGGGGAGAGCTGAAGGACGGATACACAAACCTATGCACAAGTCCTGGCTCCTAATTATACCTAAACTACAAACGGAGTGTTCCGCTGTTTTGAACACTGCTTAACAGATGTCTTAGCACATGCTACTACCACATCATCTTCTACTCAATACTTATTTGTTACATTTTTAGCAAGTTTCCTCCACTAACCAGTGTGGAAGGATCTTGCATTTTTAGTAGGCCTGGGTCCGTGGACCCAATGGACCCGTGGTTATTCCTGGCCTGCTTACTAATGTTATCACACACGTGTGTCTGGTCACGTGACTCATTGTGACTGCTGTTATTGGTTCGCCGTGTTCAAACTTACGGAGCAGACTTTAGTATCGCTGAATCACGTGACTGTCTGCCCGCTAGGATTCAAATTTGAGGGCTGAAATTACAATACAATAAACTGATCTTTGCTATCGCCCTTCTTATTAAGGTTGCCCCAAGCTCAGAATTGCACACGCCTCCGCGGCGCAGAAGCAATTATATATAAATTGGCGATGACCTGACGCTGCTATGGATTTCGAGCATTTGTTTTATTCTGTTTTTATGCTAATTTGCACACTACATGTGAAACTTTACGTTCGGCAAATAGTGTTGCACGGCGTTTGTATGATTCGTTTTTAGCGTTGGTTTTCGTAGACCTAAACTGAAAGTGGTAACAGATGGCCTATGATTCAGCCGCAATCAAGGCCATCAGTTAGGCCTACTCTGCATCATGCTCTGCATGCTTATGGCTCGTTCTTTTCATCCACTAGCAGTTGCTCGTATTTGGCCATCGACCAGTCTCAGATTTTAAATAGGGCCTACTAAGTCAGGTTCCGATGATTTCTTTATCACTGGAAAATCCGAATGTATAAAACTGAAGTCTTCTCATACCATCACAAAGCCGTAAGTAGCCACACGGCATTATGTGAATAGGCAGTCATAATTATGAAGTTGGCTTGTATTAAGTAGGCCTATGCGTGTCTAAGTGCTATTTACCTTATAGGCCTATCGCCGTCCACATATTAGCCCTTACATATAGACCTATTAAGTATTCGCAAATTGTACTCCTCTTCGCAAAACACATTTGATAGTACCTTAAAATACAGTAGCACTTTGAATTGTTTCTTTCATATTGCACTGTGTTCCTTCTTTAGGTGTTGTTGATGGGATGCTGACAGTCTTTCCGGTTAACACAGATGCTCAAGTGGGAAGTGACGTGACACTGAATTGTACAACTAGTATCAGTAAACCAGTCAACTGGCAATATGGGAAGGATCCGACTAGAATGGCTGATGTCTATATTGGTGGAGAGGGATTGGTTAGACCATATAGTAAATCTGGCAGGCATAGCATGGACGAAGATTCAACCACAGGACGCTATGATCTGATAATAAAAAGTGTGTCAAAGGAAGACGAAGGAGTTTACGTCTGTAGCGAAAAGGCAAGTCGGGATAATCCTCCTCAAGCCAGACTCACTGTAACAGGTTAGCCATTTCTCGTTTTTCAATCAATAACCGATACGCTACACCTTCCAGGCAACAGCAGTACTGTACAATACATTGCATAAGTCTTGGACGTTAAGATATTTGCTTGATTGCATGGACTTCTGATACACAGTACTGTACACTGCTTTCATGCTTATGTACTCGACTGCTCATTAACATGAATTATTAGCTTATTTTAATTTACTGAGTGTGTATCTATGAATTTATATAATTATGTCTTATCATCTTATGCATTATGTATGCAGGTGTGTGTAGCTATCTAATAGTTAAGTTTTATACAAGTTGTTCAGTTTGTAAACCCGTGTTTATGATACCAAAGGAGTAAATTTAGACAGTCATAATATTCATACCTCTTTTAATAGGGTATTAAAGGGCGCTATATTATAGCTACGTGCATTCAGTTAAGGAGGTGTGTGTGTGTGTGTGTGTGTGTGTGTGTGTGTGTGTGTGTGTGTGTGTGTGTGAAATCTGCGCAGTTGAAGGATAAAAGTGAAATGTTAAAGTTCGTGAAGCGGTTTGAACTGAAAAAATTAAGTAGATATGTATACAAATAATGTTTAAGATATCTTTCAAGCTTACCAAACAATCCTTGCTATCATTATATCAAGTCACCGGCAAAGTGATAGATGCCAAACATTCTGAACGCCGACATTGAAACTGCTGTCTACATCCAATTCGTTGTTTCTTACGGTTTACTACCAACTATTAAGTAGCTATCTAACAGGTAGTTATCCTGTGTAATTTGACGAACCACGGTCATACAAATCATTTGAGAAGAGTTGCAATTCCAGCCAGACATTCACTTAGGAGTTGTAAACTTCGATCAGTCTCTATATTTACCACAGTGACAACCGTAAGATGGTATGCATGTCTGTTAAATACCTAGACACTTAAATGTCTGTTAAATGCCTATCATATGGTTTGTATGCGGGGTTTTTGATTGAGTCACTTCCTTCAAACTTTTCATTGCACTCACATTACATAAACCTGACCTAGTCATCAATGGGGTTTCCCAAGTATCATGAACAGCGCAGATAAAATTAGAACGTCGTTCAGTGCGCTACGGCGCCCCGTTCGGGCTATCTGGTAATAAAATTTTCTGGTCTATTTTTAGCACCAACAAGGGGCTCCGTAGTGCGCCATCCATAATAATGTTTTGATGTCCTATAGGCTATGCCTCCAATGTTTGCTTGCGATGGCCTCATGAGTTCGTACAGCAACGTATTCGCGTCGAAATTTGTTTGAAACAAAATCAACGCATAACGTCGCATATATATATATTATATATATATATATATATACCAGTTGGCGGCGGCACAACTGAATCACATAATTCGAATTTTGTAATTATTGTCAGCAGTTTGAAGAATTGTACAAGTATTCAAAACTGCTACGAATCTATTCCTTAATTATAGAAAATCTGACATAAATTCTTAATTAAAATAAATATTCTTTAAAACCTAACCGAATTCAGTTAAGCAAATAAAAAGGTAAAGAAAAAGACAACTCAAAAATGCACGAGATATGAATGCAGTCGTAATTTAATTTAATGTATTATTGCTGAAATTACTCTGCAGACTATACTACAGAATATTAAGAATCGCAATAGTTTAAAATTGAAAATGCTTATGACAGCAAAAGTCGTTCAGAACTGCAGGTAACGGTGACGTGGTAAAAGATATAGAGTTCAGCAGCTGATGCAATCGAGTAGATCTATACATGCCCTCGTCGCTAATTGGCAGTCAACTTACGCAGCATTTTACTTTGCCCACGTGTTGCTTGCTCTACAATTGTAAACAAGGGTCTATTAATGTTCAATCATGGATAAACAGTGCGCGATAGTGTAGTGGTTAGCATGCTGGACTGTCAACACAGAGGTTGGGGATTCAAATTCCTTCAAAAGCAGAAATTTATTTCGTGAATTTTGTTCACATGCGCCACAGTCAACTCAGCCACAATAAGTACACTAGGGTGTCCCAGAAAAACTTTTTGCGCTAAAAATTAAGACTAACGTTAGGACCCTTTGGGGGTCCCTAAATAGCATACGAAAAAACTGAAAATTTTACACGAACATTGTCATCTACCAAAGAAATCTTTTGGCTGGTGAGACCCAAGACTTTCGAAAAAAAGTTTTTTCTGGGACACCCTAAAGTACACTGATCGTACATTGTCTGTGGGGAGATAAGACGATGAGAAAGAGGGCTGGTCATCGACCTCTTATTCAGAGGCTCAGAAAAACGAAGTCTCTACTACTTAATACTCATGACTGTCTCTCGGATTAGCTTCAGGGACTGATTTTTTTCTCCGTCGTTTTCTAACCAACTCTCTGATGCCGGTTTACACTGGTTTCCTACCTTCTACCTTAAAGTCATCTTACATATGTGTTTTCAGTAGGAATATATCCCTACATGATTCCTCAGAGCGAGATAGTGTATGTCTTTACAAGAACGTTTCAGTTGTTTGACTTACGAACTGTGTTATACATTTAGGTGCTGATCAAAAGCAGAGCCGTCAAATTTACGAAATTTTCAAGGCTGGTGCAGAAACTAAGCTGAACTTTTCCACTTGCGCACACAGACCATTCTACGTGGACCACGTTCCGGTTGGTAAAAGCCACGCCGATGACCTCTATAACAATGGCAAGCTGCTCAACGATTATGCTAAGTCTGGTAGATTCCGAATTGAAGAGGTCGGTGGATCGTGTGCGTTATACATTACAAATGTCAAAACATCAGACGCAGGAACCTACACTTGCAGAGAGAATTCAGGACTCGGTCAAAGACACGATAAGGACCTCATAGTACGTGGTACGTAGGCCAAAAAGTTATGTGATTTTTATAGCATCTTTTAAATTTAACATTTAAATCTCCAATCCAGACTCCTCCTCTTCTTCTTCCTCTTCCTCTTCTTCCTCTTCTTCTTCTTTCTTCTTCTTCTTCTTCTTCTTCTTCTTCTTCCTCTTCTTCTTCTTCTTCTTCTTCTTCTTCTTCTTCTTCTTCTTCTTCTTCTTCTTCTTCTTCTTCTGCTTCTTCTGCTTCTTCTTCTTCTTCTCCTCTTCTTCTTCCTCTTGTTTCCTCTTCTTCTTCCTCTTCTTCTTCGTCGTCTTCCTCTTCGTCTTCGTCTTTCTCTTCTTCGATTTTTTTCTGCTTTGATTTTCTTCTCCTTTCCTCCTTCTCTTTCGTCATATTAACCTCTGTTTCTTTTTTATCTCTATCTTCTCCTCTGTCTAATTCCTTCACTCTTCTTTCTCCTTGTCTTCGACTCATCTTTGTCACCAAGGAATATCTAAAGTTGGAAAAACTCAAAAATGTGTAAGTCCATCAATAATATTTGACGATGAAGATTGCCGGGTTTTAACATTTTGTACATTTAACTTAATTTCAAAATGTCAGCATTTATACCGATCTTCTATTCTTATAAGTGCCTTCAGTTGAAATTTTACTGTGCGAGGTAGCAGAAAAATAGCACTCTTGGTTACAAGTTTAGAGCATCGGCTTCTTACAGAAGAAACTTGTGACAATACCAGCGATGTCTACTCGAAGCCGGGGTCGAACAAAGCATTGGAAGGCAACTGTACAGTCAGCTATGTTGGTCATCGCGAGACTCTCATCATTTGGATGGAATTAAATTGCAATGGAAGCCTGTGCTCTGGTGAAAATATTACAACCATCAATCCTCATATCTGTACACTGCAAAATCCAACATTGGAAAACATTGCACTGTTGCGATGTAAACATTTTTATGACAGCGGTCAGTAGCCTACTTTTGTTGCTTCTCGTTTAAAACACGATTTTGGGCTATCATTCACATAATAGTTGTCTGGCTTTCTACAAGACCTTAGTTTCAGCGTCGTATACGTGGCAGCAGTCTGACTCATTCGCTAAGTTCGTGTTCATTTTCTTAGTTTAGGCCTACTTAATTCGATGCTTGTGAAGTTATCTTGCCTAACCTGACTAGATTTTTGGTGTGCCTATCGGAACACAGACTAAATGCTTGCAACATTTTAATTCGATAGTATAATTTTTATTTCTTCAATTAAGAGAATTCTAAGAATTTTATGCTATTTTAAGGTTGTGCAACAACAGCTGATCAAGCAGTCATCTTCTAATGCTACATGAGATCATTTTTCATAAAAGTTTCCATCCCAAATATCATGAACATTGTCTTAAATATGGTCCAAATTCTTATCTGTCGTCTTTCTTTTGAGGAGTAAGTGATGTAAATAATTGCTTTTATGTTTTTACTGCTTTACTATAGAAGCAGCGTTTGAAGGGTCATGCTTTTCTTTGCAATGCCATAGTCGTGTATAGTCGAATGTAATCACTTCCAACGCGTCATTTTCATAAATATTGCACTAAACTTCAATCGAATATCGCTTCAAGTTAAACCGTAATCAAAAATCGCAATCCGTTATAGAAGCCAGTCGAAATTAGGACGATCTACTTTCGAATATCCGAGTTATAGTATTATAAGCGTTAAGACTATAAATGTTGTGTACGATCGTAAATCGGCGTATTAAGAAACTTTACATTTTTGTTGTCTAGCCTTTTATCTGGTTATGTATGCTCTGGTGAAAATATTACAACCATCAATCCTCATATCTGTGCACTGCAAAATCCACCATTGGAAAACATTGCGCAGTTGCAATGTAAACTTTTTTATGACAGCGGTCAGTAGCCTACTTTTGTTGCTTCTCGTTTAAAACACGATTTTGGGCTATCATTCACATAAAAGTTGCTGAATTAGTGGAATTTTACTAAATTTTAGATCAAATTGGCACAACTGCTACTCCTCCAGAAAGTAACCTGGATGCTTTATTGGTTGGAGGTTTAACTATCGTCACGATTTGTTTAATGGCTCTCGTACTTTTCTTACTTGTACGTTATGTGAGAAAGAGGGATCAAAGCAACGCGTCTGGGCCTATGTCAGAAAATCAATTACAGGAAACAGGCAGTTTTCTTTTGTAGAATTAACCAAATGGCCAGGTTCAGGTAATTCATTACACTTTGATACAGATAACTAGAAAGGTTATTGTTTAATTGTGTAGGCTACAGAACAGTTAGGGATATTCTACTTTTATTGGGACTATCAAATTCTAATAACAATTCAGTTTGTTTAAATAAGTGGGTTTATTATCTTTAACACGTAATAGTTCAGATTATCAGAAGTCTGTTTCAGAAACAGAATTATATGCCCGCGAATTTAAATGATATAATTTTAAAACAATGGCAAGTGTCTTTATCCGGATGTTGAATATTGCTTGCAAAAACCTCATTGTTAACTTTGAGGCGTGTATAGTTGATTGGGATTGCCGATATTACTATCTCTGATGTGAGGCTTTGATAGTAATCTATATTAGAGCACGAAATGGGTTTTTGTCTTTCATTGTTACATGTATAACTGTTAAGGAGATGGATTCTTCCGGCTTCTAATCGCTACAACGCTATAATAAAGACGTCAACTTAAGTTCCAAATGGGGTGCAAGATATACTGTAAACGCGGAGGCTGTGACCCAAATCTCCACCAGGACAGAATGATATTTCAAACATTTTCCCCATTGTGCCCCTATGTGATCTTGGTTATAAATTATTACATTGACTGTACAGTGTACACTCTTTGGGGAAACATCAGGTGGTGAAGGAGAGGATTGGCCACGTGTCCTCGTATGCCCAGTGAAAACCCTGCTTACAGTTCATGCCCATGATTGCCTGCCAGGATAGCTTACGAGACTGTTCGTCGTCGTCTTCTTCTTCTTCCTCCTCCTTCTCTTACTCTTCCTCCTCTCCTTCTCCTCCACCTCTTTCTCCTCCTTCTCCTCCTCCTTCTCATCATTTTCATTATTACTACTACTACTACTATTACTACTATTATGTATTTATTTGTTTATTTCACCTAAAAGCCGAAATTCAAGGTGTGGAAAACTATTGTACAGAGGGGAGAATATATTATTTTCTGGGATGGCTATTATTGTTATTATTATTACTGGACGTAACGTTTGTCCGTCCTAATACGGTTAAAATGACCACAACATATATTCTCTCTCCTCCCTCTGTCCGTCTCCCTCCCTGCCCTTCCCCTTCCCTGTCCCTCTTGGCTGATACTCACCGCCAACAGAAAGGAAGACAGACAGACATTTCTCTTCGTTTATATTATTGTTATTATTATTATTATATTATTATTATTATTATTATTATTATTATTATTATTATTATTATTATTAGTATTATTATTATTATTATTATTTTTACTATTATTATTACTATTACTATTATTATTATTATTATCATCATCATCATCATCATCATCATCATCATCATCTGATTTTATTCAAAATTGCATTGCATTAAAAGTTAGCGTGTTTTAAAATAACTGTAACAAATCCTTTCTTCTGTTTTAATTAGTCAGCGAGATGATGATGTGGCAGAAAATGAAAACCACTGATGAGACAACTGGGATTTCCGCCACATGATACATCATTATATCAACATATCAGCACCCCATCTCATATTTTGGAGCTCACTGTAAGAAGGCAGCATTCAATTCTATTGTACAATCTGATCATTTATTTTTCGCAGTATTCAATTAGTCTGAATGCTCTCAACAATAAGTTCCTTGTGCGAACCGGGTATAGGTTATCTTTATACATGTAGCTTAAAATAGAATAATGTTGATGACCTAATTATTCAACTAAGATGGTGAGATGTTATAGCTGTTATGCCTAAGTGTTTCAAACACTTAGGATAATACGAACAATTAATGTTCGTATTAGCTGTATATGCTTAGGAATTGCGCAATGTATGCTCATTGCATATTCCGTCCCGAAGTATACTAGTCTTCTTCAGGTTGTCTGCCCTCAGGTTTGTTCAAACGTCCAATGATGCCACTTATAAAATCATAATATGGAGGAATCCCAAGGTCTGCAACTGAAGGCCTTGGTTCTGGTTCTTTTTACCGACCCCTTAAGTAGATGTAAATGGTGAATTTCTATACGACTATAGCCAATCTATCCCTTAATAGGTGAGCATTTGTTTAATCCGCTCGTATTAACATTTAATACTGAGTGCTAGAATTATATTGAGCCTGACTTGGAATTCAAATGTTCAATCAAACCGTTCCTGGGCGACTTCTGCCTTAAGTCCTCACTTCGTAAGGCAAATAACTTATAAAGTTCAAGAGCCATGGGAACATATGTCTTTATCTGTTTTGCAAAGGTATGCTACCACACAGGAACATAACATTGGGCCATTTCGCCCCTTAAAATGTTTATGTTAAACAACATATCATAGTCAACATCTTTTAAGTAATGTCCTTTATTTTGTGTTATTTCAGGGATCGATTATTGTGTTTATTTGTTTTTTTACGTAGAATAAGGGAGACAAAATTATGTACGGTATTGACATTGTTGGTTTTGCACAGGAGACAATAAATTTCTAGATCCTTTGTTTGCCTATGCCGTTAGCGAAGACTAAGCTTATTACTAACTCACTAACATATAATTATCGTCCTAGCATACAGTGTATTTAACAATAGCTTAATTATAGGTCTATGCTTTCAGGGCTTCGTGCATTAATATCTTGTAGTTTTTTTAATAATCAGTATATTTTTACTGTCTCATCGTATGTGTTTGAAGCTTTCCAAAGTCAATTTTAATTATATTTTGCGTGCTTGAAGTAATATAATAATTTTATAGTTTTTGTAGCTTGATAAAGAAGTTGAAACTTTAGAAATTTTACATTTATTACCTGCCGAGAATTGCGTTCATGTTTAGGTATCATGAATAGCATATCAGAGTCAACATCTTTTAAGTAATGTCCTTTATTTTGTGTTATTTCATGGATGGATTAATTATTGTGTTTATTTGTGTGTTTTTTTTACTTAGAATAGTTTGATTGTGTTCGTTTTGTATTAAGAAACTGGAAGCTTTAGAAGTTTAACATTGGTTTCCATCGGAAAACTGTGTTCATTTCAGACAACATACAATGTAAAGTCTCACTGCCAACATATTGTATTATTGATGTCTTTATTTTGTATTGATTTCAGAGATTGGTTATTGTGCTTATTGTGCTTATTAGCATTTTTACTTAGAATAGATTGACAGTGTTCATTTTATATTTGGTGTTTGAACTATATTTGACGTGAATTTATAACTAAAATGCTACAAAACGTTCAAACTAGGTATTGCTTTATATGAAATTTCATGGTCTGGATGTAAAAATGTCTATACAGACCAGTTTGAACAACTATGCTTGGTTTTTTCACTGATTGTGTTGTCAACAATATTTGTATCCGTATAAATATTGACATACGATGCAGAATCAAGCATTCTTTACGCAATACAGTGTTATAAGTAACATTTCGATTGATAAAGAACTTTACAAATATGCATTTGTCAAGATCATAATGATTGTGTTAATTTTATGCAATAAATTAAATTCAGAACTAATCATGCTTTAAGTATTTTCGTTAAAAGTTTTAATTGCTATGCAAGCGAGCGAAGGACTCTCTTTGATTGGGAGCCATACAATTAGTACGGACGTAGAAATCCGGAAATATTTGCCCCCCCTTCCTGTACGCACGTGTACTTTCTGCACCTCTACCTGCGTACATACTTTTGATGCGCACCTCTCCACCCAGATTCCTAATAGAACGGATATATCCTGACTGGAGAGTTTAAAACTTTTTATTATGATTTTAAAACACAATTTAATATTACTAGGTGAACTTATCTCTTACCATAAGCGCACAAGTGAACATCTGCTGTAGGTACTAAGAATAGACCAATGTGTGGACTAGTGTATGGACAGTAGCAGAAAGAACAAGCATCTCTGCAGCTCAAATCTTGGGCCAGCGACAGTCTGCAGTTCAGGCCAGGTTTAAAGATGTGTACATGTAATCCATGTAAATGTAATGTAAATGTAAATCTTCGAAAATTTCTCAGCGCCCACAAAAGCGACGTCAGGGAGACCAGCTTATTCACCGGCGCTATATCAAATCAAGTCCGCAATAGCCAAACTCCTCTGTTCGTTCGGTGTCAGATAAAAATCCGGGGAGGTCAAGCCGAGAAGACAGCATGGTGCTACGGCGGCAATCGGTGATGATAGTGGTCGTGTGGTGGCGCAGGAGTAGAATCAGGATGGGATAGCTTGAAGAGTTCGGTTTTCAGTCGTTAGTGGAAAGCAGAAGAGGAGAGTGCAAGCGGAGGAGAGGTTGAGTTAAGAGGCGAGATAGGAGGATGAGCAAACTGGCGGAGGTCTTTAGGGAGTCAGTTCCAAAGAGCTGGTGCAGCGTAGACTAAGGAGCGGTTGCAGAATTTCAGAGAGGATGAGACTGGAGGCTGGGATAGAGAAAGGTAGTCTAATTCTATGATGATGAGCGAGTAGACCCAGGCGGTTGGATGGTGAATAGCTGGTGAATGTAAGAGGTAGGGTGGCAGCCAAAATGGTTATTTTTTTATAATGCCAGGGACATCCCCCAGTTCTGTTCGTATTGGTAGTAGAAACCCATGTGCAAAATCTTTTTAAAATATTCCATTATTTAGGGGTGCCACATCACAACTTAAATTTTGTATACAAAATTATTGCGTTATCGAAGCCATAAAAATCAACTTTTTATTTTTTTCTGGAGCTGGATGAAAGTTAGACACTTCTAAAACCTATTAGTTTTATTGTGATATGTGATCAGTTCCATTTACCATGGATTGTTGGATACCTTATTCTCTGATGATTGGTTTTATAAATAAATGATAAAATAATAAATATATAAATTGGGACAAACTGGAGCTGAGGAGTAAATAAATCATTTTAATTTTTAAAACAATTTTTTGGACTTCTGTATATAAAAGGCTTTCCTTAAGCTTAATTATTTATTTATATTTACTCACAATATCCCATAGAATCCATAACCAATTTCAAATAATCCAGCATTTTGTAATAGAAAAAAAGCACTTCATATCAAAAGTAAATAATGTCTTACAAAACATTTAATATCTGGCTAAAATTTGGTTTCGGGTCAGAACATACAGTAGGCCTATGATTAATATAGTAGAAAATCAGATTATAATTAGCAACTCTGTACAAGTTTAAATTTAAATAATTTTTAGCATATTTATGAAAATACTTTGCAAGAAAAATCCTAAAATACCCAATACCCAACACTTAGTCTCGCATAATGTATCCAGTGTTTCCAATCTCTTTATTGACTTGCTTTCAGTACTTTCTAACTGGAAACTGACTAGGATTCATTCATTCCAAACGTTTTATACAGCGCCTTTCAAGAAGCCTACTCAGAGGTCCTCAAAGGTTGGCATGGCCAAAACCTTCTACCAGATCTTAAACTGAAATTTACTTTGTTGGATTCACACATGATTCAATCAATATTGCAAGGCTGCTTTAATGAAAAGAGACATTACACGTTTTTCATTTGTTAAAGGTCAATGGCAAAACTGTTCGTGAAGTGCACGCATGCATGACAGTTGGAACAGTTGGAGCTTTTTGAAATAAAGCTCACTTGCCTGTGACTACAATGCCAACACGCAATCGGGAGGCTTGAGAAGATCTACAATGAGAAGAGGAATTCACAAAAGGCAGCATGGAGAAGTGGAGAAACACAGAAAGTCGCGAGTAAAGATTTGTTGCATCATTAGAGAAATCATTTAATATTTCACATTCTGATGCGGAAGTAAAAAATAAAATCCTGAGAACACAGCACTTCTGCAGGCTCAGCTCAGAGATGGAAGGATATCAAGTTCAATGGCACAAGTGAAAAACAAATTGAAAAACAAGATGAAGAAAAACGATAGAGAGACAAGATGAAACTAAGACCAGCGTTTATCAAGAGACATTGAGACAATCTGTTACTACTACTCCAATGTCCAGGTCCAGTGGTATTAAGACAGCTGCCGATTTATTTAAATCTGATGCTTCAGATAGTGATAACTGCTATATAGACTGCATCGAAAACTCCGAAATCTGGAGGGAAGGAAGGAATTCCCTCCCCACTTTTAAGCCTGGGGAGGGAACGTGAAGTAATTCCCTCCCCACAAATTTGTCTAAGCCGTGTCATTTTTCTAAGGCGTGTCATATATATATTATGGCGCCAACCCCAATCGCCGCAGACTGTTCCTTGGGAGAGTATTGGAATTTAGGGGTCTACATTCTTTGTCTATTTAGATGCCATTAGTTCTAAGATTATATATATATATATATATATAATATTATATATATATAGAATATATATCGCTTCTGCGACCACACGCCAGCGGAGTACCTCGATCCTTCCTCACCACCCCTGAGCGGAGAGGTCTCGCTTTTCGCCGTTCCCACAACCCCGGCGACCTCCCGGGTCAATAAGGTCGCACAGGACAAGGACAAGATGAGCGGGTGGACTGCAAGAGTCGGAGAGTTGAAAATTGGCAGTGAACAACGGCGGGCAGTAGAGGAGAAGATTGAGGTTTTATGGAGAACTGGAGGGTGAATGCTTTGCTCGGGACTGGAAAGATGAACGGGACACAGAGTCCAACTGATAACCGGTGGAATATCATGCGACAATGGATCAGTTCCCGAGACGACGCGCCGAGGAGTCGGGAAGCGACTACAGGTCAGACTTATTAATGACGCTAGACTAGAAAGGACCACAACAAATGCTTGAATTTGTTCCGAGGTTACCCCGAGCAGCGTTACCAACTTCTGCGCCCCAAACGTTGTTGCTTGTTTTCTCCTGTTGGTGTGGATGCTATTGTTTGTCGGCAAGTTTTTCTCAGGTGAAAAAATTCTTTTAAAGTGATCTTTTCGGCCAAAATCTACTGTAATTGTTATGCTATGTTTCTTTATAATACCGATGGTGACTGGTAGGCCTAGCCTATTTAGAATTTCTGGCCACGAATTAAGGAATCTCTCTTACCTATAGAATGTCCTAGGTCTATGTGCCCATCTTAAGCGAGAGGTCATCAAGGCAACTGACACTTTCAGCCTGAGAACAGTGTAACAGATGTAAATCTGAGTGCTGAAATAATTAAAGTGAAAGGACGATTAGACGTGACAGGTGCAGGGAGCGAGGGAGGGAGCGAGGGAGGGACAGAGAGACAGAGGGTCAGTTCACAGAGTTGAAACTTGATAGGTTTGTAAACATGCACAGTGAGACTGAAGTTTATTATTGGCCCAATCTTTGGTTCTTTTGATAATGGTAATGGTAATTGCAAATTTATATAGCGCCACCGTAAGGCAGGTTCATCAGATGCGCTCCCGACCTAACACAATGAAACCACGAAGTGGTCTTCAAGCATTTGCGGACATAGGCCTAGGCGCTGTCTTAACTTGCATGATTACCATTTAAACATTAAAATGTAGGGTGCAGATGATTTATAAAAGGCTTTAAAATTAAGGGTGCAGATGATATAAATGTTTCCAATAACTAATTTTTAACCTAGTGTGTAACTGAACTCAGTAGAGGGCTTCTTAACGGAACTATACACACTTCCGAAGAGGCAGTTTTCCCTCCCCACATCTTGAAACAGATTTACGGCCCTGACTGCATCGAAAACTCTGAGTCTGTAGATGAGGCAAAAACCCCAAAGACTAAAAGACCTCGCCAAAGAATATTATTATCAATCTGCAAGTAGCAGCAGTTCTTGATCGAATGAAGGACAGCTATAGTAGTGCGTGGAAACAACAGCATTTAGTTGGAGTGTCATCAGACTGAAGATAGGTTGAGTGTGGTGAATGATAGCACAGAAATGGGAGTGGCATTGATACCAAAATAAAATATAATCCGGACCAAGAATGTAGGTCAAAAGCAAGCCTTGCTCCACGTGGTGTCCGAGCATCGAAAAAGTTTCCGGACACCAAAAAGTCAACGGTCACAAAATGGACCAATAAATATTTTAATGTGTTAATGATAAATATTTTAATGTGTTAATGATTTAATCATACTTATAAGGCTGAATAATGCTCACCAGTACTTTTTAATTATTGTACTTTTAAGCAAAACAATTTAAGGTTTACTTGATCTTACACAAAATACGAAAAAAGTTTCTAATATTATCACAATTATGCTTACGATCCTTGTCTAAATTTGGAAAACTTGACCTCTTATGTGGCACACCTAAATGATGGAATATCTTTATCATATTTTGCACACTAACTTACTTTATCAAAAGGAACATAACCTGGGGCTGTCCCATCAATTTACTCAAAATAATTTTTTTGAGCACCACCCTAGTAAGAGGGTTTAGACGTTTGAAGGGCATTGTAGGTAAGACCGTAAGAGATACTATTTTGTAATGGATGCGCTGAGGAACTTTAAGCCACTGAAGTGATTTCAGAACAGGGGTTATGTGGTGGTGTTTGGGAGTTTTAGTGACAGCGCGGGCGAGAGCGTTCTGGACTGTTTGCAGGTGTTTGATTTGAGAAGAGTCGATGTTGTAAAAAGATGGAATTACAATAGTCGAGTTTGGAATGAACAATTGAGGTGGCTATTGTGCATGCAGTCTTGTAATCAAGTATTGGGCGCAATCGACGAAGGTCACGGATGTGCATATAGCAGATGCGAGATGGCTGGCTGATGTGGTAGGAAAAGGTAAGGTTCTTATCGATGATGATTCCAAGATTGCGGACAGTAGAAGAGGGCCAGTGACAGTCTGCAGTTCAGGCCTGCTACTCGCTCATCATCATAGAATGGTCTATTGTGTCGAAGGCAGCAGAGATGTTTAAGTGTGGAAGAGGTATCACACACTTTTGTATATCCGTTACAATTAACTATCTGCAGTCCTATTTCTTTCCTCCTGTAGCAAATGTCTGATAACTGAACTGTGATTCACTGGAAGAAAGCAATATAGACAAATTATTATCGAGGCTTAACCCCCCACCACGTTTCATATGCTTAGATTCCCTACGCAAGCATACGCCAGCAGATGCATTTAAGTTACCCCTCTCCCTTCATGTGCATGTACTAAATGGATAGCCCCTTATTTAGTCTGCCTCAATCCCGACCCACTCAATTAGAGTTAAGATTCATGAGTGTGTAGGCCTACTGTGTAGGCCTATGTTCTATCAACTGCAGTCTGAGTGCCTCCAAACAGTGTAAAAACCGATACACTACCGGTACGCCCCAGTTATAGTGAGGTTTGCTGTAATTTTATGAGACAAACAGGCTTCAGATTACTGAGAGGGAAAACAAACTGTCGGAGTCACTGCAGAGCTGCATGATAGTTAATGTCAGTCAGAGGTAACGGTAGGCCTATAGAAGTGTGTGATACAGTAGGCCTACAAGTGTGGGAGTATCACACACTTGTATAACCGTTACCTCTGACTGCTATGAACTATCAAGCGCCTCCGCACTCCGCAGTCCTACTTCTTTCTCCCTATAATTTTATAGGCTATATTAATTGTCTGATAGCTGAACTGAGAGGGAAAAAACTCGTTGAAGTTTAGAGAACAGAAACACCTGTCACACTCTAGTCCTTGTGCAAACAAATTCAAATTCTTAACCACAGCTATATTTTATAATGGTTACACCAGGTGCTTATGGTTTGTTACCCAAACGTAGGCCTGTCATTGAAAGCACTCGAACAAAGAGGAGCAGTGTGTATGCCATCTCTCACACCTGCCACTCAGTAAGACCATATTTGTGAAATGCTCTACTCTTGCCGTAACGGTTTTTTATACAGTGTGCAGTGTGTAGTCAATGTCAATAACTCGCTGAATAAATGTCAGCTATTTCATATTGCGCCGGTAACGGTTGCCAAAGAGGATGACATACAAGAGCTGTCATTTGTTTGAACAGCCTGTAGCTGATGGGTGCAATAATTCGACTGCCCTGAATTCAACTGGCGACTGGCCAACCGCGCCTCAGATTCAGTGGTTAGCGTGGTTGACTGTCAGCCGTGAGGTTGAGGGTTCAAATCCTTTGCATGGCATACAGCTGTTCCCAAAATATGTGATCCATTTTTGCGTCCTACGCACTCGGCCATAGAAGATATTAACCGAACATACACTTTTGGTGAGAAGAACAGACGGCAAAGGAGAGGACTAGCCGTTCGCTTTATATGCTGTAGCTAAGTTAGAGCTCTTGAGAGGTTCCCAAAAGGGGCTATACAAACGTCCAAAGACATATACAAACCACAGAATAGATAAAGCGTTAATACCATCTTTTTCTCTCGGAGAACCTCGCACTGGGAGCGCATCTGAGACTTTTAGGCCAATATAAGCGGTTTATAAATGATCAAATACAATACAATACAATATAGGCCTACGGTTATTTTTACAAAGGAGTAATAAACATGTTCGCTTGCGAATGTAGGCCGACTACCCTTGTATTCAACCGTTTTCAGACGTTATCGGTTTTGGAGGGAACATGAAGCTGGCCTAACCAATCAGGCGCAGGAACGGTCTCAGCGGTTCTGGCCCTGCATTTCAAACTACGTAGGGCCTACAAAGGCAGCTGCTTCAAATTATTATTATTATTATGTCTGTCTGTCTGTCTGCTTCTGTCTCTGTCTCTGTCTCTGTCTCTTTCTCTGTCTCTGTCTCTGTCTCTGTCTCTGTCTCTGTCTCTGTCTCTGTCTCTGTCTCTGTCTGTCTCTCTCTGTCTCTCTCTCTGTCTCTCTCTCTGTCTCTGTCTCTGTCTCTCTCTGCTTTATTGATGTATATGCTGCTTTTAAAAGTATAACTTTTTTTATTAACGGATGGATTTTCCATGCACGACTGGTCCCTCTCTAGGCTCTCTATGGAATGGACTTCCTCCTTTTTTACGCTCTACAATCCTCTCTGGTAGCATCTCTACGCCTACCGCTTTCTCTCACCTTAAAACCTTCCTTTTCTCTCGGAGAACCTCGCACTGGGAGTGCTTCTGAAAGGCTTATGCTATGAGAAGCGCTTTATACATGATCAAATACAATACAATACAAAACAATACAACTGAAATGTCAAATATAAGCGTCAAAATATAGCGCCACTTCAGTGATCATCTTTCCCATTCTTAAGGTTAGGAATGTATGACCGTTTAATTTGTTTTAAGGCTTAACCCTCGGGATACCGTTGTTAAAAATTATGTAATTTCCTGGTGCATTCACATAATTTACAACTAAATATAAATATTTTGATGAGACGGCGAGGGAGATGACTGGCAACTCGCCCTGATACGCCGAGGCTAAGAAAATTAAGTCGCTGACACTCCATACCCATGGCTGCCTCAAGGACTTAAGGGACTGCACTGCTTCCTCTGCAGTCGGTAGGATAACACGGTGTCCCTCTAGCGAAATGTCGTTTGTATTGTGCTGTTGCTCGCAGGTTGCGCCCGAGAACCATAAACTTGGCTTTAGAAACCAGCAATAATGAGGAGTGATCGTCCTCTATCCGGATCTATCCACGCTTCCTGCTTCCAATCTTCTAAAAAAGACCGACCTTAGAGATCCTCTGTTTCCGTATATCCGGGCTCAAATCTTCACTTGTTATCTCTGACACGACGCCGTGCTCGTGAATAACCTGGTGCCCTACGCTTACCTTTAAAGTAACGCTTTAGAAATATCGAGCTAATGATTACGACTGAGCATTTTGAATTGCCGTACAGAAGTAAATAATTATAACGGCAATACATACAACAGTAATTTATCTCGGATTTGAAGGGTACGCGATACTAATCGCCTATAAATCCGTGACATAAGGCATTGCACGTTTGTGTCTGTTTCTCGTTCTCCAGCAGCAGCGATGAATGAAGCAGATGAGTACTATAACATTGACGACAATTATGAATCCAAGTGTAGGAAGGTCTGGTTGAAAACAATAGGCTACATCTGATGACTGTGGGTTGTTCGCTTCCCGATGTTAGCTTATTTGTGACACCAGGGGTCAAAACCAGTAACATGTCGGTTTCTGACCTTTTTATTTAGTCATAGGCCTATTCTACAATTGATTTGCTTTAAGATACTTTTTATAGAATGAAAATATCTTTTTTCTAAAAAAAGTTATAGTATGTTCGTTTGATTCTATCATTAGTATAAAGTGAGAAAATCGAATAAAAATTTTCAGAATATTCGTGTCATCAAAGTCCTCATAATCCATTACTTGATTATGCTGCAATTTTGCTGGGCAATTATAGCGGGCTATATTCTGTGTCAAATAAATCAAACGGCATCAAAATCGGATTACTGTATACGTTGCAAATTATGGCAAATTCACAGACAACAGCTGAATTGAAGAATATTCTATATTTTTGACCCCCTCTCGCCTATTTGAGCTTCTATCTCAATATCTAGGAAGCGACAATCGACGGGTTTTGAACCCTGGCGTCACATTTCGGAAATTTAAATCTGGGGCTAGCACGGTCCTTGCACGGGGGATCCTAAATGGCGTGACGTCCATTCAAACGAGCGAGCGTTGGTGAACGGTTGGGACTCATCCGATTAATTCATTGAAAAATGAGCAGGGTTGAGGCTATAATTATTCGGTCACTAAAACTCACTATAGAAAAAGCGAACGTTTGAATTTTACATTTTCAAATCCAGCGGAACGATATATAGGATAGAGCAAATTCAAATACACAGGCGTACCCGGTGAGCACCAGCCAAAGCAGCCAAAGTTAACAACGCAATTCAAGCGAGAACGATTATAAAGGTAGAGATAGCCCGTGCGAAGCCGGGTAACAACGTCTAGTAGTCTATAAATCCGTGATATAGGGCAGTACACGTTTGTGTCTGTTTCTCGTTCTCCAACAGCAGCGATGAATGAAGAAGAAAAGTACTATAACATTGATTACAATTACGAATCCAAATGTAGGAAGGTTTGGTTGAAAACAATACATCTGATGACTGTGGGTGGTCGGGATTCTGTACCTGAGACAGAAATACTCGTAGTGCGTGTAATCGGAGTAGTGCTGTAACAAAAATATTAATCGAATTTAGTCAGAACATACTAAATTAATTTTCAGTATTTCACGTCAATCAAATTAATATCTGTAAGTCTAGGCCCTAGACTTACAGATATAGTAAGGCATGACAATCAGCAAATGTCGTTGAAGCATTAGTGATAAATGTACATTGTATTGTATTGTATTGTATTTGAACACTTGTTATAGCGCCTCTACCAGATTGCCTATTCAGAGGCGCTCCCGACTACTGCGCGGACGCTGAATCGGAGTTTCACGCCGAAGCGCATGAGCAATTGCGAGTGAAGGACTTGCCCAGGGTTCCTACGCGGCGGCTTTGAGGTGGATTCGAACCCGCAACCCTCCAGCTGCAAGGCACCGAACATACCCCTACACCACCGCGCCCATGTATGATGATGATGATGATGATGATTATTATTATTATTATTATTATGATGATGATGATGATGATGATGATGATGATGATGATGATGATGATGATGATGATGATGATGATGATGATGATGATGAAACTGACAAGTATGCAGATGTTTCGTAACACAGCACATGCCGTTTCAAGAGCGCTTTAAAAAATCCCAACATCAGTCAGGGATAGGCCTTCGAGAAGTAGTAAACTTAAGTCTCAAGACAAGGCTTGAACGCCTCAACTGAAGTTGCGGCACGGATTGAAGGTGGGAGGCTGTTCTAGCACCTTGGTCCCGCCACCGAGAAGGATCGGTAACGACGTGCCATGTAGGGATTTACAGGCCAGCAGTGCCTGTTTGTATTCAATGCGGTACGGCATTGGGAGCCAATAACTATTAGCTCTTTCCTTATATTTGGCTACTGACTTTTAACCAATTACCATGTCCAACGTTCCAGAAGACACATTTTTATTCGTGATTCTATTCATCAGCTGCATGACTCGATTAGTCGGAGATGAAGAATTATTCCCAGCAGCGATGAACAACGTTTCCTCTCTGTTGAAGCTAAAATAGTTTACAAGAAATTGGTAGAATAGAATGAAGAAGGCTAGTAAATGAACATTTTTTATGTACTAAAAGCCACTATCTAATGACAAAGCACCAATCGATTATGCTGAGCAGTGAGCAATTGCGCATGAAGTACTTGCTCAATGTGCTTACTGTACGCAGAACCACATCAGGAGAAACTCGAAATTGCACACTACGCGTTACAGTAAAGAAGCTAAATTTGTGCGTAGTGTAGACTATGTAATGTAATGTAACAAGACATTTATATAGCGCCACTTAAGAGTCTCACAGAAGCGCTCAACACGTGGCCATCAAACAGCTGAAAAAGTGCGTCTTTAAGAGTCGAGAGAAAACCATGTAACCACATGCAGCATTAGTGGCACGCACCTAGACTAACTAGGATTGCTGTGCGTTTAGCAAGTTCCTTTATAAATCAGGGTTGCCCAACCCGTGGCGCGCGGGACAAATGCGGCCCGCGGGCTGCTAAATAAATGTTTGTCTCATTTTGCACCTACTTACTTGTCCGACTACTACAATACTGCATAATAATGATGCCTAAAATACTCAAAGATTTAGTGTTGCAAGTTCTAGTGACCTAATTTAGTCGTATCTGTTTTTATGCATCTTGTAAAATATGAAATAAACATTTGTATTTCTTTCGAGGCTTTGAGGACAAATATTTTTGCGGCCCGCCGCGTGCTTACCAAAGTGGCCCGTATGCCAAAAAGGTTTATATCAACCCTATTGGTAAATAATTTAATAATTACATTCATCTAAGTAATATGAGGTAGACATTAGACTAGCCATGTTAGCAGATACATGCATTTGAGGAGCTAAACCTCTGAAGTCACGAGAATCAACGAGAGGTATCGTAATCGTAATCTCCAAGCATCTAAAGCGCCGCTAGAAAGTCAAGCACAGGGCACCAGCTTATTCATGAGCGCTGAGATTATTCACCAGGTATAGCATATGAACCACTGAGTGTTGCAAATGTCGGCGTTCTCTTTATCGGGTAGTCGTAATAGGCAAAGCATCAAGTGAATCCTTATGTCTACCTTATATTCACTTGGATAGAATTCTTGATTAATAGCATTGATATACAATGTAAATGAACTTTGCAAGCGCACAGACTGCCAAGTCGTTTGTATCGTGCGAGTTATTGCTGAGGTTGAACGGTCCCGATTTAAGTTCGTTTGCAATTATCGGCATTAGAAGATGTCAGTTGATATAATTATAATTGCCCTTGTTTTTGTTATCTCAAGATGGCTGCCTGATCTGAATACCGATTAAAAGTTTATTTATATTAAAATTACAGTAAGATTCAAACTACTAAGTCGTCTGCATCGTGTGAGTCACATGGCAATAAAATTACTAATATAAACCGTCTGTGCAGAAGGTCTATCCGACCATGAAACGCGTTGCTGACAGACATCGACAGTGTACTCCACAGAATGCACTGCATAACAGCTGCATTAAGAACTGACAGCAGTGAGAGCCTAAAGGGCAAATGGACCATAGGCTAGGAGTGAATGCTACGTACGCATATTCTGTCTGTCCTGACTAACCTGCGACGAAGATTGGCGTAGAACGCAGCATTCTTTTGATTTCCATAGTAATTGGCCGATATGTTGATTAGCTGTTTCCGATAGGTTCTGATAGTTATCTGGAGTTCAGGTACTCCTGGAATCGGTCCATGCAAACAAGCACAGTAAATTAAAGCTCCCATATTCAATGTGGAATGAAAGAGATGCCTCATGTCTTTTACTTGGCTTTTGAACTGGCAATGAACGAATCCCAGGGTCCTTAGTCATGGGTCCAGGGCATCGCAGGACTGGCCGCCTACTTCCCAGCTTAAACCGGTATTGAATTATATTGCTTGTTGACAGAGGAAAGTGTGGGCAACCAACCTTGTCCAGGGTAGTTACATAGAGTCGAACCCCCAACCTCGTGACCCGTGATCAAACGTGTTTCTGATGGATCACCGTGTCACACATAAGTAGGCCTATATGCTCCATTTTAAGTTGCTAAAAATTACCTGTTAAATAAACTACATTATACAAACTGAATCAAAGCACCAGTTGATTCAAGTTAGGATTAAAAAACAGTTTTGGATTCGGCCGATGAAAAAAGCATTGGCATGTCAATGGATAATCACCGGGAATGGTAACATTTTTATTCATGGGCGTCCGCAGGAATTTTTCTAGGGGGGCGAAAACTTTTGGAAAGTTGCTACAGGGATTAGGCCTAAATAGGGTGTCAAAAGCAACAGATCACTCCACCATCGACGCTCGCTCCCTAGGCGCTGGCATAGACATTTATTGTCAAAAACTATTATGATAAGAGGTTGTCCATAAAGGACGTCTGTCGCGTGAGGAAGTCGGCGACAACGACGAAAGGACATCATCATCGTGATAATGTCGTCGTCGTCGGCCGAGATGGAACCATGACGGACGAAAGCCAGTCCCCACTGAGCCAGCAACAACGACACCGCTCGGACAAAGTGTAACAAGACACCATTCCAGTACGGCAGGCGAGCGGTTAAAGTGACACGAGCCATGACGGTCATAAGACGCCGGGGGGTGCATGCCACCGACGGTGAAGCGGCTCGGCAGACGAGCGATTAAAGTGACACGCTGCAAAGTGACACGTAGCTGACGTTAATGAGGCGTGGGGAGGGCAGAAGACTGGACGCTGCAAAGCGATACTTAAAGAGAATATAGGACTGAGAGGGGTTACTCTTACTTTTACTTTGGACTTGGAGGAGAGGTTGCTGAGAGCTGGGCAGAGCGATCGAGCAAAGCAGCATCCGAGGAAGTAGAGTCGGTCAGATTCTGCGACTGACGAAGGAACGATCTGGGGAGGAGGCCGTGCGAGGCAGGTAGTGAGATAGGCGGTAGTAAGATCGTACTAGAGTCGCTACTTAGGAGTTCCGTGAAGTTAACGTACGCCTTTGTGATTTAATTAAATTCTTATCTAAATCAAACAAAGTTCGTCGTGAGTCTTCTTTAGAAAGTTAGGCACGCTTTATCTAAAGGTGCAATTAAAAGAACAAGTGAGAAGAAGGTCGACCTCGCCACTCGGTAAACATACGACAGGCGACCTTCAATCACGACATTGGCGCAGTCGACAGGGTTTCAATCGAGGACGTCACGACCAGCAGCGGAACCAGGAACGGAAGAACCTCAACAGATCGGGACCAGCGGCGAACACAACCCCTCGCAACTGGAAAAGACGAGTGCCGGAATCCGAGGACGAAGGACTCGAACGACCGACAGCAACAGGCAAGGACGAGGAACAAGAGTGCCAGCGGACGACCGGCCATCGCTAGCAACGACGGACGGGAGTGGCAACGGAGTACAGCGGATCAACCAAGATATCAAAAGACGGAGCACGTTCGACGTACACAGAGGGTAAGTCCTTACTGGTAGTCGTGGAAATCTGTGAGATTGCGGTTGAGGTCTGGATAAGGATTGGCGTGCGAATAGCCGAGGCTTTGCATAGCTCCCTTTTCTTATTGCTGTTCTTGTTGTGTGCGTGGTAGGATTGTTGTTGGATGTATGGTAGAATTTTAGGACATTGTTTTCTTTGATTTCTGACCATCGGCGACTCTCCTCTAACTTACTTATCGTTTTCTATTAGTGAGCGGACTGTTAGAAGATGGATAAGTTGTCGGTTGGGAAAAGAGTGAAGGTGCAGAATATGCCCCATCACAGGCTAGTCGCTTATCTAATAAAGATGGGACTAGGAGAGGAGGAATTGGATTCCATGAGTATGGACCAACTACGAGAGGCAAGTGCCGAAATAATCGTTTCTGGACGGGAGACCCCGCCAGAAGTAAGTGAGGAAGTAAGTGAGGGTAGTGTAGAAAGTAGCATTAGCGCGGCAGTGCAACTGCAGCTAATCGAACTAAAACGATTAAGATACGAGAGGGAGGAGGCCGAAAGGCTGAGGAGAGAAGAAAAGGAGGAGGCCGAGGCTGAGGAGAGAAGAAAAGGAGGAGGCCGAGCAGCGGCGGAGAGAAGAAAAGGAGGAAGCTGAGAGGCTGAGGCTTCTTGAGGAGAAGCGGAGGAGAGAAGAAAAGGAGGAGGCCGAGCAGCGGCGGAGAGAAGAAAAGGAGGAGGCCAAGAGGCTGAGAGAGAGAAGAAAAGGAGGAGGCTGAGAAGCTGAGGCTCCTTGAGGAGAAGCGGAGGAGAGAAGAAAAGGAGGAGGCCGAGAAGCTGAGGCTCCTTGAGGAGAAGCGGAGGAGAGAAGAAAAGGAGGAGGCCGAGAAGCTGAGGCTCCTTGAGGAGAAGCGGAGGAGAGAAGAAAAGGAGGAGGCCGAAAGGCTGAGGAGAGAGAAGAAGGAGAAGGCAGAGAAGACAGAGAAGGAAATCCGAGAGGCAAGGGAAGCAGAGAGAAGAGACAGGGATGAACGGGATTATGGTCTAAGACATTCGGTCGTAGGACGGATGAAAACCTATAGTGAAAGTTTGCGGGGACTCCTACCCAAATTCCCAAGCGACCATGCGCAAATCCCTGGGTTTTTCGTGCACTGCGAAAGACTATTCGAATCTTGTGCTGTCCCAGCCGACCTTCGCAGCAGATTACTATTGACCTGTCTAGACACCCAGGCCAGATCACTAACGGCCAGACTCACACAGGAGGAACTCGATAATTATGGTAGTCTAAAAACCTTCTTATTAAGAGAGTTCAAAGTGAGCGCAGTCTCTTTGAGAGAGCGATTTATGAACGCCAAAAAGGCGCCAGATGAATCGTATACTACATTAGCTTCGAAATTACATAACCTACTCTCGTACTATTTGCAAGATCGCCAGGCATTGACTTTTGATGATGTTACGAGCCTTTTGATCGCTGACAAGATGAAGGAAATGTTGCCTAGAGGATGTCTGAACTTCATCCTCAGTCAAGAACATCAGACGTGGTTAGGGCATAGAGAGTTGGCTACAGCGGCCGACACTTACACCGCCACACACCCCTGGGAAAATGACTATGTGAGACATGGTCCAGGCACAGGCAAGACGGAGTCACGCTACGCGAAAGCGCCAGCGCCTCCACAGACGACAGCTAAACAGACGGACAAGTGGACTGACCGACAGGGAGGGACACAGACAAATAACAGGACTGACGGACGTCCCACCTCCGAAGAGATTAGGAGACGAGGCCTTTGCTTTCTGTGCTTATCTCCAGATCACAGGGCTAACATGTGTGCGAAGAACAAGCAGAACAAAGGCAAGCAGGTGAATGCGTGCGCAGTTCAACCAACCGTGTCCAATGCACTAGACAGACAGGGAGGTAGACAAAGCGGGGCACAACAAGACGGACCGCCTCTGGTCCAGGAATTAAACCGACACACACGGCCGGCAATTCCGGAATGTATTGACGTGGAGGAGACGTATGTGAGGGAGTACATGGAAGTGTACATCACAGGGCTCCCAGTCACATCATCTTTGATCGATAGTGGGGCCGAGTATAACTGCGCACGAGCTGATCTAATCAGGCCGCTCAACCTACCTGTGGTTAAACAGATAGAGGTGAAGGGTCTGAACGGACGACCCATGATTGTGGACGTGGTGCGGCTGAGACTAAAGGGGTCTCAGGCCGACGAGAACGGGGAAGGGGAGGTAAACTACGCCCCCGATGTGCGGATATGGGCGGCGCTCATCAAAGACCTTAATGAACCGCTAATTATCACGCCCACCACAGCCGACTTGCTGCGCGAGACAGCACTGTACTCGAGGCACGCGGTAAACGCACCTGAAATAGCTCAAATTTCAGAAGTGCAAGCGGCCGCAAGTACAGAGACAGGGGAGGAAGAAGACGGAGGGGAGGAGGTAGAGGGACTGCGGTCACTGATAGGAGAAGGCTTCTTCACTGTCGCCCAAGTGAACAGTGATAGCACAATAGGAACCAGTCCCGGAGAGACGGAGGCCGAAGAGCAATTCTTCAATCCAGAGATACCACCCCCACCCAGAGAAGAGGCCAAAGTAAGCAGAAACAGGCTGGCGGCCGAACAAGCACAATGTTCGACCTTAACACCATTCTTGGCCCATGGGAAAAACGAGGCAAAGAACTTCTTCGTGGAAGATAATTTGCTCTTCCATAAAGACAAAATAGCCGGACATTCGGTGAAGCAACTTTGCTTGCCCAAGGAGAGAATAGACAAAGTCTTAAGCTTAGCCCATGACGCTGCGTTCGCAGGTCATATGGCGCTGAAAACGACTAAGGACCGAATTAAGCTGAATTTCTGGTTTCCCAACATGGAGAACATAGTGAAGGAGTATTGCGAATCATGTGACATATGCCAAAGGCACGCGCCGCTGCGAATAGCGCAGCGTGTCCCCATAACTCCTATCCCTCGCAACGACGAGACCAGATTCGGGTGCCTGGTGGCCGATTGCATCGGGCCCATAGTAACAAACGTGGACCCTACAAGCCCAAAACCAGAGTACAATTACGCTCTCGTTGCGGTCGACCAATTTTCAAGATGGCCGATGGCCTATCCTCTAAAGGCATTGACGGCAAAAGCGACATGTGATGCCTATATGCAAATCTTCACGACCTTTGGCTTTCCAAAAACCATTCGGTCGGATAATGGGTCGAATTTTAACAGTAAATTGACCCAAGAGTTTCTACGGCGTATGGGATGTTCACCACGCTTCGGGCCAGTCGCACATCCCGAGTCACAAGGTCTAGTGGAGCGCTGTAATGCAACACTGAAGACCATGATCCATAAATTGGCTGAAGACAACCCGAAGGGGTGGCACAAACTGCTGCCTTATGTGCTATGGAGCCTAAGGGAACGTCCATCTGCAACCACCCACGTGAGTCCCTACACCCTGGTATACGGTACATTACCCAAGGGGCCACTATCTGTCCTTTCTGAGGAATGGGCAGGGGAGCGGGATGCCCCATTAGATCTGGGCGCAGGTGCCGCAGCCTATTTGGACCAATTAAGAGACAACCTCGAAATGTCCAAATTGTATGCTGAGTATTACTCAGACATCGAGCAGCAGCGCTATGCTACTCATTACAACCTGAGAAGCATGGACAGGCGGTACGAGGTGGGGGATAAAGTCATCATCCAGTCACCGGAGGCACGGGGGGCGAAGAAAGACGGACAATGGCAAGGGCCGGCCGTCATCACCCAGGTAAAATCACCCTACACATACATCGTGGAGAGGGAGGGTAAGAGCCGCCTATTACACGCGAATCGAATTCGCAAATACAATGAAAGAATACAACAAGCGTTGGTCAACAATTGTTCGATTCTGTTCGAGAAGGACGAAGACTTCGGTCACGTGGAAGCGGTGGGTAGCTTCGACACTAGCCCGTCACGGCCCAGTGCACAAGTAGACCCTAACGCCGTTGCACACTTAACAGTACCCGAACGGAAACAGCTGTTTAATCTGTTAGACAGGTTTCCAGACGTATTTTCAGACAAACCAGGTTTCTGTCCCATTCTAGAGCACACAATCACAGTTAGTACGGATTTCAGGCCGAAGAGTCTGCGAGCCTACAAGGTGCCGGAATTGCTCAAACCGGAAGTGGAGAAGCAGATCCGTGAACTTTTGGCCCTAGGCATCATCATTCCCTCTCACAGTGAAATGTCTAGTCCCGTCGTGTGCATTGTTAAGAAGGGAGGTCAAGGCGGTCTAAGACTAGCCATTGACTATAGATATGTGAATAAGTTCTCGGCGGGTGACGCATATCCCACCCCCGACATCCAGGAAGTATTACAGAAAGTAGGAAGTGCAAACTTCATATCCTGCTTTGACGCCCGTCAAGGCTATTACCAAATTGGGCTCCACAAGGACTCTCGCTGGTTATCCGCTTTTGTCTGCGACGCTGGCCTATTCGAGTTTGTACGGTTGCCCTTTGGTTTGAAATCGGCCTCAAATTCATTCATTCGGTGCATGTCGAAGATCCTCCACCCCATTCGTGACTTCACTGAGACGTTCGTTGACGACATGGCAGTGCATTCGATGACGTGGCCGGAGCACATGAAACACCTCGAGAAATATCTGACGACTATTCAACAGTCGGGCCTAACCCTGAATATTAAAAAGAGTTCGTTTGCTAGACAACAAACAACGTTTGTTGGCCACCTAATCGGATCAGGGAGCATTAAGCCAGACCCTCTAAAAGTCGCAGGTCTGGGGAAAATCCGTCAACCCGAATCCAAAAAGGACATACGAAGAATAATGGGATTCTTCAGCTATTTTCGGAACTTCATCCCTAATTTAGCTGAGACAGCCAGAATCCTCACTGACTTGACCCAAAAATCAGTGCCCGCGAAGATACCCTGGCGAATCGAACACCAAAATGCACTAGATAAACTTACGCACGATTTGAACAACGCCGTATGTTTGCAGACAATCGACTACAGTAAAGAGTTCGGTCTGTCAACTGATGCTTCAGACAAAGCAGTCGGTTGCTGCTTGTTCCAAGTGCAAGAGGATGGAACAGAACGTCCTATATGTTTCGCGAGTTCTAAACTAGACGATACTCAAGCGCGTTGGTCCACTGTAGAACGTGAAGCGTATGCCGTGATCTTTGCATTGAAGAGATTTAGGAATTGGATTTTTATGTCAAGGACCACCCTCTATTCTGATCACAACCCCTTGACTTTCCTAACTGCTTCTACGCCTACAAGTGCTAAACTTGCGAGGTGGGCTTTAGCCCTCCAGGACTTCGATATCTCTTTCAAATATCGACCTGGATCCTTGAATATTCCCGCTGATCTTCTGTCCAGACTATGATTGAGGAGCAGGCGGACTACCATGTAGGGCACCGCAATAGCTGTAAATATTAATTTCTAACTGTGCTGTTATTTTTGTATTTTCACGGGAACAACGCGGTCACGGTCTGGAGGAAAACCGACGGAGGGAACGACATCATTCTCAGCCGGGAGGCGAACCAATGACTGGCTTTGTCCTCCTCCGGGAAGGGAGGTGTCGCGTGAGGAAGTCGGCGACAACGACGAAAGGACATCATCATCGTGATAATGTCGTCGTCGTCGGCCGAGATGGAACCATGACGGACGAAAGCCAGTCCCCACTGAGCCAGCAACAACGACACCGCTCGGACAAAGTGTAACAAGACACCATTCCAGTACGGCAGGCGAGCGGTTAAAGTGACACGAGCCATGACGGTCATAAGACGCCGGGGGGTGCATGCCACCGACGGTGAAGCGGCTCGGCAGACGAGCGATTAAAGTGACACGCTGCAAAGTGACACGTAGCTGACGTTAATGAGGCGTGGGGAGGGCAGAAGACTGGACGCTGCAAAGCGATACTTAAAGAGAATATAGGACTGAGAGGGGTTACTCTTACTTTTACTTTGGACTTGGAGGAGAGGTTGCTGAGAGCTGGGCAGAGCGACCGAGCAAAGCAGCATCCGAGGAAGTAGAGTCGGTCAGATTCTGCGACTGACGAAGGAACGATCTGGGGAGGAGGCCGTGCGAGGCAGGTAGTGAGATAGGCGGTAGTAAGATCGTACTAGAGTCGCTACTTAGGAGTTCCGTGAAGTTAACGTACGCCTTTGTGATTTAATTAAATTCTTATCTAAATCAAACAAAGTTCGTCGTGAGTCTTCTTTAGAAAGTTAGGCACGCTTCATCTAAAGGTGCAATTAAAAGAACAAGTGAGAAGAAGGTCGACCTCGCCACTCGGTAAACATACGACAGGCGACCTTCAATCACGACAACGTCCGCAGAAAATAACCTACTTTCGACCCCTCCTCCCCCTTGTCCGCATTTGTCCGCATTTAGCCTTTTCCCCTCCACCTCCCCCTTTGCGGACGTCCGCACGCGAAAAACAAAAAATTAAAAAATAAACATTGTGAATAACGTCATTAATAAACTACTAGTTCTATCTTATTTAGCAATAAATAATAATAATAAATTATTATTATTACATATTATATGTATTATTATAATAATAGGGCCTACATGTAAATAATTAGTAGTAACGTAACACATCAAATCAGTCGATGGATTTCTCACTTGGGGCTTAGTTTTTACAAGAAGAGCGAGCTCGTCAGAATAAGTTTTAGGCCATTTTAGGCGGACGTCCGCACTTGTCATTAACCTCCTCCCCTAAGCAAAGATATAGGTCCAACTTGTAGAGCGTACCGTATTTTAACGGTCGGTAAGCCTACACTACTACCTTGTTTATTAATCTTACGTTTCCTGTGTTAATTTTAAATAATGACCTAAAGAATTTACTGCTTTCCCGCTAATCACATTGAAAATCGTGTTGCAATAATCATGATAATCAAATAATCTAAATTTCTCTGTCAATATGCGCAAAATCCAGGGGGCGCACATGCGCCCTCTTGCGCCCCCCTGCGGACGCCCATGTTTTTATTTACTTTGAGCCAACATGTAGCAATTGAAATTTAGGCCTACAGCAGCTAATTATAATCATATAGGTCTTTGCTATGAATGCAGCGCATTGCAGCCGTTATAAAGAACGGTTTTGCCTGGCTGCAAACTGGAGGTCAGACTTCGGTTGGCACGTGCGTATTTAGAGGGTGGTTCAACGGTTCATCAAACCTTCCGAAATAAATGCATTGCTGTCATAAAGAAAACTGAAAAATGTAGAAAACACCCCTACTAAATTGTTTTGTGGCTACGTCTCTGTTGGTTGGGCTTTCTCGACTAGCCGACTAGCCTTAATACAAATTCCCAACCTACTGGTAGGCCTGCGCTAACGCCCTCAGCTAGGCAGCTTCTTTATAACCGATGCATTCATAGCAAAGGCCTGTATAGCTCCCATAACTTTAGGGCTTATGTTATGCTAACCCATTTTTAGCCTGATTGAAATGCAAGTGTGTTTAACAACCAATGCTAGAACACGTTAAAACTGACTCACTTTCAACTGTTAGATTTGATATTATCTTTGAAGCCGTGTACCACTGTCCGTTGAAGTAGCTAGAAGCCGTGCACTGGTAGGAACCGTCATGCCAGACCGTGAGACGAGGTCCAGAACTGGAATTTCCGTACTTGAGATCCGTCCACGAGTAGTTGGCTGAGGGAAAAGATGTTGCATGGCACGTCAAGATTGCAATGCCTCTGAGTACACAGTGTCACCAGAAACAGCGCCGATGATTCTTATGTTACCCGTATTTGTCGTCGGAAAACCTACATAAAACAATACATTGTGTTACTGCATTAGGCCTGTCCAATTGTTATTAACGAGACGTTTGTATCGCGCCAAAAATAGACTGAATAACATTTAATCGAGGAAAATAAAAGTTATTCTTCGTTGTCAACTCACGACCTGAGTTTTAGTTTATCTCGCAGCACTGCAAAATATGCGTATGTTAATAGGCCTAACTTTAGGCTACTGACAGTCTTTCTATGTGGAAAGTCCCAGTAAGAATCCCATAAACCAGTTGACGCATACAGACTAGGGTGTCCCAGAAATATTTTTGGTCGAAAATTTTTATGCAGTCCCTCTAAAATGTTTCTTTATGGTCCCATAATGACACCTGGAACATTTTATGAAATTTTAAAAATATTTAGGGTCCCGCAAGACACTTACATTTTCACCATGTTGGCATAATTTGCGTCGGACGTGCCAAATTTATTAATGCTTTTAGACAACGACCTTGAATCCCATGATAACATGTTTAATACCATTGGAAAGCTCTTAAATAGTGGAATCTACATGTATCTGACTTTATTGCGTACATAGGTATGGTTTTACGATAAAATAATGAAAAAAGTGTACAGCAACTCAAGATTTTTGGACTTTCTCAATATCAGTTATTGCCATTAATCGTTAGGAGGAAGCATTATTACAAATTCTTGATTATGCAACCAGCCATGGTTTCAGCTACCTCATACCTGCATCAGCCTGCTTATTCTTAATCACTGTTTATACCTTCAGCTGCATGTTGTTCAGTTCTACATTTTACAATAATCTACATGTCTACAAGATTGTCACGATTGCACTTAGAAAAGTCATGCCTGTGTTTTTCAACAACTTGCAGAAGAAACTGTTTCTGTTCTTCGTTCTTGTTGAATTGAAATTCTGCATAAGTGCAACTCCAAGCTCAGCATTAGCCTGGTCCAAAAAATTAAAAGTTGGAAATGCATTGCTCCACAAGGCTGCCCTTGTTACACATGAAAACATGAGTCTCTATGCAAAATTTTGGAAAGATTGGATTATATTTAGAGGTCGCTATGTTTTTCGACTTTTTGCTATATAGTATGAACTTGTCAAAAACATGTAAGCTTATAATTTTGATTTTTTTTCAAGTCAGTTATTATTTTCTTTTCAAGTCAGTTATTATTTTGAACAATAAATAGCCCAATTAGAAATATATACGGCAGTGTTACTGCTTAGTCAGGCTGCATTAAATTTATAATGCAATATAGTTTTGGATAATTAAAGAAGTTATCCACTATCCAGTCTGCCTAAATTCTGTCATTGAAGTGCTGGAAAACCCGCAACTCGCTATTATTTCATTTTGCCTTTGTTGGAACAGAAAAAATTGTCCGATGACTGGAGGCAAGTTGCAGCAAGCATTGTTTCTGTGACTCATCCTTATTACATCATTGTAAGAATGGATCAGAGCCACTCCACGTTCTACGCAGTCATTGACGACCATCAACAGTTTGACATTTGCCTTCATCGACTGGAAAGTAGAGTCCAGTGGTCAGGGAGTAGAAGCCTTTGATAGGAAGGCTGTGGGTTGTTCTTGACCATGGATAGCAAGAAGACCAAACAGTTTTAAAGATCTCCTCTTGACATACGCCTGCAGTGGAGTCTGGTGGTTCTAAGGATTTCCTGTCCAGACGCTACATGGATAGCGGATTAGGTGGATGAGTAAGATTGTATTACCAGAGCATCTTCAATGACCCACTCATCAAAGAAAGCGCGTGTTCGGAGAAATATCTGAAAGAGTTAATTTAAATCGACCTCACACTGTTACTCCTTGAATCAGCAGAAATCTTGGCTCATACAACTTCCAGTTCTTGCGAACAACCGAATCAGCATGATGTGCATTGTGCAGGGATTGTAACCTTCTCCCGAATTACGAACACAGCGACTATTGCTGCATTCGTGGCCTCACCAACTTTTAGTCCATTGTGGTAATAAAACAAGAAATTCCTCAGGATTGCCCCATTTATGGGGAGTCCAGACCCAAGAATATGTTGACCAGGCATCCCTAACAGCCAACACTGCGGGGAACTCCTGGTTGATGCCAGTTCCACCATAGCTGCTTTTTTGTCACGTATGAGCTTTTATTGCAGAAAGTGAAAAAACATGTGCTGTAAGCTTATATCATATTCAAGGCTGGCTTCACAGATAAAAAAAAATACTCGAATCACGCTAAATTAGCAGCATACAGAGCAATATTGAACAGTCCACTTGTAGGCCTATATGAAACGAATTGTAATGAATTGTAATTGGCATGCAAACTTTTAAAATTAGCCAACAACCGTTTATCTATCAGAAAGAACTTGAAACAAGTGTTTTATTTGTAAATAAAAGTGTATTATTCTTTTATTTACTTAAATACAGTTGGCATATTGATCATAATTTAGCAAGATAGTGCTTGGTGTTCATGGGTGCTAATTTTAATTCATAATGCAGCTATTAACGCGTCAGATGCACAATTTTTGCAACTTCTACAAAAAGTGTCAAAAGATAGCGACCTCTAAAAATGCTCAGATCTCTTCAATTTTTGCAACACATAGTCTTCTAGTCAAGTGTAACAGGGGCAGCCTTGTGGAGCAGCATATTTTGGAAAAATATTTTTCCCCATGTAAGTTTGGACCAGGCTACTCAGCATTGTCATTTACACAGGCAAAGTTATTAACAAGCTGACATGCGATCTTATACAATTGGCTTTTGGGTCACTCTTCACATGGAATATCGAGGGTACAAGCCACGATGAGTTGGCGGTAGTTCGGAAGAAGCTTCGAGAAATATATAATTCCCTTTTCGTACGGGAAAGAGATTGAACAAAGTGCAATCCTCGATCACCTTTCATTGTCGACATAAGCTGTGCTTTCTCTTCAGAAGAGCGATGGTGTGAGAACAGAGAGAGGGTTTTCAGCTCTTGGCTTAGGAACCAAGAATGACACAGCATCGTCTTTAGTGGTCTTCAGAGCAGCAGCATCGTAATATTGCAGCCAATTCTTTTTATTAGCTGAATGTCATTGATGGGTGCATCAGCAGTGACTCGACACGAAAACCATGATTGGATGCAGATGCTGACTAAAACATATGTTAAATCGTGGATGCCCTGTAATTCACGGGCCGTCAATTGGATAACCGATTCGGTTCCATCAAAACGCAACTAAATCTTCATTGAGTATAATGCCATTCGCCATCCAACGCGCTCTAGAGGGGCACCAGGCTTGCGAACCGCTGTCGAACTGCTCAATCCAAACATGGATGCCGCGAGTTGGAGAATTCGCTCTAATCATCTTGAGGATTGTCAAGTTGAAGCTGTTCAGTAATGAACTCCTTCAGTTTGTCAGACACAGACAGACATTAATGAGGCTTTGGTTGAAGGTGAGCCAGGTCGGACCATTTATCTTTAAATCGCTTGAAGAGAAGAATGCCTCCCCCAGTTGATGGACAAACTTTACCAAGGCACACTGCACACTACGAATACATAAGACAATAGGACTTCAAACATGTGATGTTGACAAGCCATCTACAGCAGATTACGATCGGTGGCTGCCTCTAGAAGGGTGCAGGCTCCATTAACTCTGCCGGTATTTGAGGCTTTGTGTCAAAACACATGCCGATAATAATTAATAATGTATCGCACTGCCACTACTTCAAAAGGTCTAGAACTGCTACTGCTGCTGCCTGTCTTGACACAGAAGCCAACTTTGGCACACCCAGAAGTTTAGTATTTCTATCAACTAGAGAAGAAATCAGGACTGACCATCGGTCCACTTTGTCCGTGTTTACTCCAGTTATGTCAGGGAGCAGCTTGCCTTCCCAGTGCACGTCAGATTTAAAGGCTCGAAAGTCTTCCTTGATTTGCAAGCCAAGAAATTTGATATCTTCTGGTAGTGTGTTTTATGTCTTCTTCATACTTGAAACTTTATGCATATATATATATATATATAAGGCTATATCTGTATATTCTGCTGTTTAAGAGCTTTATAGTGATACTAAACATGTTATTATGGGATCAAAATGTTGTCACCCAAATATTTAAAAGTCAATGACGCCACGCGTAATTTACGACAAACTGCACTAACTCTATGAGCCTTGCGGGACCCCTAAATATTTTCGAAATGTCATAAAACTTGGCAGGTAATATTACGGGATCATAAAGAAACTTTTAGGAGGGACTGCATCAAAAGTTTCAACAATTTTATTTTTCCTATGTTATCGTGGGACACCCTAATACAGACAATACTAAAAAATAGCCACAATAGAGCATAATTACTATGCGTGCACATGTGTATGATTATAGATTTCAGAAACGGTGGTTAGCATTTTCCAAAATAGTAAACACGACTGTCAGTAGTTAATCGTTATAACAATATTTTGGTGTGTTGAAACCAATGGGTCTTGAGATAAGGGCTCGCATTTCTTGAGTTTATTTTGATAAATATTTAACTGATCTCACACTTAGGCTGCATCACAAATCAGTATACAGTAAATACGGAGTTATACAATCTAGTCAATGCTCAATGAAGTATTTAAGGTGCTCTTACAAGACACATTCTCTGGGAGAAACTCGCGTTGCAGGACGTGGTTTGGAGCATTGGTCGCAGAACCGGGTAAGAGTTCTCCTTTCTGCTTCCCAAAGAAAATGTTACACCTGAACGACTTTAGCTTAGGGCAGATTGCAGTCTGAACGAAAGTTGCAGTTGCTGTTGTCAAAGTTCCCTCTTTGCTCAGAGTCGATGAAGAAATGTTATGAGTTAGGATCGGATTGTCAACGTCATCGATGTCATACACGTAGAACATGGGATCGATGAACCGATTGCCCACGTAGTGGACGGTGCAGGACATATTGACCAAGTCTCCATTGGAAATCGATCTCTCTGACAATTCAGATGATGTTGGGAACTCGTCTGGAAGAGATAGTTATGGCAATTTAGATAAATAAGAACTTCGTAACTTACATTGGCAAGTTGGCACGCGACAAACTTTGAGCCAACTATAATATTATTAGACCCACGACTCCACGAGAGGTAACATTAATCAAACATATTCGGGGTACTGGACACACACAGTTTGCGTGTTTTCTCGGCTTCAAAGATAATATCAAATCTGACAGTTGAAAGTAAGTCAGTGTTAACGTGTGTCATACTTGTGTCATAACTATTTATTCCCAGGTATATTTTATGTCTTTCTACAACGCACCTGTGTTCTACAATATGCTCATGAGCCCTTAGAAGTGACCGCTTTGAGAAAGCTCTAAAATGGAAGCTGCAATAAATAAAAACCGAGGAGGCCGAACTATGATCGAGATCATTGTGTTCACAAATAGCCTGCTGCATCAAAGAGCCACACTCTCTAACTGTAAGAACGATAGATAGAATATTAATTTTGATTTCATTCCAAGTGAGTAAATTATTATTAATTTTGCCTCTATTTCTATCTACAGGCTCGCGTGAATTATAGGTGGGTCACCAAATGTTTAGAGCGATTCTTACAGTGTCACGTACAAAGTGAGATACTATGTAAATGAGCAGTGAGCACTGAAGTAGGCTACAGTAGTGCAGAAGTAAACTACATCTTGAAGGTTCGATTATACATACAACTCGTGTGCAAATTCCGAAGTGCAATCCTACATTACGGCATGCACAATTATATTATACAGAACTATAATACAGTTATTACACTCTATCTTCATTACCAGCATTGCCATACCACTAATCTTATAACCTTATGATGTTGTCGCTAACAGCACAGCCATTAACACGTCTTACGTACAGATTACAACAGATTCAGCCCTTGCCATCATTTCCTTGTCTGCACACACGTAGGTCCCAGCCGTCGAATTGGATGGCTGATGGAAGATTAGGTTGGATGCATAAGGTGTCGGCTGCTCGATCCTGTACAGCTGCACATAGGCCGGATAAACCGTTGACCCAGCGGCAATCGCAACATTGGTAGTTTCATCAACCGGTATAAAGAACCAGCGAATAGCAGCGGATCCAAAACTAGACGAACAGTTGATACTGTGATTGTACCAGAACCACATTGGTGCCTCATTGATCGGCTTTGTTATCAAACGACCAAAGGAACCATTCTCTGAAACGGTTACAATGAAACACTGTCAATGTCAGCTGATGTCAGACTCTATCACGATTTAGTAGACAACTTGCGAAAACAGTTTCACGATTTAGTAGACAACTTGCGAAAACAGTTTCACGATTTAGTAGACAACTTGCGAAAACAGTTTCACGATTTAGTAGACAACTTGCGAAAACAGTTTCACGATTTAGTAGACAACTTGCGAAAACAGTTTCACGATTTAGTAGATTATGATAGGTTCACAATTATAGTTTTCCACACAATTGAGTTTTAAACCGACATAGCAACTTATTTTTGTCGTGTTTTTAGGTCGGAAACACCTCTAAAGAGAGTTCTAAGGTTATACAAATTTCGATTACTTGTAAAAATTATTGCAGTCACAACTACGGATGAACTACAGACATACACAGAGTCAATATCAATCGGAATTTTAACCATCTTCCCGAGCAGTGAAACAATGAAATCTCATTGCAGAATGGCATAGCCTTGCGTCGTTGATGATAATCAGTCACAAAAAGAAAAATAATAACAAAACAATCACAGAGATTTATGATGTAACAAGGATATTAAAATAATCAAACCTGCTCTCATACATACCGAATAGTGTAATCCAAAGCCCTAATAGTAACGCAAATTTGTGCATTTTAGTGTTTCAAGATTTTATTGTGAGCTGAAACTTCCCGTGCTCATAAACGCAATAGTCACTGTATGTTTTGAAAGCGTCAACAAGATATGCTGCGCAATCGAGTTCAACAGCCTTCACTGAAAGTAGATCGACACCGCTATGCAGACGTTGCGTGAAAGCATTTCGTTACAAAAGCAGGGCTATGACATGTAGATCGTCATGCATGGACTGTTCCATAAATCGTCTGCCTTACTGAAACCCTTAAAAGATGCACTGAATTAAAACATGTCACATCACCTACATGACATTCTGCAGCGAGTGTGTGTAAAATAATGCACACGGGACAACTTGTTTTTTCAATGGCTCAAAACAACACTAATAAACTAGGTTACGCAATATAACACAGGACAGACCAAGTCACCTGTGTAGCGCCGTACAACATGGTTCGAAATGCATCAATCTGCGACATACATCGTAGGAACAATACGTTAAGACGATATATTATAATATGTCCACTAATGTTCATTCAAATCATTATATGACAGACATCGTAGAATTTGACGCAATATGCCCCTTAAATACGTTCACTGATGTTATGATGAGATGTAGGCCTAGTTGTTGAGAGATATATGCCTTGCGTGCTAGTGCACTGGTAAATTATTCAACTAACCATAGTCGACGGCTCGTTTACTATTGGTAACCTGCGCGCAGAGGAAATATTATGCACAGTTGAACACGAAAATGTTTACTAGGGAGTCACATTCTCATTAGCAAGTTATTTGGTCAAATGTAGGTCGGCTACTGCGGCCGTCTGAGTCCCGGATCAAAACAAGCCTTGTGTTCCAGTGTGTGGGGCGGGGAAAATAAGGTGTCTCTTGAATGAAGGAAAAGATGACACAGAAAGTTGGAGGAAGGACGCTCGATATTACACGCTGACCCAGACTTGTTGCTTGAATAGTTAGCTTTAGACAACAACAGCATTCTATAGGTCCCAACCGGTTGCTGGTTGAATGCGGAATCACCGTGATACTGATGGACGCTGACTTCTTTCCTATGGTGTGGCTGTTCCGTTACATGTACATAAGATCATTGTTATAGATTCTGTTATAATACTTCTTGCGTGGTAAATGCAGCTTTATACCACATTACCGGTATATACTACTAGTTAGCCAACTCACCTATAATGAGTACACTGACCGCACACTGTCGGTGGGAAGATGAGTCGGCGATGGAGAGGACTGGCCACCCACCCTCATATCATACGATAACGAAACTAAGAAAATGACGTCGCTAGTCTCTTTATACCCATGTCTTTCCCAGGACTAATTCATGCGACTCTTCGTCTGCTATATACATGTACAGTTGTACACTGTACATGAAAGTCATGTATCACTCACGACGCATTATGGCAGTCGCGATCTACACACTTGAATTGGTTGGGCGAGAGGGTAGCTCCAAGTCAGTTCTATTTCGTTCTTCTGCTTCGGAAGATAATAAATCTTGTTTGAAGCACTGAAAGTAAAATGTCCTTGATCTAATTGCACAAGACCTTCACCACGGCCTACACACAAGGTGACCTGTTCTTGAAATCCTGCCAGTGATCTGTGTTGCGTGTTCCGACATGACATGTATTTGAAGGTGGTACCAACGTGTTCGACTCCTGGGTAACCCGGTCCATACTCTATCGCATCGGTTGTTCTCATTTGTCTGTCTGACTGTCTTCATCTCTTTCTCTCTGGTCAAGCTTAAGTTGTGTACATCGTGGTCTTCAGCGTGAAACTCAACCTGTCTGAATTCAGACAAGGTACCATTGTGGATGTGTCCTTCCTCAAGTCTAGCACGACCTTTCATATTTTCGCTATCTAGAACAGGTCCCTCCAGCGTCCTAGCTACAGGGTGGGCCCAAACCCTGTCAGATTCTTCGGAGGTTTCTGAAATTGCTGGTGATTCTGAAGTTTTCGAAAGCGCATTGATTATAATATTTTAGGAACGTCTTTTCGTCCGAATACATATATTTGTAATTCCCTCGAACATGGGCTTTGATTTTTACACGATATTTTTGTCCAGAGACACGCTCTATATATATCTGTATACGAAACAATCTCAAACGGCCTTGATTGATGTGCTTGAATTGCAGCACCGCCAGCCACGTCTTGCGCATAGCGTGGGACCAGGCTTCGTTGGATCGCCTACTCTCTGTATGCATTTTATGGTGTGTTCTGGCCGACGCTACTTATCTTCCGCACTAATTTACTGTCTTCATGCAAAACACACGTTCTTTCCGTCTCTCGAACTTTGGGAGGCACTTGATTTTGGTGCCGAGATACTATAATTATAAGGGATCCTTACACTAAGGTCATTGGTCCAGAAAGCCTCTCTCTCTCACTCTCTCCCTTCAACCGTCCTCGATACGAGGGTTGGCCGCATTATAGACGATCCTTTCCTCAGTTTAGCAGCAACCTCTCCGTTGATAATCCTTAAACCTGAAATTGTAGTTGTTGTACCATTCGCCCAAGAAGTCCAGCGACTCTTTAATCAAACAGGATCTTGGGATTAATGAATTATTTAAGGCAAACTAAATTACATATTATTTGCATGAGTCAATGAAATACACCACTCTATTACACCAGTAACATAGCAGAGATAAACTAAAACGAACTCAAAAACTTAAATAGTTTGTTATTACTGTACACGTCTGGTAGAAATTAAATTTATTCATGTGGAACATACATGGAATTCTCGAGGTCTTTCCCTTATTCATCGCAAAATATAAAGTATTTCTGAATCAAGCAGACGTTTCGCATAATTATCGGCATATGCATTCTCTTACACACAGGTTAGATAGACGATTTAATACTTGCATTCACAAAGTGTACGGTAAGCGTCGGGTTTTAAGAAAAATCAGTACATAAACCCAAGCAGTAGGACCGAGCCATAAAATGTTTTTCCGAATCAAACAGACAATCCACATAATTGGGAGAAGTGATGATTGTAAATATATTGGAATAATTTCGCTGCAAATGTCAATGTCTTGCTGTTGCAGCGTATATTGCTTGCTATATGCTATGCAGGATCAAAAGTTTCAATGTTACTGTAACCCAGGAGAGTTGGCGTAAAAATAGCAACCTATGGCGAAAGAGCGTTTGTCAAAGCGTATGCAGTTGTTGTAACGTCCTATTAACCTGCAACTGAGCTGATGGTTGTAATTATGTTTCATCACCATACTACTGAGATGATGGTTGCAAATATGCCTCATTAGCATAGATCTGAGCTGATGGTTGTAAATATCCATCATCAACATACAACTGAGCAGATGGTGGTTCATATTCCTCCTTAGCATACGACTTAGCTGATTGTTGTAAGTCGGAGTAAATCTGTGCGTCATAAGCATACGACTGATCTGATGGTAGTTCATAATCTCCTTCTACCACATCCGTGTTTTTGTCTAAGGTATTGTTAGCTGGGCGGCGATTTCTGGATCTCTTGCAATAAAAGACGATTGCGATCATCAAAAGAATGACAATGACGAGAGCCGAGAGTCCAACGACCAGTCCAATTATTAAAGCCGTTGGAGAAGACGTAGTACGGTCTGAATATTTCATGCAGGCGTATTGATAAGTACGGAAACCTAAGTTTATCTGAAAAGAAAGAAACCGAAATTAAATCGTATAAATTATTCGAATTTCTTTATACTAGGCTATCTCTGTCCTGCTAAATTATTTGTATCCGCTAAACAGATTAATCAGCCCTGAAATTGGGACAACGAATCTGCAATTTATTTAAAATAAAGTTTTAAAAAGCCTAATTTCAGTCCAGATCTATAAAGAAAGTACCCATGGCGCAGCATAAATGGTTTGCGTTTCCAACATTATAGGTGGCTTTTCCCTAGTATAAGCGCTTAGTATTTTATCATTGATGGAGTTAAATCTGATGTAGTCGGCGTGGTTCCTGGTGGGGGATAGATACATCTTCTTCGTCTGGCCCAAGGTTAACAAATTGCTGTTCCATCTTCTCCACCTGGGTTGAGAGCCTAGGATGAACCATGCGACCAGCGGCTCCGAAAGTAGTGCTTAAAACAGATCCCGGGCGAATTCGGGCATTTGGAATTTTGTTAGTCTAATCTACGGACGCTCTCTGACTGGTGTAAGTTTTGGTATGCATCTACTTAGTTTTCATCTTCTTATGTTATAATTCTATTTTCTTTCTCCGGAATCGAAATAATGCTTATTATTAAACCCGTTTGTACTACACACCTTAGTTTCCTTAAGTTAGTACTCCCAACGGTTAACGTTAACCAGATCTTCCTACTTAGAGGAACCAATTAACGCTATTATAGATCGAGTAGTTTTAAGATTGAATACGTCTGCCAATGCAATTACGCATGTAGGACTTGTAGGTCGGAACCACTATACAACTTTGTTTGACAAAATGTTCATTCTCTTGCATATTTTGTCACAATAAAAGTTAGGACGGCAGCAAATGTTCTTGAACGATAACGTGAACACCTAATAAGTGCACAATTCTTTTAAAGCTCTGTGCAATTGGGTTGCGTCGTAGGAACAAATTTCCCCCAAATTAATAGCACGCTGTACGAAATAACATGGTAATAATAATAATAATAATAATAATAATAATAATAATAATAATAATAATAATAATAATAAATAATAATAATAATAATAATAATAATAATAATAATAATAATAGTTATAATAATAGCAATAAAACATCGAGCGACCCTCGACTGATGCCTTGTGCATTAGACCTTATAATAGCGCTTTAGAATTCATTAGATTAAACAGGAACTGACTGTAGTCCATACAATTATTATAGGGTCGAATGAGTATTGAGTGAGCACCATATTAATTAAGCACCATATTATATTATCATATTGCACGTCATAACATTGGAATTGTAAACAGGTATTTACAGAGATTTACATACGTAAATGCTAAGGAGCTGATTACAGAAGATCGAGGTGTTTTTGGTCGACTGTGGTTGTTGCTTCGGCGGTCGACATCTCAACTGATTGTCAGTTAGGTCAATGTTTTCGCAGACATCAGCACCAACTTGAACCACATAGTCAGCCATGCGACATCCACGTGTCATGTGCTTACCCTTAGAAACAAATTGACGTATGGCTTTTTACAAATTCATCTCGCATCAGCTACGAATTCCAAAAACATGCTTCAAGTTCAAGGTAGAAAATCAGCAAATACACCAATGCAACTTTTAATGCAACTGTGAATGCCACAATGCCTTAGTTATATGAATCATAATATATCACTTGCATCACGTTGTGGCAGTCGCGTTCTGTACGCATGAAATAGTTGGGCGAGAGGCTACTTCAATCCAGTTCTACTGCATATGAGGTAGTCCAACTAGATCGAGTTAAACTACGAATGCTACGAATACGACCTTCAAAGCATTAAATTTAAGAAATCGTATTTCGAGTCGTCTTCAAAGATCTGTACGCATGAAATAGTTGGGCGAGAGTCTAGTTTCAATCGGACCAGTTCTACATGCGTATGGAGGTAGTCCAACCGCGCAAGTATGAATGAAACTACGAATGCTACGAATACAGATGATTACAAAGCCTTCTCTAACTGTTTGCTTTTAGTCTCCCTAGACACTTGTGCAATTGTACCACTAACTACAGGCTAAAAGTATTAAGCTAGTTGTTGCCCTAGCCTAAAGGGTACAGGTCGATTCCAGTTGGTTGATAGGCCCCTACCTCTGCCTATACTTTGACATTGACTCACAAAAAGCGGAAACGAGACGACTTACTTATGGGAGGCGTTAGCCTGTCTTAGTGAAATATGTTCGCTGACTTAAACGAATCAGGAACTACGTCACTGACAAGGGATTGGTCTTCTGATGGTGACTGACTTATTTCGCACCTCGCCTGATGGTGTGGTTCGTCACCCAGAAAGTTATCAATTACCTTATCTACTGCATCTCCGAGGCGGTTAGATTAAAGTGACGAGGACGAGAAACCCGAGGCGCTTATATCAGTGTCGCATCGGTCTTTCCATTGGAGTTGTTTGCAACATTGCTGACTGAGATCAATCTTGTCAGTGAAGCGTATTTCCAGCCTCATCCTCTTTTCTGTCCTACATCTCTTAACTTCTTGGGTGGCATTTTAATGGAATACACTACGGGATCTTAGTTATGCCCCTACTTGCTTATTTACACACTTCAACACTATGATACAGTAGATCTTCAGATAATTATGAAAAGCTTCTAAAGTTACATTTCATCGCAGTACGTCCATGTTATAGGCCTATATAACGTGTATAATGTTCATTGTGGTTAATATTGAGAGGGCAAGACGCATGTTGTAAAAGTAAATGTAAAAACGAATTTGTATAGCGCCTATTCAGAGAAACTTCTAAGAGGTGCTTCCGACCTTATGACACGACAATAACATGTTATTTCGCACAACCTGCTATTTGGTAGTGTAAAACATATTCTAACACTATTTACTGCTGTAAATGAGCAACTGTGAGCCTACCTTAATTGAAATGGACTCATCCTTGTTGGGGTCAAATTCAATTATATTTTTGGTGAAGTTGATTTCCGGAGCAGAATATATTAGAATTTGAGTATCTGGTAGAACGTCGTTGATGTTATCATATTTCTGATATCCATCTAGGATGAATCCAAGATAGATGATAGCGTGATCGACTCCATTTGGTCCAGTTAAGGACAGAGCGTTTGCGTATCGTTTACGCCTCGACAGTAGGAATGGATTTGCTGCTTTTAGATGGTTAATCGAATTCGTGTCACGTTTACTTCTGTTATTGTACTGCGAGTCTAAGACTTGGAGAAAATCGTCGGGAATGTTCACTGATGGCATTGGACAGGTCATTTGACTATCATCTCCAGCATTGACTTTGCAAGGCTACAAGCACACAAAACGCGATAATTACGACGGAAGTGTCTTATTGTTATACTCCATGAGCAGCTACTCATCATTACTCAGAAGATGCCATGTAGGTCTACGACTCTACATTATACACAGTGAGGCGCTTTGTATTGGTAGACGACTCATTATCATCTAGTGAAATCAGACGTAATTTATTTGCATAAATTGCATGTTAATGTAATTTTCATGTAAAAATCTGACAGAAACTGCCATAAAAATTGTTTACGAACTTTCCAAAAGTGCAATGTATTCAAACAAAGTGAACTAAAATTTAACAAGTAAACTATATTATTGCTTGAACAAGATTTTGAAGTGATGCAAATTCAGCGACGTTATCACCACGATTGCATTTTATTTTACTTATGTCAGCTGCTACAGATTTGTCTTGCATATAATTTATATGGTTCCATTCGACACTGCTCAGGATATATAAAATTCGACCTACCTTTTTTTAGATCTGTTTAGAAAAGTTAGATAAGCTTATACATGTAATCTACAGCGCTTCTAAGAGACAGCGCCATATTTATTATTGCCGCATTTAGGTCTAATAATGAGGATAAAAGTATACAACTCAAGTGCTTTTATTATGGCGGTGTATAGTGATTTAATCTGCGTTCTCTGTTATGGTGCCGACTATTAAGAATGTTAGCCGTCGTAATCGGATTTAACTTCTATTTTATTTTTTTTAAATCTATTTTCTACCTCGAACGACTTTTCTGTAGTGGTATTTCTTTCAATTCCTCTTTCAACGACAATCGTTACTTGAATGAGTGGAATAGCAACAGATGACAACTGAGTCCCTGTTACATTCACAATGGTTCCACCCCTGCGAATTAAAAATTATCTATTCACTTTTGTTATTACAGCACCAATAGAAAAACAGAGAGAAATCCGGTTGAAAAACAGTTTTAATGTTAAAAAGCATTAGTATAGCTAAGGCAGAGGTGGCAACCTTTTTTGGCCTGATTGTAAGCAGCAAGTGTTTGTCCTAACAGAAATTAATATTTCATATTATTTCAGAACCGGTTGAAACTTTCAACAGTTCTACACTAAGAATAGTGGTTTTCCTTTCATCATGTTTATATATTTAGGGCTTATGTAAGACAAAAGTTTATTCATTTATTTCTACTAGCTAATGCAAGCTTTGAAACTTACGTGACTACAAACGTGGACGGGCTGATGCCAGTTATTTCTGGGTTTCCTTTGTAAGTGAAGGATAAATTGGTACTTATGTTGTATGGTCCTGGTGTGAATTCAATTGTTATCGGCAACGGTTGCCCAATGAGCGCCGCTGTTACATTGGGAGTTGTCATCGCAACATTGCTGCCTACGCTGAAAGTGAATTTGCCAAATATATGTTAGAGAAAATCTAACAGCCAAGGATACAGTTTTTCAAAAATCATATCATTTTTAACTCTTCGCATTCGTGATATTCCTTGGAACATCAGCACCTGATGTAATAAACCAGAACAATTTGAAGCATCTCAGCAGGTGATAGTTAATCCACTAAAATTATCAAAGGACCAATTGCCTATAGTCACGATGCACTGATTTTTGTTTTAAAGCATGACCATTGTTTTCGCGGTGGGAATAATATTAGCATCTCTGGACCCATTAAACGTTTTCTCCATAATAAGACCTAAAAACCCTGATTAACGACCAAGGAACTTGGACGAAGTAATGAGGCGATAATGTCTAGCAGTTTGTTGCTGTGCAATGACTAAGTTGCTCAGCGCTAATGATTCAGCTTATATAAGAATTTACCGTATTGGCTTATTATAGAATGTGTTTGTCTGTGTCGCTCTGTCGTCACTCTGTATGTATCGATCTCATTGATGAGCTTCTCTAGTTGGCCTAATGTTACTCGGTCATAATTACACCGAACATAACCTTGGTCTTTGCCAGCGATTGTTGACTTTAGTTTGACTAAGCTATCGGGATAGTTTAATGCTGAACTGTTAACCAAGAGGTCATGGTTCAAACCCCGTCATGACAGAAATCTGTTTTAAGATTTCAGTCAAGATTTCTGTACCTACACTCCATAGTAAAGTCAACCGTAATGAATTATACACAGACCGCACAATGTCGGTGGGAAGGTAGGCGCGAGTGAGAGGACAGGCCAACCACTCCTAATAAGGATACAGAGGCTAAGAAAAACGAAGTCGCCCTTCATAGCAATGACTCTGACTTGCTTATTAAACTGTATTTTATAAGTTAACAGTCGTCATTTCGTCTAACCTGTCACTTTGTAAGTCTGTCATTTTTAGCATGTCACCGAGGTACACGGCCGAAATGTTCGCAACTTCCTTTGACCAGTTCTCGAGTGTTAATGTGATTACGGTTCCTCCAGCGATTGGTCCATACAATGGTTTGGCCGTATAAGATAATACATCCATAAACAACAAATACCATTCAAAATTGGAAGAATCGAGAAATGCCTTCTAAAAATATTATTTGCAATAACTATATATTGTAAAGTTTTAAATCACTTTTCGTTTCAATATGAGGTTTCAAATATTGCGAGAGTTTCTTCAAATAGAAATAGATTTCGTTTATTATTAAGATACAAAGTTGACATACCGCAACCTGATAATGAAAGTAATGAAATTAAAACTATAAGTTTATGCCTATAGTCAGGATTGAGAGTTAAAACTTAACATCCCGAATGGTACGATATAGAACCCTAGAGATGAAATTGTGGTCATCTTTTTTTGGGAGTTCATATTCATGAGGTCTAGGGCGCAGAGCATAAGGCCTACAAACGGTCGGAGGAAAGAGGCCTCTAAGCACATGTTGTGAGTTCCGGTTGACCGCAAGCAGGAGTTTGACATCTGCTTCTTCCATCATTCGGTCTAAATCCTGTTGTTGAGGAGGAAGGTAGCCCAGTCGTTTGGCCCTTTGCAGGAAACGTTGGAGTTTTAGTCGGTCACTTGCGGTGGTGAATCCCCACCAAGCAGGGGAGGCATAGAGAAGGCGAGAGATGGTAGTTGCACGTGCAACTTCATGGAGCGCTGTCGGAGGGAGACCGTGTGCCCTGAGGACTCTGAGAGCGTGGAGCGAACCAGAACATGCACTTAGAATCCTGTTGACATGGGAAGAAGCACTAAGATCGTTTGCAATTGTCACTCCGAGCATGAGCATTGACGTTACTCTCACGATTCCTAAGGTAGGTGGGTCAGATGTTCCTTTGACACGTCGACGGTGGATGATCATTTCCTGGGATTTGCTCTCGTTGAGTCGTGATTGTTCCTCACGGCCCATTCCGATGATTTTCCAACTCCTGAAGAGTGGAACTCCTCATGGAGGCACCTATAATTAAATAAGTGTCATCCGCATACTTTCTGATCAAGTTCTGAGGATTGACTGGGTGCAAATCCGAGGCATCGGCGATGTAAGATGATGACAAAAGAAGAGTTTTCCATTACGTTATCTGTACCTGGGTTAAATATTGTGTCAAGTTGCTTTAAGACATGAAAAATATCCACAGGTGCAAAAATATTTAAATGTGCTGAATAAAATTATGTGTTTAAGAATCTGTTATAGAAACAAGCTGCATATTTTGATAGCTTGTAATCTCTGAAATAAACGAATAGTGATTGATTGAAACATAATTGGAAGACATTTTCACATGGTTGACGGGAAATTTATGTGAGCATAAGATGAAGGCCTAATAAATATCGAGCAAATACTTTTAAACAACAGCAGAACATTCTCTATAACTCCAATAAAACAATGAAAATTTGAGACTCTTATATATATACAGTAACTATTTATTGAATCCTACACGAACTGTGACAATATAGTGCCACTACGATTTAAGAAACATTAATTCATAGTGACCCACATCAGATTTGCAATGAAGCAACTTACTCTCGATCTCGACGGTCAGGTTATATATAGACGCTGATGCGAATTCCCACAGTCCGTTTATGTCGTATGAGGCCGTGCATTGATATAAACCACCGCGCCAGACAGTCAACTGGGGTCCTATGCTCGATGTACCGTTTGTCAGTTCGGTCCACGAGTAGTTGACTGGCAGTTTGGAGGCTAACTGACATGTGAGTATTGCTCCAGAGTAAAGCACAGCTCCAGAAACAGCACCAGTGATAGATGGGACACCTGGTAAAACCAAAACAACGATTAACTCGCAATTCTTTAAATTTCAAATCAGAGCACATGTAATCGTATCTTTTTGTGTAATATACGACCTCGCCCCAGACTAAAAATCTGATTTGTTTCTGTCTAATGAATTGTGTTTGCATAATAATTCTTTAGGAACCGTTAGGAACTGGTGGCTGAAGAACGCCAATAGTAGTTTTGTAATAACGCCGTTTACACTACACGCTTGTTGTCTGTTAATGATTCTTATATAGTAGGGTGACCAATGACCATACGTCCCGGTTTTCCGGGACATGTCCCGGTTTTATGTGGTGTGTCCCGACGACTTGTGCTAAAGAGCAAAATTGTCCCGGTTTTTGACACAACCAGCTGACACTGTTAAATGTTGCAGTTTTATACATTGAAGGCATTATGCAACAGTTGTTACAACAACAGATAAGCTCAAACTACTTACAAAGAAACTTCAAGCACTCAAAGATTACAAAATTTACTTAAGTATGAAAGTCAAGTCAAAGGTTAGGCCTAAGCCGTAGTTTACGTTGTTAAATTAATATCGTGTTTTCAATCCCTCAGTTTACGCTGCTAAATTAATATGATGGTTTCAATTCCGTGAAAATAGAAGTTGGATTGCTGAAAATAGTTTCTTGTGAAACTGGAAGTTGCATTGATTAGAATTAGGCCTATACTTGCGTAAATAGAAATTGGATTGATGACAGTTATTATGGACATTGGCATTAAAATGCCATGTAGGGGCCTACGTAAAACGATTAAGCGATATGCTATAATGCGTAGGCTACATAATAAAGAACGTTAAAATGATAAATTTTCATTTTTGGCATACAAATGGAAATTGGATTTATGAAAATAATTCTTTGCGAAAATTTTGCATTTGGCGTGGGCAGAGGCTCTTCTTTCTCACAAAATGCAAAAATCCGACCCACAAAAAATTCTGTAACCCAACGTTATGTAGGCCTACAGATTTTCGACTCTGACTTTGAACCTCTTCAAGGTATTTGTGTAGTATACTGTAGGTAGTAGGCCTATACTATAAATAAATAAATATAGTAGCTCTTTTCTATAGGGAGTAGGCCTATAGGCTCTCCTATAGTCCTACTCCTATACTTAAATAATTACAACTGTTAGTTTTCCTAAAAGTGTCCCGGTTTTTGATGGCCAGTAAATGGTCACCCTATTATATAGGGAACTAGCTACGTGAGGATGTAAGCGACCTAAATACTCAAGTAACAAAAGTTTCATATTTGATGATTATTATTGAACACCCAGCAAGTTTGTAGTTTCTAAATAGACAAAGAATGAATGATAAAATAATTAGTTACTGACCAATTTCTTCCAACCATTACGTTCTGGATATTCGAGAAGACGATTCTAGATGTGAAATACGGATGATCTTATAACCGGCCTTGCCTGGAGATTGCTCTTATCTTCTGATGTTCTGCCTTCTACGATGTTCTTCTCTGCCTGGTTGTCTTCCTTCGTCTCTCCCTCTTATTCACTCGGTCCTGGCTTATAGGCTATAATTATGAGTATCGATCCTGCACAATGTCCATCACCTATCTTCCACATACTCGGGATTGCCAAGATGTAGCCGTGGTTTATTTCTACATGATCTTACCTTCGATGTGCTTGTGCCAATGAATTGTCCTTTAACATTATTTGCTACTTAGCCCATGAACCAATTAAATGTTGTCTTACTTACTCCTTGCTATAGTCTTGAATATACTGCCATGTGATTTATTTATCTGTTAGCTGTATCTATCTTCTCCCCTAGGATGACTCATTTCAATCAATCAATCATTTATTTCTGTAACCATCAGAAGAGAAAAAAAAGAACAATGAAACAGTAAGGCAACGTTTTGACATGACATTGTACTGGTTACAAGGAGGCCCAGAAATCCCTCTTATTCACTCGGTCCTGGCTTATAGGCTATAATTATGAGTATCGATCCTTATGGATCATGGATCCCGCTAAATAGGGACACCTAAACATGTAGAAAATACAGATAGCGAAAGAAAGACAGCCAATGATACTTAGAGTGGAGTAAGCCTTGGGCTCAAAAACAAGCAACAAACAAAACCAAAAACATAAGACAGGTCCACCCAAAATCGCATTAACAAAAGAATATAAAATCTTAACTAAAATTTAAATAATAATAATGATAATTATATTCTATATGATGGTAATGATGATGATGCACATTATCGGCATAACAGTTTCACTGTATTGGAAGAAAAGGTTTTTACTCTCCTCTATCGTCCTCTGATAGAGACGAAAAATGTCTTCAGTGCAAAGGTTGCTACAGTTCGTTCGGCGATATAATCATAGGCTATCCACTTCAGCGATTTCGAGAAGATATGATTTGCTTCGACCAGTTACTATACGTTTCATCTACCCGTTTATGACATGCACTTTCTAATTAATCGTTGGCTTTCCGGATGGGGCACCTTAGGCCACCAGTTTATCGAGTTTTCTCTCTCTTTCTGTCTGTCTCAAACCTCCTCCTCTTTAAACCTCTTTGACGCCCCTCTTATCGTTCACCTACACTTGTCAAGCAGCCATCTTTGTCAAAAGCCACTCTTCAAGCATGTTGGGCTGTTACAGTAGGCCTATGTATATCCGTCCGTGTGTCGTGTCATTATTCCTCCTTTTTAAACCAATATCCAGTATCCATTTTAATTGGTTCCTTCTCTCTTTTATTTTATGACAGATTGAGTTCTTCGTACAAAGTCAAACAAATTAATGCAGTTCAAACAAGGTAAATTATCAGATCTGTAAATATATAAACAAATGTAATCAACAACTTGCCATATTTCACTACAGTCAACATCGGAACTTCTGTACAAATATCCATGTTGAAGTTGACAAACTCAAAACTACTGATGTGAATAGCCAAATAGCTAGCAAGTCAAAGCAAACCAAAACTTTTTACATGTGTACTAAGAGGAAAAGCTGTCGTTGCACATGTTGCCAAAAGTCACATTGCCCGCGAAGATGCAGATTTTAAAATGACATGCAACCTCCCTCAGCAAAATCAGAAATAGCCGTTTATATTTGTCTACTCTGGAAACTTCTGCAGAGTCATCAGAAAGCTAAGTCACGTGAAAGCGGCTTTTCCACAGGGGCTCACTCAAAACAAAATCGGTATGCTGGTCAGTGGTGAGGTCAGTTCCGGTGCCAAATAGATTATGCCTAAATATTATGTCAGACAGGTAGACAGTGGGGTAGCTAAGGAGCCTGGTTTTTGGAATTGGAGCGGTGAGGAAGAGATAAAACAGGGAGACCAGGATACGATGTGGAAAAGTGTAACGCTACAGTTTTGAACGATAGGCCTATACGTGCAGAAGCTATGTGAGCTGCAGCCTTTTATTGTTGGTAGCATGGATCAGGCAGTTGACGTAACGTAATTTCTTGTAGAAGTTAACCGCGTCAGGCTTATGTTTAAATATCATAGACCGAAATGTTTGTAAAGTACTCACATGACACTTTCGCGACAGATATACCAGTTGCGGGGCCAGTAATGTAGTTGGTTGCCGAGCCTGACAATAGATTGCCTACGGGTTGTCCATATTGAACATTACATTGCGCGTTCCGATTGGACAGACATGACAGAGTCTGATAGTAAGATACTGTTGCCGTAATCAGTGAATTCGATTGCTCCAATTGTGACGAAGTCAAGTTAGCAATATAATCTGGTTTGGTAGCACCATAATCTGGATAGCTTATCACATAGCATGTCGGATAGAAGAATGGATTTCCTAAGTAAGACATTTCGATAGAATATCTAACAACGTCGCCAATGATGAGATTACCCGACGCGTTAGAAGATGGGATTGTGCTATCTACAACCAAACAGAAATACGACTGACTCAGACACAAACTTACAGTATACATTTCATATTATCAGTTTTAACATATTAATTCACCAAAGAGAAAACAACATCAATGTATCTTCATGTAAACGGGTCTCCGTCATACACACATCCATACTCCTCTTGACTCTTAAATTATAGTAAACTGAACATGCAAATAGGAATACCTTGTCTGTTAAGATATATTGTTATATATTCCAATCATAATTATTATTGATTTACAGATAATACCATGGCAAACATTTGATGTAAAGCAGTTATGCCTGTCAAGTAACCTTGGCCTACTGTTTACATGAGTACAGGCAATACTCACGCCACGTTATCAGCTGTGCACGTGCAAGCATTTCGCTGTCTGCACATGTGAACGTTCCAAGTGTTGATTCATTTCCTGTAAGTATGACGAGGTTGGATTGATTTATCGTCGGTTGGTTAATCCAGTACATCTGATCGAAAGGCGGGTAAACTTGAGACCCTGATGCAATAGTAATGTTGTCACTTTCGCCAACTGGCGTGTGAAACCAAGTTATGGAACTGGATCCTTGCGTAGAAGAACACGTCATGGTATAGTTCACCCATCCATTAAATGCATACTGATTGAGTGGTGTTGTTATTAAGCTACCAAATGTAGCCAATGCTGGAAACATAATAAAACAGTGTCAAACAAGAAAGTGTAAGTCATTCTTATGTAGGCCTAATGCTGACAGCTTTCCTCCGTTCACAAAACAGCAACACATTTAAAAAATTCGAGTACAAAATAACATAATATGAGTTTGCAATTCTTACCAAAGGCAATTGTTAAAAGCGTTGTTATTAACAAACGTTTTCTCATTCTATTACTTGTCTTGTTTTGCGATATCTCTGTAAGAAACACTGTCTTCGTGTGCACTGCGTTGATGTAGCCTACTCAACAATATGAACGTACAGGTCAGTACATGTTACTTCAGCAAGCATACATTGCATAGCCTTGTGTAAGAATTCGTAAACATATGTTTCAGAATAGCGTCATGCACCATAAAATAGCGAGACTAAAATTTTATTGAGACCATTGCATTTGCTCACCCACCGTTATCTCAAGAGGCTCACCCACCGTTATCTGACTCATAATTCCTCTGACATTCACTCTCGATTGAAGTCCCACCTCGAATAGAATTTCTACCCTATTTTACATCCAATTCTCTGTCTTCTAAGGTTTCTCGTTCTTAACGAAACCTGCCTTCACAGCTCATCTGATTCCTCTCTCTGGTCTCTTTGGCAACCAGACTCTGATATTCACTTGACATCTCTGGAAACTCATGTTCACTGGGAAACAAAAGAATGCCAGAGTCTGGGATTGTCCGTAAGCTCTGGGCTTGCAAAGATTTTCATCACTATACCAGGAACGCTACATTAAACACCATGTCAGACTCTGGATAGGAAGTTGTTAATTGGGTTCTACACGTGTGTGGGAACCGAACAATGGTGACTTTTCTAATTTGGACCATTCACTGATGAACTGACTGTTCATTTAACTTCCTGATACGACGCAACGCTCCTGAATAAACTGGTGCTTTAGAGTAGCGCTTAACAAATTTGGAGTTTACGATTATATGATTGCTAAAGTTCATTGTTGAGAAAGCGCGCATTCGTATCGACGATTGTCACGACGTAAATATTGACGTTGTTAAGTCATAAAAATTGTAGGTGAAGGATCAAACGAACGGTTTACAGCTGAAGGCCTTCGCTTCTCTTTACCGACGCTATTAAGTGCGCGCATGGAGATGAGAATAATTATTGTGAGACCACAGCCTATCTCTGCTGGTATAAATAATTAATTACATGTTTATTCCACTTGAGGTAGCATTAAAACTTGAGTACTAGAAACATACTTAGCCTGACCTGGAATTCATAATACATGCAACAGACACATGCCTGCACGACTCTTCTTCTAAACCCTCAATTTTCAAGCTGAATAACATTTAAAGTTCAGGCGCCAAAGAGAATATAGCCTGATCTGGCATACAGATGCATACAAATATTTATACGTATAATAATGGTAGGCTCGTTCATTTCTAACCCTTCACATTTTTTATAATAAAATCATTTTAGTCATTGAAAAATGAAGCCAGAATTATCATGTGAAAATATATTGCTGACGAGGTTATGGACATCTGAACCTCTGTTAAGCCGGTAACTTAGACCGTTACTTGATCACTAATAATAACACGGTGTATTTAACGAATAATACTTTATACAAGTAGTGATTGTAGGCTATACACCATATTTCTTTGGGATGCTGAAAGTGAATTTCCTCACTCTATTACTTCCTCCATTGGCACAAGACATCCGTCCCGATATATGAACAAGGTGGCCGATTTCGCAACTCAGTCAGTTCTCAAAGCTGTGTGTTGCAACATTCATATATTTTATGGAAGAGTAGGCTAACCGACCATGTCTAATTAACAGTCTTGCCTGAAGTGCTGACGGACCCGTTTCGATTCTCGTAAGGCCCCCTGGGTTTAGCTCATACCTTCATTCTCTAGGTGGCAGCAAAAGTAACATGAGCCTGCGCCGTGCATGGCTGCAACTTTGTGGATTTATGTCTTCAGTAATTTTTGTTCTTGTGAATTGTTTAATCGTCATAACATGTATTGTACATGAGCAGCGCAGTGCGTTTGTCAGGCGTTTCATTCAAGAATAAATATTATTCCGGTCGAGACGCTAGCATTATCTGTAATTCTTGTTGTCTTTCTGTCAGTCTTAATCTCCTTCTAGTGGTCTTCAGACACTGCAAAATCGTTTGGCTGTCCTTCGGCTAGATGACGAATGATTCGGAAGTGATTAGCATAAAATTATATCGCAGACGCCTTCTCGCCGTAACTCGCTCGAACCCGAACTTCTGATTTACATACACCTATAATATATATATTAGTGTGTTCAGAAAAAAATTATTTTTGAAAAATAACATGCATAGGGGCTTAAAATGTGACATTTATATACACAACATACCTAGAAAATTCCTACTTCAATATCTCAATGGCAAGTGACCTCTCAAGGAGATGTAAATTCTTGAAATAGATTGAACAATAACTGATACTCGTGACGAATGTAGTTATTTGTTAAAAAATAGTTATTTACTATTTTTCAGTGTTTCCAATCCATATTCCTGTTAATACTCTTCCATCTAATAATATAACAAAGATGAATAGAAATTGTCTGATTGATGACCCACTATTTGTGGCCAGCTTGGACAGAACAAATAGCACGCCACGTCAGACAATGCAGGTAGTTGCACCGGCATTAAAGGCAGTAGGTATCAATGTTGATGATCTGACTCTGTGCACAACGTCAGTGTATGAGGCTCGTAAGAAGACCTGTTCCTCTATCGAACAAGGCATTGGAGATGAATTCTGCCGTAAGACACCCCTTGTTGTTCGTTTTCATGGTAAGTTACTGCCAGACGATGAGGGTATCAATGCTGATCGCATGGAAGTTGTTGCGTCTGGCATAGGAATTGAAAAGCTTCTAGCCATTCCAAAACTGCCTGGCTCCGGAACTGGTGGCCGTATGGGAATATGGTTGTTTAAATCCTCAGAGAGTAGGAAGGTGTGTCATAATGGCTGCCTGGGTTGTGCTTTGACACAACTAGTGCTAACACAGGTGTCATTGTGGACACAATGGTGCAATAACCGTTATTCAAGAGGCCTTTGACAAACGCCTACTATGTGGCTTGTAGATATCTTATGTCTGAAATAATAAATTGCAGCATCAATGTTTGGTTTATTCTTTATCTCCTCTGGGCCACAAAATGCACTTTTTGCCAGGTTAAAAAATCAGTGGCCTCTCAGGCTCTCGTAGACCAAAGCAACTTTGTCCCATGTAGTAAGGATACAAAAGGCTGTTCCTTGACTGACAGTGAGAAAATGTGGCTAGAGCAGAACCAAGTTGTAGTTCAGTTTCTGGGGGCGCAGCCGAGTAGAGACAACCAGCCACGACAAGACTACTTAGATTTCATAAAGCTGTCTTGTTGCACTTGATGAGGCCAATCGTATTGGTGATGGTGACTATCCACTTCAGTCCACTCGGTGAAATATCACCATGTCAGGTCGATGGCGAAGGACAAATATGCTTGATACTTCTTTTGAAAGATACTTCTTTTCAGACAGCAGTCCTAGATGAATGCCAAAGAACTGCATGCTATGAGAAGGATCTGCCTGTTTAGTGTTTACCATCACCCTGTATGTAAAGGCATGGTTCATTCCACCCATCACATGTTGTGATGCTCCTTACAATGACCTGTGCATGCTACAGAGCATGAAGGCATTCACAGGATTGATAGCCAAGTCACTTCTGAACTTTGTAAGGAGGGCATTATCAAATTACAGTTGTATTGATAGAAGTAGCCTTTCATAAAATGAAAGGGCATCTCTGGTCAGTGCTTTTTTTCTAACAGAAAATGAACTCAAACAATACAGAACAATTATAGGGGAATATTGAATGCTAATATTTCTATTTCATATAAATCGATATCAATAAACACTGAAAGCACTGAAATTAAGTTAAAGTACCTCAGTAAAGTTTAAATAAATTTTTATTAACAATTTTATTTACTAAATTATTTTTAATGGATGAAAAAGGTGCGGGAACGCCGTTCCGGACCGTTCCGGCTGAAAAAAAGCACTGCCTCTGGTATATCAGTGAAGATTTGGCAGGATTGTCACTTCTTTCTGACAAGGTCTTTGCCCACAATAAGGAACGAATGGTTTCCGCATTACGCATGCCACAGAACAAAATAGATTTAAGGGGAGTTGATCCAGAAACCATCAAGACATTTCAGGAGAAAACTTTATCGGAGTTCGTGACACAGCGTTCGATGCATCTATTTACTATCTCAAACGCGGTTCTCTCTTCTGATCCCGAAACGGGGAATAGCCGAGAAGAATACCGACATGCCAAAGACACTGTGGCTGCACTTTCTGTTATTAATGACTGTGCTGAGCGTGCGGTGAAGTTGGCAACTGACTTCAACTCGGCACTCAGACATAATGAGCAGCCGAACACCGCAGAAAGCAGATGCCTACTGCTCCACCCAAGAAGATCTTCACTCTTCAGTGACAGTTGGACAATAGACATTGTTTTAATACCAGAAACACAACCACTACAGTTGTATTGTTGTATAGTAACAGTCATAACAGATTATTCATTTAACAGTACTGTAACATATGTAGTTTGTAATACTGTATTCTGTATTTTGTAACAGTGACTGATACAATACATTAATTCACTGATTTTGTCAATTTTTAAGAAAAATTGCACTTTTTGTAAACTTCATCAGCTTTGAGCTGTCACTTAACATGATCCCAGAGCCATAAGATTTCACTGTGTTGCTTATAACACCAAATGTCACAAATCCAGAGGGTATGCAAGGTGAAAATGTGAAATTATTTTTTCCCCATGTACCAGTTGAACACCCTAATATATATATATATATAATTTTATATATATATTGCTAACTGAAAGCGAGTTGAAGCCGTTAACAGGCTTTATTATCTTGACTCGTATACTTAGATTGTATTTACATAGCGCGGACGGCTAATACACATTTGGAGCAGCGAATGTAATTAACGTGCTCTATAATAACTGACCGCCTACGCTCTGTAGTCTGTATGCATTCTGGTCGTAGCTACTTACATAATGCATATTACGCACTAATTAACAGTCTTCGTGCAAAACATCTGTTTTCACAGTCTGCTTTTCTTAGGAAGACACTCCATTTTGGAATCGAGATACTACTATAAGGGCACCCTTTACTTCAGTGTGAATATCTTACTTTACCTTACGGATCGTATGTGGTAACGTAATTTTGAATCAAGAGGACATTTCACAGGATCGACAAGACAGTGCATTCTCTTGCGCACAGGTTAAATAGGTAAAATTGTATTCACGAAATGTAAGCTCAGCGCCGAGTCTTAATGAAATAATCACATTCAGCCGAACAGCAGGACATTGCAAATAACTTAATTGGTATTGTCCTGCCGTTCTTAATATGATACTAATAATTAATAGGAATGCCATTGGTCGGCACCTCAAATGGTTGGGTCAATGTTTTCGCAAACATCAGCACAAACTTGGACCATTTTATAGTATGTTCTGGCCGACGCTTCTTATCTTCCGAAACTCATTAATTGTCTTTCTGTAAAACACCTGTTCTCGGGTCCTTTCTACTTAGGGAGACACTTCATGTTGGTGCCAAGATATTATAATAATGGTGACCTACACTAAGACCATTGGTCTATAAGGCGGCTATAATCAAATAGGATCTCGGGCTTAATAAATTAATTAGGGCAAACCAAATGACATTATTGATTACTTGTAGTAATCAAATGCACCAATAAGATAACAGAGATAAACTAAAACGAACACAGCATTCTAAATAGTTTGTTTTTACAAAGTCTGGTATTCAGTAAAATTGTTATTATTCGTGAAAGATATATATAAAAGCCTCGAGGTCTTTCCCCAAAGGCCTACATCGCAAGCCATAAAGAGATAAAAAAAGACATGAGGTATTTCTGAATCAAACAGACTTTTCGCATAATCGACATATACATTCTCTTGCACACAGGTTAGATAGACGATTTAACACTTGCATTCAAAAAGTGTAAGTTACGCGTAGGATTTTAAGGAAATGAGTAAATATAACCATGCAGTAAAGCAGAATTGATGCTTGAAATATATCGAAATAACAAGCTACAAATGTTAATTAATGTCTGCTGCAGGGTAGGCCTACTGCCTGCTATAATTTTCCATAGACATCAACAGTTTGAATGTTAGTGTAACCCATCAGAGATGGCGTAAAATAGCAATCTCTGTCGGAAGAGATTTTGTAAAAGCATAATTATGAAGTTCTAACGCCCTATAAACCGACAACCGAGCTGATAGTTGCAACTATGCCTCATTAGCATACTACTGAGCTGATGGTTGTAAATATGCCTCATCAGCATACGACTGAGCTGGTGGTCGTAAATATGCCTCACTATTATGCGACTTAGCTGATCCTTGTAAATATGACTCATTTGTCGTATCAGCGCTGCTGCCTAAATTATTTTTAGTTGGGCGGCTATTTCTGGATCTCTTGCAACAAAAGACGATTGCGATTATCAAAAGAATGACAATGACAAAAGACGAGAGTCCAACAGCCAATCCAATTATTAATCCTAGAGGAGGGGCCGAATACTTCACGCAGGCGTATTGATAAGTCTTGAAACCCAAGTGTATCTGAAAAAGAAATAAACTGAAATTAAATCGTATAAATGATTCGAATTACTTTATATCAGGGGTGGGAAAACTACGGCCCGCGAGCCAGATCCGGCCCGCAAACACTTTTTATCCGGTCCACACAATTCTTCAGAAAAGTAAAAAGTCATAAAATTTAGATCGCAAGAAGAATTCCACATGCTGCTTTCTTACTTGCTAAGCTTTGTATTATTTGCATCTATTGATCTGTATTGTATTGTATTGTATTTGAACACTTGTTATAGCGCCCCTACCAGATTGCCCATTCAGAGGCAATTCCCGACTACTGCGCGGACGCTGAGTCGGAGTTTCACGCCGAAGAGCATGAGCAATTGCGAGTGAAGGACTTCCCCAGGGTCCCTACGCGGCGGCTTTGAGGTGGATTCGAACCCGCAACCCTCCAGCTGCAAGGCACCGAACGTACCCCTATACCACCGCACCTCAGTATATTGTGTTGTGTTGTATTGTAATGTATTGTACTCCACGTTTATATTGCGACCGAGCCACCCGCAGTAAAGATCCGAGAAATTAATCTCTGATAAACCGACCGACCCGGAATCGAACCCGGGCCGCCGGCGTGACGAGCGGGCTACCAACCCACTCGGCCACTCAGGACCTCTATGCATAGGTTACATGTACAAGCATCTTCAACTATGAAGATGAACAAATCCAAGTACAGATCTCATTTAGCTGATCTAAACTTGAACTCGATAATACGAATGTGAACTTAGTTTCTCGAAGCCGTTATTATCGGCTTCGCCAGCTTCGAGTGGTTTCTCGTTCTCTTTCTCATGACGCTCTAGTGGTTCTTGTGCATGCTTTCGTTACTAGTCGGATTGACCACTGTTGCTGGATCCTCGTTGGCTTCCCCTTAGAATTCTGGGCGACTAGATCGATGTGCTGCGCTCGGCTGCTCGGTTCATTGTGCGAACTCCCATATTCGGCCTGTCTCTGCCTACAGCTGATGTGTTGCACTGGTTGCCTATGCCAACATCTCATACTGGATTGCTGCTTTGGTTTCACGCTGCGATGGCTGTTTTCCATATACCTGAGCGACCTCTGCCGCAGTATCCACCGTTGTAGCGAGTTGGGCGCTTGCGACAACGGGGCAACTCTTAGTTCCACGGGCTCGCTTGGCTGCTATGCAGCGCCGAGCTTTCTCGGTTGCAGACCCCTCCATCTGGAACGACCTACCATCAGACTGCATTTGCTACCTCTGACCAATCTAACTGGGTTTTATAAATCGCTCGTCTTTTTTCTTTAGCCGTGGCTGGGCTGGGGACGCCCTGAGTAGGTTTTTTGAATGGGTGCTGTATAGGTGCCCAGAATGAATGAATGAATGAATGAATGAATGAACGAATGAATGAATGCAACCAGTGCAGTCACTCTGTATTAAGGGAAAATTGTTATGCATGTTCACAGTTGCATAGTGCATACATCTCACATTCTCACAAGTTACAGCCAAAAATTAAATTTAATTCAGAAATTTTTTTCAAATAAATATAACCTGGATTCGAATTTTTTTATATCTTATGTCTGTGCCGCTATGTCTGTGCGCTAAACTATTTCTATCGGCTGCACAGATTAATCAGTCCTGAGATTGGGACAATGAATCTGGAATTTATTTTAAATATGGTTTTAAAAAGTTTAATTTCAGTCAAGATCGCAGCTGGTTTTAAGAGTGAATACGACAGCCAATGCTTTGAAGCATGTAGGTCAGAGCCACAATACAACCTTCTTTGACAAAATGTTTATTCTCGTGTATATTTTGTCGTTAAAGCATTTGAGAGGACAATACATGCTGCTGAACGATAATGCGAACGCCTAGTAAGTGCACTTCTCTTAAAGCTCTGTTCAATTGGGTATTGTCAAAAGACCTACAAATTGTACCATATTAATAGCACGCTGTACGAAATAACAACAACAGTAGCAACAACAACAGCAGCAATGACAATAATAACAACAACAATAACAATAATTAAAGACAGAGGTAACATCGACTGCGACATAGAATTCATTTGATTAGACAAGAAAGAACTGTATGGAATTAGAAATAAAGGACGCGGCGGTCATTCTCAAACCACGATCAGTTTAGCCAGTAATCTGAACGTATGAAAATAACTTCTTAAGTTACAATTAATCGCAGAATATACAAGTAAAAGACGAAATAACGTGCAATACCTAGAAACAAGGGCGTATTATGTAGCTGCTAATTTAATAATAATAATTTGATTAACATTCTAAGGGTTTATGTAGAGGCGAATAAGTAAGGAGTAGGTGACATATTAATTGTGTACTGCATGATAGAACATTGAAATGTGAACAAATATTGACAGAGGTTTACATACGTAAATGGTAAGGAGCTGATCGCAGTAGATCGAGGTGTTTTGTGTCGACTGTGGCTGTTGCTTCGGTGGTCGACATCTCAACTGATTGTCAGTTAGGTCAATGTTTTCGCAGACATCAGCACCAACTTTCACCACATAGTCAACTAAACGAGACCCGCGTGTCATGTGCTTGCCCTTAAAGACAAATTTAAGTATTGCGCTTTATACGAGTGCAACTTTTAATGCAACTGTGAATGCAATATAAAGAATGTCATTATGAATGCAAGTATGAATGCATCTACGAAAATGCTATGAAGACGACCTTCAAAGCAACGTGAATTCAGTCAATCGGATTTCGACCTTGCTTCTTCAAAGGATTATGATATTTGACTAAGGTTTCACGAGAAGCGACCATTTGCTTTATTATAACGGCGCTATAGAAGTCATTAGAACAGATAAGAACTTTATACAATTACGAATTACACATAGAGAAAATTATGGATCTTCTGTATAAATAGTTCTTTATAACCAGTGATTTAATCACATGAAACGCTTCTAAAGCTACAATTCATCGCAGTATGTCCAAGTTCTAGGCATAATAACTTGTGATATTCAATGCCCTTGGTTAATGCTGAAAGGACAGGAGGTATTTTATAACTGTAATTGTAATAACAACTCCGCCACGGGGAAAACCTCCCCGTGCCAGTCCCAAGCCTGGAGAAAGGAGGAGGGTTGGTCGGTAGGGTGCAGATACTACCGGCCGTAAAAACAAAACACGACAGAAATCAACCGCATGAAACTTAGCAGAATGGCACAGGAGAGAGACAAATGGAGTTGGATGGTGAAACATGCGATTGACACCAACGGGCACTGAGCCCATGGACCGCGATGATGATGATGATGAATTGTAATAACGAATTTGTATCGCGCCTCTTCAAGAGAAACTTCTGAGAGGTGCTTCCGAAGTTATGACACGATGATCACAATACTTTATACTGTAAGACATGTTCTGACAATATTTAGACCACTGAAAGCTTAAGTGAGCAACTGCGACCCTACCTTAATTGAAATGGACTCATCCTTGTTTGGATCAAATTCGACGATATCTTTGGTGAAGCTGATTTCCGGAGGAGAATATATTAGAATTTGAGTATCTGGCAAAGCGTTGTTGATGTTGTCATACTTCTGATATCCATCTAGGATGAACCCAAGATAGATTAAAAGTTGATCTACTCCATTTGGTCCAATTAAGGACAGAGCGTTTGCGTATCGTTTACCCCTCGACAGAAGGAATGGATTTTCTGCTTTTTGATGGCTCATCAAATTCGTGTCGCGTTTACTTCTGTTATTGTACTGTGAGTTTAAGGCTTGGAGAAAATCGTCGGGTATGTTTACTTTTGGCATTCGACAGGTCATTCGACTACCATCTCCAGCATTGACTTTGCAAGGCTACAAGCACACAAAACACGATAGTTACGACAAATGCGACTTATTAGACTTCATGATCAGCTGCTCATCTTACTTTATTCAGAAGATGCCAAATACGCAGTTCGGCGCATTGTACTTTTTATCACCTAATTATTTTCTAATGACATCAGACTTAATTTAATTGAATCAATAACATGTTTATTAGGGTGTTCAACTGGTACATGGGGAAAAAATAATTTCACATTTTCACCTTGCATACCCTCTGGATTTGTGACATTTGGTGTTATAAGCAACACAGTGAAATCTTATGGCTCTGGGATCATGTTAAGTGACAGCTCAAAGCTGATGAAGTTTACGAAAAGTGCAATTTTTCTTAAAAATTGACAAAATCAGTGAATTAATGTATTGTATCAGTCACTGTTACAAAATACAGAATACAGTATTACAAACTACATATGTTACAGTACTGTTAAATGAATAATCTGTTATGACTGTTACTATACAACAATTCAACTGTAGTGGTTGTGTTTCTGGTATTAAAACAATGTCTATTGTCCAACTGTCACTGAAGAGTGAAGATCTTCTTGGGTGGAGCAGTAGGCATCTGCTTTCTGCGGTGTTCGGCTGCTCATTATGTCTGAGTGCCGAGTTGAAGTCAGTTGCCAACTTCACCGCACGCTCAGCACAGTCATTAATAACAGAAAGTGCAGCTACAGTGTCTTTGGCATGTCGGTATTCTTCTCGGCTATTCCCCGTTTCGGGATCAGAAGAGAGAACCGCGTTTAAGATAGTAAATAGATGCATCGAACGCTGTGTCACGAACTCCGATAAAGTTTTCTCCTGAAATGTCTTGATGGTTTCTGGATCAACTCCCCTTAAATCTATTTTGTTCTGTGGCATGCGTAATGCGGAAACCATTCGTTCCTTATTGTGGGCAAAGACCTTGTCAGAAAGAAGTGACAATCCTGCCAAATCTTCACTGATATACCAGAGGCAGTGCTTTTTTTCAGCCGGAACGGTCCGGAACGGCGTTCCCGCACCTTTTTCATCCATTAAAAATAATTTAGTAAATAAAATTGTTAATAAAAATTTATTTAAACTTTACTGAGGTACTTTAACTTAATTTCAGTGCTTTCAGTGTTTATTGATATCGATTTATATGAAATAGAAATATTAGCATAAAATATTCCCCTATAATTGTTCTGTATTGTTTGAGTTCGGGAACCTTTTCTGTTAGAAAAAAGCACTGACCAGAGATGCCCTTTCATTTTATGAAAGGCTACTTCTACAATACAATAATACAATACAACTGTAATTTGATAATGCCCTCCTTACAAAGTTCAGAAGTGACTTGGCTATCAATCCTGTGAATGCCTTCATGCTCTGTAGCATGCACAGGTCATTGTAAGGAGCATCACAACATGTGATGGGTGGAATGAACCATGCCTTTACATACAGGGTGATGGTAAACACTAAACAGGCAGATCCTTCTCATAGCATGCAGTTCTTTGGCATTCATCTAGGACTGCTATCTGAAAAGAAGTATCTTTCAAAAGAAGTATCAAGCATATTTGTCCTTCGCCATCGACCTGACATGGTGATATTTCACCGAGTGGACTGAAGTGGATAGTCACCATCACCAATACGATTGGCCTCATCAAGTGCAACAAGACAGCTTTATGAAATCTAAGTAGTCTTGTCGTGGCTGGTTGTCTCTACTCGGCTGCGCCCCCAGAAACTGAACTACAACTTGGTTCTGCTCTGGCCACATTTTCTCACTGTCAGTCAAGGAACAGCCTTTTGTATCCTTACTACATGGGACAAAGTTGCTTTGGTCTACGAGAGCCTGAGAGGCCACTGATTTTTTAACCTGGCAAAAAGTGCATTTTGTGGCCCAGAGGAGATAAAGAATAAACCAAACATTGATGCTGCAATTTATTATTTCAGACATAAGATATCTACAAGCCACATAGTAGGCGTTTGTCAAAGGCCTCTTGAATAACGGTTATTGCACCATTGTGGACACCTGTGTTAGCACTAGTTGTGTCAAAGCACAACCCAGGCAGCCATTATGACACACCTTCCTACTCTCTGAGGATTTAAACAACCATATTCCCATACGGCCACCAGTTCCGGAGCCAGGCAGTTTTGGAATGGCTAGAAGCTTTTCAATTCCTATGCCAGACGCAACAACTTCCATGCGATCAGCATTGATACCCTCATCGTCTGGCAGTAACTTACCATGAAAACGAACAACAAGGGGTGTCTTACGGCAGAATTCATCTCCAATGCCTTGTTCGATAGAGGAACAGGTCTTCTTACGAGCCTCATACACTGACGTTGTGCACAGAGTCAGATCATCAACATTGATACCTACTGCCTTTAATGCCGGTGCAACTACCTGCATTGTCTGACGTGGCGTGCTATTTGTTCTGTCCAAGCTGGCCACAAATAGTGGGTCATCAATCAGACAATTTCTATTCATCTTTGTTATATTATTAGATGGAAGAGTATTAACAGGAATATGGATTGGAAACACTGAAAAATAGTAAATAACTATTTTTTAACAAATAACTACATTCGTCACGAGTATCAGTTATTGTTCAATCTATTTCAAGAATTTACATCTCCTTGAGAGGTCACTTGCCATTGAGATATTGAAGTAGGAATTTTCTAGGTATGTTGTGTATATAAATGTCACATTTTAAGCCCCTATGCATGTTATTTTTCAAAAATAATTTTTTTCTGAACACACTAATGTTTATAGACCTTCGAAAAGTGGATTTTATTCAAATGTAATGAATAAAATAAGTAAAGTCAGTTACAGAATTGCTTGAGCAAGATTTGAATTAATGCAAATTCAGAGACGAAGTTTACCAAATTTGCGTTTCTCACTTATGTTGGAACAGCTCTTACTGCAGATTAGTCTTGCATATAAATGCTGTTCAATACTGTCTGATGCTGCGAAGCATATATTATTTTCGATCAACTTTATTTCGGATCTGTTTAGAATCTTTAGATAACCAATACCTGTCTTTAACGCCTCTGAGAAACAACGCAATAATATTGTCGGGTAGGCTATATGATGTTAAAAGTGAAGATCTCAATGAATTTTTATTAATGCGGTTCTTAGTGATTCAATCTCATTTATCTATCATACTTCAGAATGCTAACTGTCGTATAAGAATATTACTTCAATTTTATTTAAACAATTTATTTTCACCTCAAACGATTTTTCGGTAGGCCTACTTGTCGGTTAATTCACCGGAATTAATTTTTCCAATGGTTATGACTTGCCCACGTAAAATTAATTCACCGGATTTAATATTTCCAACGGTATGAATATTTGCAATGGTAATGACTTGCCCACGTAAAATAGATGTCTGTACTTTCAAGCACAATTAAGCTGGGGGCCAAAACACAACATTGTCTTGGAGGATGGTATCTAAAGCGTTCAGCTGACGAACTGGGGTTAATTAATCGAGAAGATGAGACCCCCTGTACAGGAATGTCTTCGCGACAGTTAATATCTCTCTTCTAATGACGACCCTAACCTGACCTAAACGACCCTCACGTTAATATAATGACGACACTAACCCTAACCCTGACCCTAAACTGACCCTCACGACTTTAAGTTTTATAGTCCATATCGGTTACGTTGAGGCTGCGTGAGGGTCGGTTAGGGTCAGGGTTATGGTTAGTGTCGTCCATGTTTTCTAATGACGAAACGGTACTTAAAAGGAAAGAAACGCGTAAAAATTTATTCCGATGCATGAACAGGCAAGGTATAGACGCAACAATTAGGCTAAATTCGGTGAGCTAACCGACAAGGTACACGAAAGAAATTAAATCCGGTGAATTAACCGACAAGTACCGATTTTTCTGTAGTGGTATTTCTTTCCATTCCTCTTTCAACGACAATCGTTACTTGAATGAGTGGAATAGCAACAGACGACAACTGAGTTCCTGTTACATTCACAATGGTTCCGCCACTGCGAATAAAAAATCATTTATGCACTTTTTAATATTACAACAATAATGGAAACAAGAGAGAACACTTTATATCTGAAAAAAGCATTAGCTTGTTCGAGCTGTTTCAAGAATAAAATTAATAAGTATTGTTTCAGAGCCAATTGTTGCCTTCGACAGTTCTACGAAAAACGCTTTTTCCTGTTATCATTATTATATATACATTTTGTTCTTCTTGTTAACGCACTCGTTTAAACTTACGTGGCTACAAACGTCGATGGGCTGATGCCAGTTATTTCTGGGTTGCCTTTGTAAGCGAAAGATGAATTGGAAGTTATGTTGTATGGTCCTGGTGTGAATTCAATTGTTATCGGCAACGCTTGTCCAATTAGCGCTTCTGTTGCATTGGGAGTTGTCATCATAACGCTGTTGCCTACTCTGAAATTGAATTAGTCAAATCTAAGGTAGAGACAATCTAATAGCCAAATAGAGTTTTAAATTATGTCAATTGTATTTAATCGTCTTCGTGATATCCCTTGGAAAATCGGCGCTCGTGTATAAGGTGATGTCCTGCACTTAGCTTTACAGCAGCGCCTTAGAAATTTGAACTTCACGATTACGATTATAAATATTTAATAAGTTACAAGCATTGTAGGCCCCAAAACCATACCTGATGCAATTAACGAGAACAAAATTTAAACAAATCAGCAAAGTGATATAGAAAACGCACTAAAATTATCAAGAGGTAAATGCCTCCGATTTCACTAATTTTGATTCTAAAACTTCACCAAATTTTCAAATCGTTGGGCCCGTGTAACCGAGATACTTTGCCTTCCTAACCAAACCTGGATCGACCAATGGGCTGAGAATTGGACAAAAAAGACTGAAGCTTTTCGTATGATGGAATGAATGAACATAGGATTTTGTGTTAGAGTTCAGCGTTGCAATAATGCAGTGCTCAACGCCAGTGATTCAGCTAACATAAAAAATCGCTGTGATATTGCGCATTGAATCTGAATTGAATAGTTTGTGCTGGAATAAGAAGATGAAGTGCACCAAATTTCAAAGGAACGTTTTTTGTAAAATATGTATTATATAACTATAGGCCTAATAACATGTTAATAATAGTAATATAACTATTAAATATAACATAAACATCTCGTCATCACATATATTCGCTCCTTATTATTTATTACATCGGTGGTGACTTTAATTTTGTTGAATAGTCTAATGACTAGCATGCTGAACTCTCAACTAAGAGTTTGGGGTTCAAAACTCCGTCAGAGAAGAAATTTGCTTCGAGATTTCGTTCCTACTTGCGTTCCTTAGTCAACACAGCCTTACTGAGTACACAGTCCGCGGTGGGAAAGATCAGACGGCGAGAAAAAACACTGGACAATCGCCATCATAATTATAACAATTCATAACCATGACTGCCTCTCAAGCTAGTTCAATGAACCGCTCTTTGTAAACTATTAGGAGTAGGCTAATATTGTCTAACCTGTCACTTTGTATGTCTGTAATTTTTAAAATGTCACCGAGATACACGACAGAGATGCTTGCAACTTCTTTTGAACAGTTATCAAGTGTTAATGTGATATTAGTTCCTCCAGCGATTGGTCCGTACGATGGTTGGGCCTTAAGAGACCGAACTGTTTTATAACCAGTAAATATTGTAAATGCAAAAATTAGAACAATCGTGTAATACCTCGTTATCAGCAATATCTCAACAATGAATAAAGTTCCAATAATCATTTCCTTATAAAATTACACTTCAAATATCGTTATTAATAAAGTGATTAAGAAACAAAAGAGAAGAGGCAACGTTCATTGAGTTGTCTATTATAGTAGGGCTAAATATTAGGTCATGTATATGAAACACACATAAGAGGATGCACATTGTAAGAAATCAGTAAAATATACTGAATATACTTAGTGTGTCTAAGAAGCTGGTACAGAAATATTAAGAAAATATGCCCATGTGGTTAGCGTCAAATTGGAATGAGCTGAGTTTCTGTAGGCCTATAATATCTAGGCCCAATTAATATCTAGCTATTGCTTTTTCGACACAACAGAACCCTGTCAATGACAAAAGAAAAAACAATGAAATTATGAACCTCTGATATGAGGTTAGTACCTAACTTGAGCCTACCTGCAGTGCCCTGCACCTGGGGAAAAATAATGTACGTGCGGTTTAAAAAATACTGAGTGTTAATTTAAAAAGGCCTTATCAGCATTTCCAATGAAGCAGCATTATACTCTCGGCAATCGAGTTATCGAAACGTGCATTGATATGAACCACCGTGCCCAACATTTACCTCAACAACTTTCCTCCTCCCAAAGACAGTCACAATAGTTCGTCTCTGCAGAGATGACTTGTGTCTCGGGTCTCAAAGTCGCTCTTTCATTGAACTTGAAGAACACGTTAGCAGACATGGACAATGGGCATCAAAGCTGATAATGGAATGAAGGATTCAAGAAAGCACATCCAAAACTTTTTCAAGTTTCTATCACTTGCACAGCGCAAAGTTCAGGCCATAATAAACATCAACCATAGGAAGATTTCAACATTGCTAGGCGCGACTCTTGACAGGTCACACATAGAATGCCATCACCACTTGAAGAAAGACTGCAGCCAAGATCGGCGCTCAAAACAACCTGGCCCCTGCTGAGGCCTGAGGATACTCGCTGATTCGATTTGAGGCGCCATTGCTCATGCATTAAGAACATCAGTGACTATTCAACAACAGAGCATTATGCCTCAGTATAGTATCGTTTGGTCCACGTACAGCACCCCTCCAAGCTTCTATGCGTATTATCGCATGGATACTGCGCTCTACCCAGATGTCGGTCCCAAGCAATATCACACTACCTCGTCTTCATAGAAGGATGGTGCTGCAGCCCTGCGGAAAAAGACCTATGTGGACAGGCATTTACCACTATTCGATATATTTCATGTTATCACTTTGCAACTGTCAACACTCCTTTTCTCAAAGCACCCAATGTGGTTGGACATGCCTTTTGGACCTATGACATGACTTCCATTTCCGCATGAAGGGATGAGTGGTAGCAGCGACTCTGCCTAAGAACTCCTTCATTGCTCAGTCGTCTGTCTTCAAGGGTTCAACTTGCCGCAACGATAGGCTACTTGTCTGCAATAAAGCAATTTCGGACGTGGTAGAGTTGTTGATACATCGTGCAGCTGTGGGGCAGTTCAGACTAAGGTGTACAATGTCGATGTTTGTTCGCAAATATTGGCTCTTCATCTTGTTCACTATAACTCCTGTTATTGTGTTGGGCAAAACCGTATATGCTTGAAGACGAAGTATGGTTAAATATTAGGTCATACATCTTAAAGGTACAAGAAGGATGTATACTGTAAGAAAAATTGGAAATATGCTGAATAAACTATTACCAAAGCAATAAGAAAGCAAGAAGATAATACAGAAAAACTATGCCAAACAGTCAACTGGGGTCCTATGATTGAGTTTCCATAGGTAAGATCGCTCCACGAATAGTTGACCAGACGGGCGACGGTTAACTGACATGTGAGTATTGCTCCAAAGTAAAGCGTGTCTCCAGAAACAGCACCAATGATAAATGGGGGACCTGGTGATGCAAAACAAACCGATTGACCCAGTTTAAAAATATTTTTATCAAGCCAGCGATGTAGCTTAAAGAAACCATTTTGTACACCAAAGTGTGTACCGGCGGCTTCTAAGTGTTTTAAGGACCTTTTCCAAATTATAAGAAAACTTATAATTTTTGTTTTTGTTTAATGATTGTGATTGCAAAGCTTTTAGACAATGAAGTCACTGGGGATTGCGGCACGCCAATATAATTGCGTTCACCCACGAAACTTCTGTACAGATTTACATGCCGAGTGGAGTAGACATTTAGACAAATAACTAACAATAAAATACAATTTTATGGATTTGCTAAGAACGGAAGATGTCACAAAACATGCTGCTGATGCCCCACTGGCTTTAGCAGCAGCACGACGCAGTCTACGTTAGAAGATGAAGGTTTTGAACTGACTAAACCTACCGGAGCAATAGCGCAAGTAATCGTATTCATGTGTATAACCTGCAAATAACTTAAGCTCTCCCAGAAAGCTAAGTCGCGGGACATCAGCTCATCAAAAAGAAGTAAGGAGGTGTAAGGCCAGAATCCAGATCAGTTTAAAGGATAGGTAGACAATCGGACGGCTACGTTGCATGGTGTTCAGAATTAGAATGGTTTGAGAGTTACAAAGAACCAAAGCGGATTTGAATAAGAGAAGACTCCAATCATTACAGCTTTGAACGACAGACAAGCAGAAGTTACGCGAGGTTCAGAGTTTGTAAATTGGTAGCTTAGATCATGCAGTTGACAGGTGGGAGTTACTGTATTAGGTCTAAGTCGAAATATCACAGATCGGAATGTTTGTAAGGTACTCACAAGACACTTTCGCGGCAGGAAAATTAAATGCGGTTGCACGACTAGGGGCGCCAGTTGCAGAACCTGGTAATAGGCTGCCTACTGGTTCCCCGAACTTTAGCACACATTGCATGTTTATAAATGAAAGACATGACACAGTCTGATAGAAAGTTGCCGTTGCCGTAGTCAGTGAATTCGATATCTCCAACTGCAGTGAAGTCGTGTTGTCAATATCTTCTGAAGGCCAAAATCTTGCCAGATAGAAAATCGGAATGAAGACTGGCCTATAAAGGTAAACCAGTTGGCAAGTATATCTAATGATGTCACCAATGATGAGATCACTCGACCCGTTAGTAGATCGAGAGATGCTATCTACAACCAAAATAGAAATACGACTGACACAATCTTGAGCTTTCAGAAAGTATCTCTGACTTACTCGTAGCAAATTGAAAAGAAAACATTGATGCACCTTCATCTGAACCCTCATCCACACTGGTCATGAAAGTTACATTATTGCATACCTGGGATCCGTTTGGACCCCAACATCTGGAATGCGTATTTCAAGTGATTATTAAATTCCAAGAACAAAATATTGCATAAGTTTTCTTTAAACATGATTACCCACATTTTTCATTAAGTTACTTATCTTTCAAACGAATTTTTAAAGAAGATTTTAGAAGCAAATGGAATATACTCTTGACACGAATTACGGACACTGTTGCAGTAAGGACTGACTGTCCATGTTCGATATTCACTTCACCACATGTCACGCAAAGGCTTCAATTTGGCTCTTTATGTTCCAGCCATTAGAAAAAGAGAACTAGGAATGTATTTATCTCGGCTGTCGTAATCGGATTCGAACTTCTTAGCATTATCTGCATGAGTAAAATTTCATATGGAGACGACTCTCTAATGTTCAAAATGTCTTTCATTGGCCATAATATCCATCATGACAGGTATAATAAACAGGTGAGGTGGTTCCATTTTTGCTGTTCCTTTCTCATCTCTAATAATTCCATGGCCGATTATCATGAAGACGCGTCCAAAAGCAAATGAGCTTCCCAGATAATATCTTGTGGGCCAAGTCTATGCACATTGCACATAGAACCACTACGTGATGTCAGGTCATTTGCAGTGTCTTGCAGCTGGTAAATCTGGAGAACTGGGCCTACCAACATGCAATTATATCTCGCACAACTCCGAGCCATTTTTTTTAGGAAAGTGTCTATTATGACAGTTGCTCTATTTAGGTGTGTCAACTTTACTAGAAAATTGTGTCTACATAATTTTGCTTAGGTCAATTTTAATAGATTTATAGGTGTGTTTATAGGAGTCTCTCTGGACCCCATTTGAAATTTTGAAATTTTTATATGTCTGACATCATATGCCGACCTATAAATGCATGCAGTTATTGGTCGATGAAGGACTGACAATTACATGAAATCATATGGTTATGACATCTAGCACACAAAATTTACACCTATGACAATACGGCTGGGGTCCGCCTGGACCCCAGGAGTGTAGATGAGGGTTAAGCCGCCATCAGAGTACACACATTTTACTCCTCTTGATACTTAAATTATAGTGACCTCTTTTACAGTAGGCTATCTGGTCACGCATTCTGAAATACATTCTAAAAATGTCTATAACGGTCCTTCAAGTAACCACTCAGATTCGGTATGAGAGATGTTCAGAAATTGCTACGAACGCAATATAATTTACAAATGATCTCAAGAGTAATTTATATACATGTAGCATGAAGCACTTATGCCAGTCAAAGAACCTACTGCTTACATGAGCTGGGAAGCTCATTTGCTTTTGGACGCGTCTTCATGATAATCGGCCATCAGTATGAACACACTCATACTCCACTTGACAACAAAATTATAATAAACTATTTCGCAGAAACTGGTAATGCGTGTAACGGATCCCCCTTGCCTCTATAGGGGAAGCTTAGAGTTGGATCTTACTCACGTTACTTTATTAGCTCCCTATGGAGAAGGTAGCAATGCATGTAAGGCCTATCATTATAGTAGAATTCAATGAAGACAGTCTTGAGTTTTGAATATTAATTAGTTCAACAAATGTCTGATTTAAATACAATTATATTACAATGTTGATGCTATATTTACCTATTCTAGAAAGACTAGTTATTCATTAGTTCATAGGCTACAATCCTTACTTAGAACCAGCATCATTGACTACTTAAATTTATGTTTTATAAGGCCCTAAGCTAACCTCCCCAAACAACTCTTTGTGATGAAATGTTATATTCACTTGAACTGGTGCTCGTCGTACAGTTACGGTAGAGCGTCGTCGATCTCCCTCTCGGTTGACTTGGCTTTCTTCAGGCTGATGAAGTTCTTTTCGGTATTTCTTCTTGTTGTGGCCATTCTGCTCGAAGTGATTCTTCTTGTAGAAATTAGCGCTTCTTCCAGCTAATCCTTTAGCTAGATCTTGATGATGATTGCGTGGCGAATCAAACACCAAAGTCAGAGTTCGTATAATTCGCAAACGAAACGTTCTACGTTGGAATTATAATCGCACTGTTGATACGATACTAACGTTAGCTATCAATCCCAGTCGATCGCAAGTTGAAACGACGTGACTTTCGATAGTCCTCTGAAGTTTACAACGTTCGATACTCAACGAAGTGTGTCAGCGGACACCTCCTAACATTACTACCTCTACTGATCGTCTTTCGATCAACAAATTACCAAAACTTGTTGTCCGATCAGGAGTTTGTTCGTTAAACTGCCTCGTATGACTACCGAAGCGTTCGCAGTCAACAACAACACTAACTTGATCCTTTTCGATTCATACTGCAGTCCAGGCGTGAAGGCGGCAAACCGCGGTTCACCTAGCAGACGACAATTCTCAACGGTCCGTATTTTAATCCAACCAATCACGTCTCGCCAACATCGTCACGGATTAACCCAGCACCACAGGTTATCCCCGAAGCCTAGCTAAATATTATTATCTATATCGCTGGTTCTGACGCTGGTTCAATTAATTAATTGAATCATTAATCCTATACACTACACAGCTTAACAATTACTGCAGCCTTACACCTTAACTGTACATGCATATATATAAGAGCGTATATTTATAGCGCTTAGCAATACGATTTGTGTGGGGTCTCAAGGACATTCGCTACATAAACCCCCACAAACAAAGATTTGGACACAAATCTTAAATATTAAATGTCCTATATAACTACACACAAATCTTATCGTTACTTAAAGACTACCTATTCACTTACTCATCTAATAATCTTTACTTATTCTAATCATCTTCTACATCTTATCCTATAGGATATACTTTAGACTAGAATAAACATCAACTCTGCTACTAACCAATACTAACTTAAGTAATTGCTTTAACCATCACCTTACTACTTTACCTTGCAACACAAAATTACTGGTCATTACTTAACTTCTATAGAGTCCTACACTCTGCCTATAGAATATCATTATATAACTAAATCAGCAAATTAAGTAACTTACTATTTAATCTACGTTATAAACTAAACTCCTTTCTTAGATATACTTAATTATCTAAAACTTCGGATTAACTTATTCGAATATCATCTTACTGGTCTTCACACCATCTTCCAAATGTAGAGTACCGTGATCCTCCTCTCTTCTCACTAAATCTCTGTCTCCATTTCCACTCAGGTACATAACCATCTCTCACACTAACTTCTCTCTCAAATCCATTAGAATTCCTCTTTAGGTTCATCCACCTCCTTCTCTTCAACGACTCCTCTTCCATTCTTTTCTCATTACCAATTTCATTAATTCCTCCTGCTATATCCACTCTTGAATAAACTCCTTTAGCCGGCCTTCGCCAGTCTAAGCATTCTCCTTTAAATTTTCTTTGATCTCCTCTCCAATTTGTAACACAAGATCTGCCACCATCTTGTTTCCAATACTTCTTATTCACCCTACTTCCGACTACATTCCTTCCAATCTTACACCAACCAGGTTCATACTTATTCAGATAGTCTCCTCTGTACCTCACTCTATCATCGTGTCTGACTCCGTCCGTCTGTTTATTCCTCCAATCGGATGTATAAGGTCTTCGATAACCTTTCTTACAATCGATCTTTTCACTTCTATCTCCTTCACTTCTCCTTTCATTCAAATACAACTCGTGATTACTTTTCCTGTTGCTAGTTTCCTTTTGCTTGACGCTAAGTAATTTATTTGGAGTCACTTCCAAATCAGTTAAGACTGACACTTTCAAGGGTTGTTCTGTTCGAACCCGTTTCTCATTTAGTGCGCGTGCGTTGCAACCTGCTATCTTCTCCGTCTCAGACTCAACTATCAACACACCGCCATTTTTATTTGCCGCGCTATTCTGTAAGCGTCTTCTAATGACGTCATCACGTCCATCCTTCTCGGCTAGACATTGCTTGTCTACCTGTGGATTATTTTTCATGTACGGAACACTTCCACTCACATTGCTAACAACATCACTAGTTCTGCTAGTTCTAACTGTTCCACTCATCTCAGTACCTTCTGTCCTAGATTTTTGTCTAGTCCAATTACACAATTTAGGCCCAATTATCAAATCTGTCACTAGACTATCAACAACAATGGCCTCTGTTTCGCCTGTGAAACATTCACCTTTAATCTTTATTCTAGCTACAGGATACTTCTGTTTCGCTCCATTTGTGAAAACACAGGTTCTATTTTTCCCTATGTACTGATCTCTATTCACAAAATCAGTTTTCACCGCCACTCCTGTAGCTCCTGTATCATATAAGCACGCAGCTTCATGTCCATTGACCATCATGGTCTTAGTGAACTCGTTTTCACTACAAGCGCCCTCGCTATCACTCAGTTCCGGTTTTATGGCACAATACAATATTGCCATCTCCTTGTCCTCCTCTTCTTCTTCTTCGCATCTCATCATTGCTACTTGATGCGTTCTCATCTGTCTATCACCCTTATCGCATTGAGCTATTCTATGTTTTGTAGACCCGCACCGGAAACATCCTGTTTGTCTATTTTCTCCATAATTTCTTTCTTTCTTATTCTCATTGAAGTTCCAACCACTTTTGAACGGGTTTCTATCCTTATATTCGCGCTGCTCCTTGCCTCTATCTGGTTTTGCAATCGGGCTACTCCTGTCTGTATGCTCAAACTCTCTGCCATGATACTTATTATCTTTATCCTTGTTCTTGCCACTATGTACCCATTTTCTTTCATCTGATTCACGAGCATCGAGAAAATTCTGGGCCTGCTTTAGCATCTCACTAAGCTCCAACTTCCCTTTTTCTTTCAAGAACTTTCTCATCTCATTGTCGCAACCGATGAAAAACTGATCTCTCAGAATGAGAGTTTCTAATCCTTCATATCCTTCACCAATTTCTGCCATCTGTAACCATTGCCTAAGATACCTCCTAAGTCGTTCAACATACTGTGAAACCGTTTCATCTTCATCTCTAGAAGATTTCTTAAATTTCTTCCGATATCCACCCTCAGTCAACTTAAATCTCCTGAGTAATTCATCTTTCAACTTCTCATAATTTTGGGCATCCTCTGCTTCCATTCGCTGGTACACTTCCAGGGCTTTACCTTCAAGGAATCGAGCAAGTGTCAATGCCCACATATCCTCTGCTACGTTATACGCAGTGCACGTTCTCTCAAACCTTAAGAGATAGGCGTCTAAACAATCCTTATCTTCTCTAAATACTGGCATTTTTATGTTCTTGGCATTATTATTATTTCGTCCAGTATTATCCCAATCTCCTCCGTTACCAAGTACGTCACCTCTGTTTCTTTGCTGAGCATTATACTCCGTCCTCAATTCTAATTCTCTTAGTTTTATCTGTTTCTGGTTCTCCATTTCTATACGTTTCAATTCTAATTCGTCTCCATGACGTTTAGCTTCAAGCTCTTCTGTACGCCGCTTCTCTTCAAGCTCTTCTGTACGCTTCCTAGCTTCAAGCTCTTCTGTACGCTTCCTAGCTTCAAACTCTTCTGTACGACGCTTCTCTTCAAGCTCTTCCAAACGCCTCCTAGCTTCAAGCTCTTCTAAACGTCGTTTCTCCTCTTTGGCTTCTGCCTGCCTTTCTTTTACAAATTCCCTGAGTTCACTATTTTCGAAACCCAGTTCCTGTCCGATTTTCATCCATTTCTGATATTCTGCGGACATCTTGCGTTATTTTCACTATAGGCACTGCTGGCGCTATATGAAAAATCTCAGCCTTGCGCTGATAAATTTTCTTAAGGCTATAAATAGTTGTATAACCTTGACCCAACCTCGCTTTCGCCGCTAATTACCTATAGCGTTCAACACTCTCGGTATGCAGTTGACCTGACCTCACCGAACTGACGTCACTACTACGTCGTGACTACTAATAAGCTAATCAGACGACAACAAGAAATTGCAAATGGCTGCCACGTGAGTTGAATTCGATTTCAATCTCAAAATTAATTAAGCTCGTGTCTATTCTATCTGTCTAATTCTATCCCGGACGAAATGCCACCACTCATGTAACGGATCCCCCTTGCCTCTATAGGGGAAGCTTAGAGTTGGATCTTACTCACGTTACTTTATTAGCTCCCTATGGAGAAGGTAGCAATGCATGTAAGGCCTATCATTATAGTAGAATTCAATGAAGACAGTCTTGAGTTTTGAATATTAATTAGTTCAACAAATGTCTGATTTAAATACAATTATATTACAATGTTGATGCTATATTTACCTATTCTAGAAAGACTAGTTATTCATTAGTTCATAGGCTACAATCCTTACTTAGAACCAGCATCATTGACTACTTAAATTTATGTTTTATAAGGCCCTAAGCTAACCTCCCCAAACAACTCTTTGTGATGAAATGTTATATTCACTTGAACTGGTGCTCGTCGTACAGTTACGGTAGAGCGTCGTCGATCTCCCTCTCGGTTGACTTGGCTTTCTTCAGGCTGATGAAGTTCTTTTCGGTATTTCTTCTTGTTGTGGCCATTCTGCTCGAAGTGATTCTTCTTGTAGAAATTAGCGCTTCTTCCAGCTAATCCTTTAGCTAGATCTTGATGATGATTGCGTGGCGAATCAAACACCAAAGTCAGAGTTCGTATAATTCGCAAACGAAACGTTCTACGTTGGAATTATAATCGCACTGTTGATACGATACTAACGTTAGCTATCAATCCCAGTCGATCGCAAGTTGAAACGACGTGACTTTCGATAGTCCTCTGAAGTTTACAACGTTCGATACTCAACGAAGTGTGTCAGCGGACACCTCCTAACATTACTACCTCTACTGATCGTCTTTCGATCAACAAATTACCAAAACTTGTTGTCCGATCAGGAGTTTGTTCGTTAAACTGCCTCGTATGACTACCGAAGCGTTCGCAGTCAACAACAACACTAACTTGATCCTTTTCGATTCATACTGCAGTCCAGGCGTGAAGGCGGCAAACCGCGGTTCACCTAGCAGACGACAATTCTCAACGGTCCGTATTTTAATCCAACCAATCACGTCTCGCCAACATCGTCACGGATTAACCCAGCACCACAGGTTATCCCCGAAGCCTAGCTAAATATTATTATCTATATCGCTGGTTCTGACGCTGGTTCAATTAATTAATTGAATCATTAATCCTATACACTACACAGCTTAACAATTACTGCAGCCTTACACCTTAACTGTACATGCATATATATAAGAGCGTATATTTATAGCGCTTGGCAATACGATTTGTGTGGGGTCTCAAGGACATTCGCTACAATGCGATTAAAAATACATTGTTCATTGAGAGGTTTTCATCAAATGTTCCAATCCATAGATTAATCAACACGTCACCTCAGGAGTTAGACCGATATGCTGTATGAAGCCGTCATGTCTGTCAAATGACATAGGCCTACAGCTTACATAAAAGGGGAAACGCATTTGCTTTCAGACGCAATTATACTCACGCAGTATTATGAGTTGAGCGTGTCCAAACGTTTCTCTGTCTGCGCAGGTGAATGTTCCAGCTGTGGAATCATTTGGTCTGGGTATGATGAGGTTGGATTGATATCCTGTCGGTTGTTCAATCCCGAACAACTGAGTAAAAGCCGGGTTAACTGTAGAACTTGACGCTATTGTAACGTTGACATCATTACCAGCTGATACGAAGAACCAAGTTATGGAACCGGATCCAAGGGTAGAAGAACAATTCATGGCTAGAGGAGTCGCTCCCAAAAATACATACTCATTACCTGGCTTTGTTGTCAAAAGGCCAAAGGCAGCGAAACCTGAGGACACATAAGAAACTATCGTTAAACAAGAAAAATTAATGCTAACATTGAGAAAGTCATTAAAAAACCATGGGTCGCCCTGTTAAGTGGGATATTTGTCTTTTTTAATTATTATACCGGTATTAAATATAAAACCCTGGTCGGACGATGAGTAGCCTATTTATCCAATTTCTCTCACTTCAGAGAAACGTTTCCTCCAGCGATTAATTAATTAAGTTATGAATGAATTAATGAGTGAGTGAACGAATGAAAGAACGAATGAATAAAAACTTGACTGAATAAATGAAATTGTTTATGATTTAGCAACAAAATTATATAGTAGCAGATATTAAATAATTCAAATTAAGACTTTTTGGCAAAGTTCTATATTCAATATAATAATTCAAAAAGGCAAATATGTGACATTTTGTTTGTTAATGCCTCATTGGTAAGATTATTCCAAACTGTATTAATATCTCATTTGGTGGTGTATAGCCTACTTCAGTCGACCGATTACGTTAGACGTATTAGGCCTAAGTCAGTACGATTGACACTGCTTCGTTCTAATTCTATTCAGTCACAACTGGACGATAACCATAACTCGTTCTGTTGATTCTAAATGTCATCGTCTTATTTTTACGACGTAGTGTTTTTCAAACAGCACGTAAATTATATTTTTGAGAATGACAACAAAAGCCCGTCTTCGACGATCGACCCACGGAATCTCCGATATTAAAAATGGGGCATTAACACCACAATGTCACACACTCTAGGGACTGTGAACATAGTAGGGCCTACGAAGAAGTAACTCTGGTTGAGCTCTGCATAAGCGCCGGAGCCAACCAGGCAACCGTTGGTGACTTTTATTGTCGGCTGAGCGTCTGTTTTTAACTGATGAACTTCTCTCTTATAATTATAACGTCGCATAGGCTATAGTTTTGAAAGACCATTGATTAGGTCATCTTGAAGCGGCGCTATATAAATCACTCTCACTAACAGCAATTACAATAACACTAAATATCTGAAACATGTAAATAAACTCAAGAACAGCACAATGTGATTATAGTACACAATTCTTACCACAGGCAATGGTCAAAAGCGTTGTTAGTAACAAATGTTTCCTCATTCTGTTACTTCGTTGGCAGCTCCTGTATGCGAAAAACTGTCTTCTTGTGCATTGTATTGCTGTACTAAACTATATATACCGACAGGTCTGTGCACGTCATTTCTTCATGCGCATCCTTGAATAAGGATTCGTAAACATGTGTTTCAGAATAGCGCCATGTATAGGCCTACGTGAATTCGTTTTGTCGCTTTCATCGTGCTTGGAATAGATAGGGAGGTGCTTTCCCATATTCTTCCTCCAGTGTTTTTACGAGCACCATCGTGTCTTTAGTCTCTTTACGTGTCGATGTAATCCATCGTCTGTCCTTCTGGCTCTTCATATATTATAATATTCGTTTATTATCAAGCAGTCTGTACTTAATGCTGCTGCTAGACTGATAGCCAGTGGTCCACGATTCACCCATATCTATACTTCTATGATTGAACAACTTAACTGGCTCCCTCTCTCTGCCCGTATATAATTCATGCTTCTCATTCTAGTTCTTAAGTCTTATTTGGGCCCTGCTCCTAAGTGTCTTTGTGAACTAATTCTTCGGCCCTCTCTGTCACTTCGCTGTGTCGTCTTCGATCATCTGATCGACTCCACCTCGTTGTTCCTTATGCCAGGACCAACATAGTTCAACCCAGATCGTTTGCCTGCATATGTCTCTCTCTTTGGAATGAACTTCCCCCAACAGTTCGCTCTACCATCCTCTCTGGTAACATGACTTCAACTTTCTCTCAATTCAAATTCTGCCTTTTCCTCAAGGCTTTTCGCACTAGGAGCCTTTCCGAATGGTCTACGCTGGGAGAAGCGGTTTAGAAATGGTCAGGTGCAATACAATTCTCTGAGCGTTACTAAACTATTTGAAGAAATTCAATGGCGGTTTCATTGATAGTCCATTTGGCAAAGTTTATAATTATATTATTCTAAGTATTATCATAGTGCCCGATGAGACTGCATCCCGATTTTCTATGCAAATATGTGTCATCTTGATGGAATCTTTGTAGTCCAGTTCCTATCTATTGCAAGCACGATGTAAACGACAACAACGAATTCAAGTGTGCATGGTGCTATTCTGAAACACATGTTTACTTATCCTTATGCAAGGGTAAGCATGAAGAAATTAAGTGAATAGATCTGTCGGTTTATATGTTTGAGAGGTGGTTATATGGTTACACGCTGGCAGGAAGATCAGAAGGACGCGGGTACGATATCCGCTAATCCCATAAGGTTGACTCAGGCTTCTATTCTTTAAGGGCGTCAGTAAAATGAGTAGTCGGACAGAATCTGATGGTCGCCTTGCAGACTGCATACAGTTAAATTCGACTCATTTTTGACTTGTTATCATCTGTTACCTACGTTATCATGTTGTCTTATTATTATTAGTTCTGAAGGCTCACAAGCAAAACTCGTGAAAATTCCGGACTGTTCGTTGTTAGTTGTTACCAGAGGTGGAAAAACCAAACTTGTTTCAAAATGAAAAGTTGGCTTTTTGTTTTTTTTATGGTTTTTTTTTTGCTTTTGAGATTTTTCTCTTTTGGTCATAAAACTCATTAAAATGGCATAATAGGCTACCGTTCAAATTAATCAGATGGATATAAATGAAATTAACTAGAACAGTAGAACCGTAGAATGTCATAAAACGAAGTTAACAAAGACCATACAACAATTGCCAAGAGAGTTGAAAAGACGCCATTTTTGGCATTTATAATGTAAACATTTAAAAAAAAACTAAAAACGGTTAAATTTACGGTTTTGGGTTTTTTAAGCCTAGAAAAACCAAAAGCCAAAAACCAAGCCTTTAACAGCCCCGGTTGTTACCAACCACATGGCGGCTGTCGTGAGGTCGTAAAGTAGATCTTAATAAAGTCGTCAAAAACCACGCGATTGATCTGGAATCGGATGGGAATTACCCACGAATACCCATGAGACATTTGCAAGCACATAGTTTAAAATAAAAAAAGTAAACATTGCTTCCGAACGGCAGGAGAGAAAAGGAAAATGGAAAAGCACCTCCCACTGGGGACTTGTATACCCCGGCAAGGACTCGATCGTCCTCTATACACTTTGCATGGAAAGGAGGACCATGATTGTGTGCGTGGTGTGGTAGGCTTTAGAACATCAGAGGCTTTATGAGACGCTTTGGATGTCCAAAACGAATTGGAACACCTACACACTGCGTGGAAAATCGCTCTTGAGGACCTGAGGACAGTGCTCGAAGGAAGAATAATATTATTATTAAACGGAAGAAAGCCACAGGAGACCACTAAATATGTCGGACTGGACGATGTGTTAAAGAAAGCAGACGAAAATATAAAGAAAATTAAACAAACTGATGATGATGATGATGATGATGATGATGATGATGATGATGATGATGATGATGATGATGATGATGATGATGGTGGTGGTTGTGGTGGTGGTGATGATGATGATGATGATGATGATGATGATGATGATGATGATGATGATGATGATGAAAAGAAGAACAAGAACACAAATAGAACAAGAATAACAAGAACAAAAGGAACAAGAAGAACAAGAACAAGAAGAACAAGAACAAGAAGAACAAGAAGAACAAGAACAGAACAAGAGGAACAAGAACAAGAAGAACAAGAACAAGAAGAACAAGAACAAGAATGGAAGAAGGACGGAAGAAGGAGGAGAAAAAGGAGCATGAACATTTGAATAGCGCCAAATTAAGTAAGTAAGTAAGTAAGATATTGCTCCAACTGCTAACCGCATTTTGGTGTACAAAGATCATCAAATATAAAAAAAAATTAAGTATAAAGCAATAAATTGTTAACATGATTTGTCCGCAACCAATAACGCCGCTTAACCACCGTTATCTGCCTCAGGTTCCTCCATTATCACCCCACAGGCTTTCCACTCCAAACTGAAGTCCCACCGCTTCAAGAATTCCTACCCTAATCCAGCTGACTCATCTCTCTCTTAGCCTTCCCGTATTCAAATAAAACCCACCTTAGTAGCTCCAATGCTTCCTCTTTCTGGTCTCTTTGCCAGCCACACTTGACATCCCTTGACATGACGCAGCCCTCGTGAATAAGCTGGTGCCTACGCTTGGCCTTAGAGTAACGCTTTAGAAATTTGGAGTTTGCGATTACAATTCTCACAGTCCACTGTTGAGAAAGCACGCATTCATATCGACATACTATTTTTATTACGCAAATATTGACGCTTCTCGGTCATCAACACATAGTAAGCGGAAGACCAAACGAATCTTTTACCGTTTTATGATTTGCAGCTTAAGGCCTTAGCTCTTCGCTGGTTTGTTTAGCGGCGCCTTGAATGCATGCATATACGTAGGATGCATAATTATAAGACCATACCGATAGCTGTCTGTATGAATAAGTACATGTTTAATCCACTTGGCTCAAGGTTAAACACGGAGTACGAGAGTCATATTTGGCCTGAGTCTTGGAATTCATATACATGAAAGAAACACATAACTGCACGACTCTTCCGTTTAAAACCCTAAAGTTTGAAGCCATATAGCATTTAAACTTAAGGTGCCAAATTACCCGGGTCTGGGTAAATGCGCGGGTTTACCCGTACACGACCCGCACTCGCGGTCCAGGTATGGATCGGATGGCATTTCACGGGCCGGGTATGGGTAGGAGCATTACGGATACGAGTATAATTATGTATACCCAGTTTTCTCCGTACCAATGTAGTGAAGTTTTGGGGTTACTCAAAATAATTTGGCTGTCTTAATATCTATAAAAGGGATCCTTAGCTGGCGTAGGTGGTCGAACCCTGGATGGATCTCGAGTTCGTGTCGCCTAACCTAAATATATCCATCTTATGTTGGTACCTGTCAGTCGATTCCTTTTGACTAGCTCTGTCCGTCTTCTTGTCCTTGTCGGTCTACTCGAATGTATCTGTATCTCCTCTTCCTCCCTCTCGTCTAGTCATCGCTTACTCTTGAAACTTTCCGTTGCAATTTCTTAGAAAATTGTCAACTTCAGGCGAACTCTGTCATAACCATTAACCACTGTCCCTTCCATTACTCATCGGTCACTAGCTGGTAACTAGAGTCCTTCCTTGATAACTCGCTTCTCCACTAGACGTCGCTATCAATTAAACATTAAGCCTGGTGTCGTTTCAGACGCAGTCCCAATACCAGAAGTCGCCATCTTTTTCTTGAAACTACTTTACAAGTCGTTACAATTATTATGGCGGATAACACAACTGCGTCAGATACAAGTAATAAAGTGTCCCGAGTATTACATTACATTACGATTGGTTAATCGTTTGATTGCGATCCATAAATCTCGAAAACGGTAAGGAATTGAGTTGGGCAGCATGATGGTCCATAAACAGGTTCGCTTTCATCGAATCCACACATAGCTTCTTAATCGAAGTTGTTAATTATATATAAGATGGTGAGGGAGAGGACGGGTCATCCCTTTATATACCTAGGCTAAGAAATGAAGTCCTAATGCTTCATGCATACCAATCGCTTCCTTAGGGCTAACTTAAGGGACTGTCCTTTACCTTCTTCTCCTTCTCCTCCTCCTCCTACTTCTTCTTCTTCTTCCTCGTCGTCGTCGTATTGTAGTAGAAGTATATTACCATAATCATCATCTCCTGACGTCAGTCACTTTGGCGGTGATACTACTACTACTACTACTACTACTACACTACGCTGCTGCTGCTACTACTACTACTACTACTGCTACTACTACTACTACTACTACTACTACTACTACTACTACTACTACTACTACTACTACTACTATTGCTACTACTATCATCAGCCGATTTAATATTACTACTACTTCATCCTGAGCCTATTAGCCTGACAGGAAGTGGGACTGTGGGAAGACAAGCTAAAATGACGTCGGGTTCGGTACGGTACGGGTACGGCTATACCTGCGGGTACGGGTCGGGTCGCGCAGTCAATTTGAGCACGGTCGGGAACTGGTACGGTTAACGGTGCTGTGTTAGGGGCACGGTTCGGTTGGCAAAAATGCTACACCCGCAGACCTATAATAAGGAAGTGATTCGAACATCGCGGACTTCTCGCAGAACACAAATCCCGTAGATCTCTCGAACCAGAGCTTCTTATTTTCAGACGCCAGGTTTACCCAGCATAAAAATACACAATATTATATCGAACTCAATGTGTTAAATCCGTTAACAGGCTTTATTATCTTGACTCGTGTACTTAAATTGCAGACGGCTAATCTACGACTAGAGCAGCGCATGTTGTTACATGTTCAATTATAACAGACTGTCTATGCTCTTTATGCATCTTATGGTGTGTTCTAACAAAAGCTACTTATCTTCCACACTAATTCACTGTATTAGTGCTAAGCATCCGTTCTCACGGTCTTTCGTAGGTAGGGAGACACTTTGTTTTGGCTCCGAGATACTACTATAAAGACGCCCTGAACTTAGGCAATTGGCCTAAAATAGAGTGTTGGCGTAGATTTAATCAATCGCTATCCTGGTGCAATTAATTATTGGACAAAAGAATAAAGAGTGAATCATTTCTGAAATTGAATTTAAGAAACAAATCAGTAAAATATCAGAATAATAATTACGACAAAGAAATCAAACCACACCATATTAGGCTCGTATCAAATTCAGTTATTATGTAAAAATTATCATTATTTTTAAAACACGTATATAAGCCTTGTGACTATAAAATCAAATCACATAATCTGTACATTACATTTTATCTCATTACATCGCATTAAAATGCATTGCGTCGTATGCAAATGAATCATGCTACTCCACAATGTATTAAACCACACCATGTTACATTATTATCAATCGCTATTGGATGTGCAGGGACGAATAAAGAGAATCATTTCTGCTGAATTTAAGAAACAAATGGTAAAACTTCAGAATAATAATTACGACGAACTGCTCTTAGACAGCATCGCGCCTTCTCAAATGCAGGCCCCATGGTTTGGAATATAATCCCATTAACATTACGCCTTAATTCTTGTGACTATAAAATCAAATCACATAATACTGTAGCCTTAAATTTTATCCCTTTTCATCGCATTAAAATGCATTACGGGAGCGCTCCTGAATCAGTAACCTTGACGGGGCGCTATACCACACCATGTTGGATTATTATATCTTAATTACGTCGCATTACATTTATCAATTCACAGAAAACCTTCCGTAGCCAGTCTCTAGCAATTAGGACATCGGTTACCTCGCAAGAGAGCAATCGGTTTGTTTGAGAGACTGACAGTTTAACTGATTTATTTAAATAAACTAGCTAGCTTTATGTTACATTGTACTTTATTTCAAGAGAATCTAGATAACTATTGCTTGACATATCGACAGAATCGCGACAGCAGGCATTAACATCTCCAGAAAAGGAGTTAGAAGTTTTTGATTATTTTGAACGACGATATAGTAATGGGAAAGCAATTATTGTCTCAGAGGTTAAATTATGGATAATATTTGGCTGCTAAGTCTAACATACAGGAAGGCAGGTCTAAAGCAACTTCCAGACAACCAATAAGAAAGGTTGTCCAGCTGGACTCGTTGATATTTCTCGGCTTTTAAAGTCTAATATCATTATAGGTTGCAATAAATGCGTGAATACCTTACCTTACCGAAAGGAAAGCATGCTATAACGTAATTCCGTATCAAAAGGACATTTCACGGGATCGACAAGACTTAGTGCAGTCTCGTGGGCACTGGTTAGATGGGTATTTGGGTAATTTAGATATTGCATTCATGAAGTATAAGGTAAGCGTCGAGTCTTAGTAAAAATAATTTAATCGATCCAAGAGGTATTACGACTTCGGAGAATGATGCTTAAAGTATACTGGAAGGAATACGCTGCAACTGATATTGCATGGCTGTTACTTTGTATCTAGTTTGCTAGGGCTTCAAAAGTTCAAATGCAAATGTAGGCCTAACCCAGCAAAAAATTAGCATACTACCGCAATTTCTCCTTGAAGAACATTTTTAAAAGCGATTCAAGCTTTAATGCGTTAGCATACATTTGCTCTGATATATAATTTTGTAACGCGTAGAGGTTCACACCGAAATACGAATCTGAGGCGCGGATGGTTGCGTATTAATCAGTACTTTATTACGCCGGAAGGCAGAAACAAATCAGACGTCACAACATACATGCACAAATCTGAATAAACATAAAGTCAAACGCACAGACTGCGAAAATGTTCGTAAAGGTCATTTATGCAACTAAATTTACCGTTCAAGATGCAAGCAAGTTCAGAGTCACAAAGAAAGTGCTCAACAACGTAACACCAAAAAATATCCTGGAGAAAATTAGATGTCGAATGAACTAGTCGCTTATAGAACATCATGCGACGTTTCTTAATAATGTGATGTAAGTCTAGTCTACCAAGGCCACAAATGAAGCCTTTAACAGATTCCCATTTATTAAAACCAAATAACTTTCTATAAACAGAGTTCCAACATGCATTCAGTTCATCTTCCTGTCTCACTGTGTATTTAACTACGGCTGAGGCGTAAGTTAATATAGGCAAGCAGTAGCTTTCTTGTAAAGATAGATGAACCAACTCATTAAGATCTTTGGCACGTGCATAGATACAATTACAGGCAGAGAAAAAGATCGTCTCACCGATTCCGTGTTAAAATTAAGCGATTTACCATGATTAATCATCACACCCAAGTATTTTATTGATTGCACCCAAGGAATCGACACGTCTCCCAAAGTCATGGGAGTAATTGCGAGTTTAGCAGATTTACCTACAGCAAGGCAATGAGACTTGGAAGGATTGAACTGCAGAGACAAATCATTAGAAATAGACATACATACATGTATGTAGGTCAAGTATATTTTGTAGCCCATTAACAGATGGGCATATTAATAACATGTCGTCCGCGTAGAGCAGACAGCCAATAGATAACGAGTTGATGTGACATCCTATATCAAGTTGGCGCAATCGCACAACAAACAAATTAATGAAAATTTTAAACAAGGAGGGCGATAAAACGCTCCCTTGTCTCACACCAGATGACTGTCACAGAGAAGCAGTATGAAAAGCAACTGCCCCAGCGCACCTGGAGATATTAATGGAGATATTGCTTAAGATACCGACATAATAATTAGGCTATTATGAGAGCATAACGTCGTAGGAGTCGTAGATTTCGAGATTATTTTGTTTGGATGAACGTGTTGTGATGTGATGTGACAATTATAGCCTCGAAGAGACAGTTTCATATAAATTGGTTGCTGATTATAGAATACAATAACGATGGCTTAAAGCAGCTACATGACAAGCCACAAAGAAAGGTTGAAAATGCTTCAACGTCCGGCTTCTGCTGTCTAATGTTGATGAAGGCTGAAAAAATGCGTGAATAACTAATCTTGCTTGACCTTCTCTGACAGATCGCATGGCTTAATGCAATTCTGTACCTCACGGGATCGACAAAATGTGTGCATTCTATCAAGCACAGGTTTAATAGGTAGTTAAACTCTTGCATTCACGAAGTGCAAGGTAAACGACGAGTATTAATAAAATTAGTACAACGAGTCAAGCAGTAGGACCACCTTCGGAGCGTGATGATTTGAGTATATTGGAAGGGATACGCTGCAGTTGGTAATGTCCTGATGTACTTCTATTGTCTGATAATAGGCTTCAAAATTTTAGATGTAACTGTAATCCAACAAAAAGTTGACAATCTCTGTTTGAGGAGCGTTGGTCAAAGACTATAAAGTTCTAATGCATTAGAATACGACTGAACCGATGGTGGCTAATATTCATCATTAGCATACAACGACTGAACTGATGATGGTCGTAAATATACCGCATACAAATGATCTGATGGTGGTTCAGATTTCTCCTTAGCATTCAACTGATCTGATGGATGTATAGGTGTCTCATAGGCATATGACTTAGATGATAGTTGTAAGTATCCATCATTAGCATGCAACTGATCTGAAGATGGTTCATATGCCTCATTTACCGCCGATGTGTTTCTATCTTCTAAAGTATTATTAGCTGGGCGGCTATTTCTGGATCTCTTGCAATAAAAGACGATTGCTATTATCAAAAGAATGATAACGACAAAAGACGAGAGTCCAACAACCAATCCAATTAGTAAGACCGGAAGACGGGCTGAATATTTCATGCAGGCATATCGATAAGTCATGAAACCTACGTGAATCTAAAAAGGAAATAAACTGACATTAAATCGTGTAAATGATTCAAATTACTTTATACACTTCTCTGTGCTGCTCAGCTCTAAGCTGATTATTCAGCCGAATATGCTCGAAATGGAATTTATCCCAAATAAGGTTTTTAAAGGTTTCATATCAGCCACGATCTGTCGGTATAAAAAATCATTACGTGTGTCAGTGCAACGAGACATCAACGTGGGAGCCTCTAAACCACTTTCTTTGATATGAAGTCATCCTCATGTATATTTTGGCGCAGCAAAATTACGACAGCAAGAAATAATATTGAGTATGGAAATAAATTAGTGCACTCACATTATTTCTTACAGCTCTGTTCGAATTTGTAATGCCACACATTGCACCAAATAACATGATTATCAATAATTATAATTAAAAATAATTATAATAATTATTATTATAGGCCTAATGATAAAACTGACACAAGGCCTGGTTTCTCTTATATGAATAATTTCTACGCCTAACCTAATTTTGTTCATGGAGGATCATTTCCACAGCAAGTATAATAATATAATTACTCATAATGATGATATTAAATTAATACGCAAATTAAAGAACAGCAAATAATAATAACACCGTTGAAATGATATAATTATAATTCGAAGGGTCCTAGTTGCGTAGTCCTGTTACAGTAAGCACTATATTAATCACGAATTTCATGACATAATGTAATACTAAAAATGTGAACCATATCTAGAGGTTTACATACGTCAATTATGGTAAGGAGCTGATCGCGGCAGATCGATCCGTTTCGGGTCGACTGTGGTTGTTGCTTCGGTGGTCGACATCTCAACTGATTGTCAGTTAGGTCAATGTTTTCACAGATATCAGCACCCACTTTCACCACATAGTCAGCCTTACGACAGCCGCGCATCATGTACTTGCCCTTAAAGACAAATTGAATATTGAACCTCCGATCATTGGCATATCGTTTCTGTTAAAGATTTCATGTTCAAGCTTCAAGGTTAGAAACATAAATACACGAATTCGCCTTTTATTGCAGCTGCGATTGCAACTGTACTGACTATTGTTTCACATGAAACGACTTTCGATTGATGCATGTGCATTACTATAACTGCGCTATGAAGGTTTATATATAATTACAAGTAAAGGAATCTCAAGCCGCAGTTCAGTATATCTAGCTCTCTAGACGTATGAAAAACTTCGTAAGTTACATTTCGTCGCTGTATGTGCAAGTCATAGGCGCAATACCTCAAAATAAGCAAAACAGTCATGATATTTTTTTATATTGTCAAACAAGTTCCGATAATAATCATTGCAAAATGTACTACCTTAATTGAAATGGACTCATCCTTGTCCGGGTCAAATTCAATTATATTTTTGGTGAAGCTGATTTCCGGAGCAGAATACATTAGAATTTGAGTATCTGGTAGAACGTCGTTGATGTTGTCATATTTCTTATATCCATCTAGGATGAATCCAAGTTTGATGAGAAGTCTATCTACTCCATTTGGTCCAGTCAAGTTCAGAGCGTTTTTCATATCGAGTGGATTTTCTGAGTTTAAGTGGCTCATAGGATTCGTGTCATTGAACTGTGAGTTTAAGACTTGTAGAAAATCGTCGGAGATGTTTACTGGTGGCATTCGACAGGTCATTTGACTACCGTCTTTAGCTTTGACTTCGCAAGGCTATAAGTAAACACAATTGCGATTGTCATGACGAAAGTGACTTATTAGACTACATGCTCACTTGCTCAGCTACCTGGTACTGGCTTTTTCAGAAGATCCTGGATAGTAATCACACAGTGAAGTGTGATGGCTCTAGTGAACATCACTTTATCTACTGTTAAAATAAAGGCAGTCATAATTAAGTAACATGAATAATTACATGTATAATTGTGCGTTCAGCTTTTTAATCGAGCTTTTACAATATATTTTCTTGCATATAAATTCTGTTTATTGTATGCTTCTTAATAATCATATTAGCCTAGCTTAACTCGGATCTCTTAGATATTCTGCATAGGCATCATATTCAACGCTTGTATGAGAGGCACACATGCATACATGCATGAATAGATAGGGCAATGTTAACACTCGAGCACGAAGAGCAGAAGATCAGTACGGACTCGGGGTCGCTTCCCTGCTACTCTTCTAAAGGTCGACTCAGCCTTTCATTCGCCAGATGGCGCTGGTAAAATAAACAGTAGGACGTGACGGGGGCCTTGCATGACTGCTACAACAGTTAAATTTGACTCCTGTAATAATATATATAATTATCGATTCAGAGGCTGGTTCATGGGATACTACTTAAGGGGTAAGGACCCACCCTTTATGCAAAGTCGCGAGGCAGACTGATTATAGATAATCAAAAGATCGGAGTTGTGTGAATAGGGAGAGTTACGCCCGGATTTTCCTGGCTGAAATTCTGGCCAGGAAAATATATAAGGCAAGGTTACAGTGGGTCAGAGTGCGAAAGACAAGAATACAAAAATCTCGGGTGAAAGGAAAATTAAATCCGACCAAGAGAGTAACCGACACGCGAAAGTCCGGTTAGTCTGATACCCAGATAGATCAGTAGGAGTCAGCGAGGGCTATCGACTCGACATAAGTCTACTTGTCACGACACACAGCTCGAAGAACTGACTGAAGTGCAGAGTGTTTGGCCCTCTCGTGCGTAGATCGCAACGAAGGTCTGTGTGTAGAAGGCAGAGGTTAGAAACGGAGGACTTTCACTATTAGAGTTCCGGTATCGTCCGAAGCAGAATTCATCCTTGTGTTGGTCGATGACTACCAACACAGAGGACAGGTAAGGGAACTCACTCCGTCAATTGTGGTGCCAGACAATATACGTGTTAGCAGTGCTTAAAGTGTAAAAAAAGAAGTGCCTGGACGGCCCTTACCAGAGGCGCAACCACGGTCCCGAAGTTGGGGGTACGTACTAGAATGTGTGAGTGGGGGTGGGGGGTGCGAGCGCCGAAGCGCGAAGCTGCGATTGCCGAAGGCAAGAAGCCCGTAACGACTAGGGTATGGGGGAGCGTCGTAAGCTCCCCCATCGGGGTCTGGGGCGGAGCCCCAGAAGCTCAACGCAATTTTGAGCATATGATGCCAAATGGGGTACATTTTGGGCTTTAATTTACCTCAAATTTTTCACCAATGATTTCGATATAAAAGTACCTAAAACATCTAGATCTGTGAAAAATTTGACTATATTATATGAATAAACTGGACGTGACAATGGTTTAAGAGAATTGAACGGAAAGAGTAGAATAAGCTCTAGAACAGTGTTTGTCAAAACTAGGAAAATCGGCAGGGAGGAAGCCTGAACGGGTCAATTTTCTCAGAATACCGTTAAGACGTTTATGTTCCCCTACAGTGGCAAATCCCCACCAAACAGAGGAGGCATAATTATTTAAAGTAGCCGTGCTGGGGTAGTAGCCCCTAACAACGTTTCATGCATTTTGATAAACAAAACAGCCCACTCGATAATCGATAGCCGGTTTTTCATTCTGACCATAAGGAAGATTAGTGAAGCTCTTAAAATACTGGCATAAGCTTATTTATCTTGACACCGGTCGCATTTATATGAATATATTTCACTGAACAATGTGAACATCAAGAGAATAGGCCTATAGGTCTATGTCAGGCATGGGCAACTTCTTTTAACAGAGGGTCACCCTTAGATTTTAAGGGCAGTTCAGAGGTCGTATGCCAATCTCGGGCTAATTTTTGCAGATTTGTTGCCCCAGATGAAACAATATTAATTTTATTCAAACTAAGTATTGTAGAATAACCGCTAAAGTAGGCTACATGAAGATGAATTTTTATGATGAAAACCTAATTATCATAGGCCAATACCTACAGTAGGCCTATATGCTTAAAGTTTATTCCGTTAAAAATTCATAAAACGAATTAAAGGCTTCTAAGTACCAGGTACAATGCTACTATAAAAGACATGTCAAAGGTCCCCGGGGCCGGACTCGAGCCGCGGGCCGTATGTTGCCCACCCCTGGTATATTTGGTATCGTATTGTATTGTATCAAAGTCACTTAACTTGATAAGTTGATTTAGTTATGAAACAGTCAAGACGCGCAGTGGATGTGAGTCATGTGACAGTCAGGTATACCGTAGACTCTGAATCCATGCATTATAATATTCTTACAGAATGTCCCATAATATAACAGTTCGATAGTCAATTCACATAATATAGTGGCCTACATGTATCTTCAAGTGTGTGATAGTATTTATGGCTCGAAGATGCCTATAGGTTAGCTTACTTAAACCAGCGATATTAAATTAGTAACTAATATTTCTAATTAAATGGCTTAACTAACCACCCCTCCAAAAACTTGTTCTCAGGTGTCCGTATAAAATTTACTGCACTTGAGTTAGAAACTTATTAGCGGCCATTCATGGCCATCTAATAACTTACTAATTTTACTACTAGCCTACATACATTTCTTTTTATATTCTACCGAACGGACGGCGTTAGAGCGTCCTACGTGATTTTTTAATTGGCAAAAAATAACATCTTTATAAATATTCATAACTTCTTAAATTTTACACCAATCTATTTACCTTTTTCAGTACATGATCTCTTCCAGAACGAAAAACAAGTCTGCCCCAGGTGGGGCAACTGATCTTTTCAATTTTTTCGTCGATGATCCACCAGACATCATTCACTATAGCAGACTAACTGTAGTAGGCCTAACTAGAACAACACTACACGTTTCGTCGTTTCGCAACTTGAATTACAACTTCAGTTAGATTTTATACGTGCTATGCAGTCTAGGGTAGTACCAGTGGCCTGGAAGTATTTTAAAGTTGTGTGAGCCAACCTCAACAAAGTACAGACCTAAGGTGGATAAAATTGGGGGCTATGGCAGGGTCCCCTGGCAGGGGCCCGGAAATGTGTAAAACATTTTTTAAACTGAAGAAACATGTGGGTTTTGGCCTAATGCAGTTTAATAGGCCTATCTTCAATTTAATAGCTAGGTAATGAAGTAAATGAGGTACTAGATCTATTGAATTTCATTACCAAAATGTAAGCCAATAACGAATGTGACGGTGGAAATTGGATTGAAAAAATTAGCATTGTTGTTAACGAAAACGATTTAATAACTGTGAAACTTAACAGTCTGAGTTGCTCAGTCAGAGGATTTAGGGGTGATCACAGTAACAGATTAACTCTGGAGACGACAAGTTGAGGACTCATTGTTGGCCTTGGCCTGACGGAGGAGAAACAAAGACGACAGTAACAGAAGTTGGTAATCACTCATCAGAATGGTTTTGGACTATCGGCTGATGCAAAGTTAACTGATGCAGACAACTTTCGATTTCTGACTGAATTCTATACTCCACCAGAATCGTATCAAGAACTTTGCATTACGGTGTGCGTAATGTAAAGTTCTATGCCACGTTATAGTTGAATAACTTGAATATGAAAAACACTGCTTATCAGTGATTCAGTAGGCCTATTTTGAGATTTATCAGCAGTTGGCCTAGAATTGATTATTCGTTTTCTGGGAGGCATAAAATGTTTACTGGATGTAAATTTCTGAATTGAAATTTGAGTTAGGCCTATTGTCAAAATAAATAATACTTTAACTTACAGATGGATGTAGGCCTAATTTATCACAATAAATAATTGATATCAAATTACCAATATTTGATATTATAAGGGCTCAAAACCCGTCACATGTCGGTTTCTGACCTTTTATAGTCAGTGATATTCTACAATTAATCTGCTTCGAAATACTTTTTACAGAATGAAAATATCTTTTTTCTAACTGAAGTTATATGCTCGTTTGATTCTTTCATTAATATACATAGTGAGAAAATCGAATAAAAATTTTCGGAATATTCGTGTCATCAAAGTCCTCAGCAAACATTAGGCCTACTTGATTATACAACAATCTTGCTGGGCAATTAAGGGCTATATTCTGTATGGAATAAAGCAAACGGCATCAAAATCGAATTTCCGAATTGAAGAATGTTCTAGCTCAATATCTAGGAAGCGACAGGCGACGGGTTTTGAGCCCTGGCGTCACATATAATTCCATTAAGTTGATAATTAACGAATTAGAAGCTGAATTACCATCAGAAATCTTGAGCTCAATAAAGGAAAGAAAGATTGGGGAAAGTCAGACATGCAAACGAGACACAAACAATTCTTCAAAGCCTTGCATTTTCAATTTCATCAAAAGCGAATGATGCAGCAAATCAAGCTGACAATATCGTTGCTAGTATGATAGTAGATATACGTGGAGCTGATCATGGTAGGCTACAGAGCGAGTTGTTGTCGTAGTCCATGTAGATAATGCAACACAGCAATTGACCCTCACCTCTTGAAATTGAATATCATAATGCGATAAATGTCAGTTTAAAAATCATTTATCACATTCACATAATCACATTTTCAAATTAAATTTCTGTAAATTTCTTTATAATTAGAGTCATAGATGGACCTTTAAACCAGAAATTGATTTTCACATTCACTTTTAGGGACTACTATTATTATTCAGGGCTTTTAAAAGGAATTTTTAGAACTGCACGACCCCTTAAAAATCCATAGTGAATTATTCCAAATCGGATGACAATGAACATTTTAAAACTAGCTACAGCTGCACAAATTCATCTAAAACTGCCATTTTTGTGTAGAACTGCACAATAAAAAGCCCGGTTATTATTATTATTACCCTTATTATTATTCGTTAAATGTAGTTTGGTAGCATTTTTCAGGCTTACACCAGACTTGGGCTTAATAATAAAAACGAGGGGCCCTGATGGATGTCTGCCCCGGGGCCCGAATTGGCTCTCGACGCCCATGGTGAGCCAACCTCAACAAAGTACAGACCTAAGGTGGATAAAATTATATGTCTACATTGTCATTATATGGAGTGGCGTAACTTGGTATTTTCTTGCCCGGGCAACGACTGCAATCGGGCAACGACTGCAATCGGATATTAAACAACAAAATTAAAAACACATTCAATGATTTGATTAATTCCATTCCATAGATGCCTTCAGCCCACCCAGACTTATACGGCAAAGTTGCGAGCGCATCACTGGAAGGGAATCTTTTATACTGGAACATTATACGGGCGTTTACCATACCAAATATAGCTTAAAATTATAATTAATGAGTGTGGGGTTTTCAGAGACAGGAGAGACACAACACCATAGAGAAAAAAGACAGACAGACAGGGCCTAAGGTTTAAGAGATACATGAGATGATGAGAGACCAGAGAGAGATAGACTCAGACAGAGAAAGAGGTTTAAGGGATAGGACAGATAGACCAGAGAGACAGAGACAGAGACAGAGAGACATAAACAGAATACATTATAGGTGTGTCATTTCTTTGGTTTTGTTTCACAAAGGCTATTCTGTTATACACGTCGTAGAGGAATTAGTCTGTTGCATGGACGCTGCATGGAAGGCGTCCAGGCTGTGCTGGCCTAATAAGTGGCAGGACGGCGTCCAGCCTTGAAAATAAGTGCCTGGACGCCGTCCATGACCGTCCATGCACACTTTAAGCCCTGCGTGTTAGTCCGGTTTCCCACATACGGGAATAGAGCGAAAGTAGACCACTGCACCTCCGCCATCCGCCGCCGACGCCAGTCGCTAAGCCCTCAAGTCGAAGTCAGTCGCTAAGCTATTGACTGCTATCGACTTTGTCCATTTAATATGGGCTATCAGCAGTTATTTATTTGCTACCTTACTGCCTACCTAGTACTACTTACTTCCTTTACTATATAGCTATACTAACTTCCAAGGAATCTATATTTAGACCTACTACCTAACTGAGATTTTTCTGTCATGTTCTCTGACGTCACGCACTTCTTTAAATTGAAAAATGGCGTCTCTTCAATTCAAATTTCGTGTTGAAAATGCGCTTGTTTCAGTGTCCTTAAACAGCGGTATAATTAAAGATGAAGCCGGAAAAATGATAGTATGCTTGTGAAATTATGGAAATAGGCGTTCATTTGCGCTTTCGAGAGAAATCCGGTTTTTGGGCCCATTGGCGGACTATGGTACCGGTAAGTCACGGTGAGACATGTCTACAACAGGCCTAATACTATAGGCAGACTTGAATATTGAATGCTTTAGTTCCTTATCTGATTTGAATGTAACGCAATAATGGTTTGATAAGTCAGTCGCAATCTATCCAAGTCATTCACTAACGATTCTGATAGCGACTCCGGTGACTAAGCGAAAGACATGTGACGGTGGGAAGACTGTCTCATAGACAGGTATTGTATTGTATTCTATTGTATTTGAACACTTGTTATAGCGCCCCTCACAGATTCCGATTCAGAGGCGCTCCCGACTACTGCGCGGACGCTGAATCGGAGTTTTCACGCCGAAGCGCATGAGCAATTGCGAGTGAAGGACTTGCCCAGGGTCCCTACGCGGCAGCTTTTGAGGTGGATTCGAACCCGCAACCCTCCAGCTGCAAGGCACCGAACATACCCCTACACCACCGCGCCCCAGTGTCATTCCGCCTAGGGCGGAATGACACAGGGACTTGTCATGACTCATGACAAGGAATACTCATGACTCATGAGTATTCTTTGTCCCCGGAAATCGGAAAACGTTTAGTGTCCAATGCTAATGGCGATTGTTCATGAATCATGTGATGTAGATTGTAGAATGGTGCGTCAAAGGCCAGTGCGGGTGAAGAGTAAGCCAAGAAGGCACTCAAAACGAGAGAGACTGTTGCCGGGATATGAACGAACCCTGTTCTGAAAAGGCCATCCTCAAGTCGTTGCCCACTCGTACACCGCGGAAGAGGCAGAGTTGGACCCCGAGACAGAACTTTATAATAGTGTTGCCTCTCTTAAGACAGCGGCAAATCCTCAACCTTTCCTGGGAGAAACGGTCACTGTGGGCAGAGATAGCAGAAAACGGCCATTTTTGAAAGTAGAAAAGGCAGAGACTTGGGTTACTCCAGGCGTTGGACTTGGCTGGAGTCAATTTCGCTCGACAAAGAACGTCAGGGCGGAGATCGCCACACGTATAATCGTATATTCTCACATGCACGTATGATATGTGCGTGTCTAATTCATACATGCATTCATATATACACACATATATAATAACGTACTTACTTGTACAAATGCATACGCATGTGCCATATTGTATACGAAGGCGAAAGTATCCAGCTCACAAGCTTATAGTAATTATTATTATTCCGGTTACCGGTATTAGTCATGAAATTTCTAACATCTATTATGCCATAGAAAATATTAATTTTCAGATTCAGTTTAAAAAAATTAATTTCTAAATTATATTATTTAATTTGTAAGTTTGTTTTCTACCTGAACGGATCTTTCTGAAGTGGTATTTCTTTCGATTCCTCTTTCAACAACGATCGTGACTTGAATGAATGGATTAGCAACAGATGACAACCGAATCCCGGTTACATTCAAAGTCTGTCCACCCCTAAGAAATAAAATAATCCATGCACCTTCTTCTGCTACAACTACAATCCACCATGATGAAGGAAATCGAAATCTGAAAAGACTTTCGCATGATTGTGGAGTTTCTGACATAAGATTAATGCTATAGTTTTAGATGCGAGAGAAACCTAGGCCTACAGTATTTCAAGAAAGAACTGGACTTGTTCTTTTTTTATACTTTATTTATTTCATTTATATACGCATTCATTGAAACTTACGTGACTATAAATGTGGATGGACTGATGCCCGTTATATTTGGGTTTCCTCGGTAAGTGAAGGATAAATTGGTAGTTATGTTGTATGGTCCTGGTGTGAATTCAATTGTTATCGGCAGCGGTTTTCCAATAAGTGTTTCTGCTGCAACGGGAGTTGTCATCACGACACTGTTGCTTAATCTGAAAATCAATTTGCCAAATAGAAGGTAGAGAAAATCGAATAGTCAATGATAGAGGATATTAAAGTAATCATAATTTGCCTTTGCAATAACTTTCATGCAATGTCTTATAAGTTACAAGCGTAAGCACAGTTTGTGCACCGGAATTAATTAACGAAAACAATTGGAAGCAATTTGGCAGTTTAATAGATAACCCACTTATTTTCTCAAAGGACCAATTGTCTACCGTAATGATGAACTAATTTTCATTCTAAAGCATTACCAATTTTGACGGTTGGAATAATATTAGCGTCATCATCATCATCAGGATCCATAGGCCGAAAGCCCGTAGGTGTCCAATGCAAATTTCGTCATCTGTTTCCATAATCCTCTGTCTTGCGCCAATACACTCAAACTGTGTAGGTCTTGTTTGCACCAATCCCTGATGTCATCAGTCCATTCCCTGTTAGGTCTTCCTCGTCGTCCACTTCCATCCATCATTCCCATCATGACAGTTTTTATTTTTCTATTATTGTCCATTCTGCATATATGCCCAAACAGACCCAATTTCCTTCTCATTACTGACTGTATTAGATCTTCCTTTATGTGTAATCTTCTTCGGACCTCCTTATTTGTCACCTTCATTGTCCAATTCAGATGCAATATTCTTCTATAGCAGTACATTTCAAAAGCCAGGATTTTATCATGATCAGTCTTTTTAATTGTCCAAGCCTGGTATCTGAACTAATTACACTTGGATCGATCGACCCATGGGTCGGAAATTGGATAAAGTGCAGATGTGTTTCCTAATAAATAGTGAATGGTTTTGTGCACAGACCCCGGATATAAGAGCGTGGCGCAGAACATACTGCCCAGGCTCTGTAGAGTCACGCGAGTTATGACAAGAGACGGCTGTGTGTTCTGGGCTACGCTCTTTGTGTTAGGAGCCAGCTGAGCGTTGCTGCTCAATGGCAACAATCATCAACGCCAATTATTCGACTTATTCGTTCATTCTGAGAATCTATATGGCGCCTCTTCAGGATATCTACTCAGATATCTACTTAATATATCTACTGCGCTATCCTATTATGATGGTAATTGTCATTACGAACGAAAATATTACATCAGTTAGCACCACAATGCACAGAAAGCTAGAAGAGTCACCGCTGGTATTTGTGAACGCGTGGAATCAACCAACGGATTCCCGTCGACAGCTGAAGATGGCGTGGATGTTCAGAGTCTCTGAGTCAAGTTGCCTCGATAGAGTAGAGAAGCCACAGGTGACAGCCCTCGTAAACACAGTGACAATGCCGACGAGCAGACCCTCACTGGTAGAAGATGACGCACGTCCAGCTATTCGTAAAGGCACAAGGATCACGCAGAAAAAGGCATTCGTCGTGTGTCGGTCGGTAGATTGAAGTGCTTGCAGGTCGACTGAAGGTCGAAGTCACTCCAATGGCCCTCGTTGGTCGTCCCCAACCGAGGCGAAGACACGTGGCTACAGGCGGCGTACATGGTCCGTATGGCTCAGGCGCGACCGTACATCAGAAGGATGTGCCTGATGCAGTCACATGGGATAAGGCGACTTGCGAACAAAATACCATCAAACGCACAAAATCCTTGGAAAACCGACGAATAAGTCCGGCACGCAAACCTTGCAAAAGAAAACTCAAACGTATCCGAAGTTACTGAGAAAATTCTGCGCTTAGACGAAATAATCCGTCTAATGCAAGAAATTAATAACAAAATAGACTGACTTTTAATAACCATGCATAAAGGAACAGACAGCTCAGTGCTGCAGTGCTAACTAACTGTTATCATACCTTTTGAAACCTTATATGTTGGCCTCTATCTGTGTGTCTCCTTCGCATTTCTGGTTTGATCTAATTTGGCGAAAACTGCTACGCTTGTGTTAGCGTCAGATTCCATATTCACGCAGAATATAGCATTGGTTATTATAGCGGGTGTTAAGTTCTAATCTTTTGAATTTAGGCCTATAGGATGTCATAGTGGTGAACGTGTTGGACTGTTAATCCGGAGGTCGGTGATTCAACACCCGGCCATGGCAGCATGATTTTGGCTATACCTGCATCTCTTAGTCAACTGAGTACATAATTATACTGTATCCTGCTGGTGAGTAAATCGGGTGGCAAGGAAAGACCTCGGCATTTGAGTACAACTACCGTCATATAGAAAAGCAAAGAAAATGAAGTTGCTACTAATTCATATCCATAACTGCCTCTCAGGATAGCTTAAAGGATTGCTCTTTGCAAGTTACAGTAATAGAAGTAATTTCCTTTAACCTGTCACTTTGTTGTAGCTCTGTTGATTTTAGAATTCCACCGAGGTACGCAGCAGAGATGTTCGCAATTTGTGTTGACCAGTTCTCAAGTGTTAATGTGACATTAGTTCCTCCAGCGATTGGTCCATACGATGGTCTGGCAGTAGAAGACAGATCTGTTTCATAAGCGATAGATTTGGCCGTGGCCGTGGACGAAGCCAGATCTGTTTCATAAGCGATAGATTTGGCGGTTGAAGCCAGATCTGTTTCATAAACGATAGATTTGGCCGTTGAAGCCAGATCTGTTTCATAAACGATAGATTTGGCCGTGGAAGGTAGATCTGTTTCATAAACGATAAACGTAATTATTATAAATATAAAATCAAAAGAATCGCGTTAATGCCTACTAAAGAGAATAAATCTAAATCCAGACCAAACCTTTCCTTAGAATTATTCATTAATGCTAATAAATTAAAAAAATAGCAAAATTATAATAGCTTGGATTCCTAGCCTCATTGGACTGGCAAGAAATGAGATGGCAGATACTTTGGCAAAGCAAAGTCTGGAATTACCAGAGATTAACTCTACAAACTATTTAGAATTACATGAAATATACTCTTTAATAAAAGATTATATAATAAAAAAAATGGCAGTACGAATATGAGAATGAATCTAAAGGAACATTTTATAAATTGATTCAACCTCATGTTTTCACAGATATTAAATATATGGACACACCAAGGAAACGGGAGGTTCAAGTGACTAGACTTAGGATGGGACGAGTTCTTTGTAATGCATGGTTAAACATTCTAGGCAAAAGTGAAATAAGAATGCCAAGTGACTGAGACTACAGATCACATCTTAACTGAATGTAAAAAGCATAACATTGCAAAAATCTTATATGAAAAATGGGTTCTGGGACGATTGGTCATAGGACGATTGGTCATAGGACGATTGATCATAGGACGATTGGTCATACGGACGATTGGTCATACGGACGATTGGTCATAGGACGATTGGTCATAGCGCCTACCGGTCATAGGTCCTATCGGCGATGGGACTATCGAAGGCTATCGAAGGCTAAAACAAAGTTTTTAAAACATGAAAACTATTTACTGGATCATTTTACTGTGAAATACGTAATACAAACTACGAACAATACGTAAAAGTCTAGAACTCGCCTTCCATATCCATAGCAAAACTTGCTTTAAGAAAAGTTTCTTACTATACTTTATATACTATAATACTTTGGATACGTTGGACTTTGATGTGCGTTTATCTAGCGAATGTTAAGTTCTTTGAAGTGAGTTGAGGCCTGCATGTAATTATCTTAATAACTTTCTTGATTGTATTTGTCTGAAAACGATCAATGTCCCTAATTGATGCCTTTCATACTTGAGTTAGGCCTACATACGGGTAAAACGTGTATTATTTCGACCAAACGTTAAGTTCTTTGAAGTGAGTTGATCCCTGTAAGTATTACCCTAATAAGTGTCTTGATTGGCACTGATTGTATTTGTCTAAAACCTGCCCGTTGAAGAGTGTGTTGGCTCAATTTTGCGTTCGCGCGCCATTCTTTGCGAAGTCGATGTTACCAAACGTCTTCGCGGCAACCTGTAAAAATTCTCGTTGCATTGCTTTGTACTGCTCTTTTAAGAGCATACCCTTTAATACAACATTATCGTAATCTGGACATTTCTATATTGATACCACTTAGATCATTGAGAAAACGTCTGAGGGATTCATATTACATTACATCATGTCTTCGCATAAATTATATGAATTTCGATGAATGTGTATATGAGCTTTAACTTGACACACCGTCGATCGCCAACACGTGGATAGCCAGTCGCTGCGATAAATCGTAATTTTTAACTCTAACAGTAAGGGTTCGTCCATTAATGAGGTGTCCTAACAGGGCAGGGATGGTCACTCTATAAATGATGACGTGGGCAGGAAATTTCATGCCCTATGCGGACGTCCGTTCTTACATTTAGTACATTAAACGCTGGGCTAACATCGGTTATCGCGGTCCAAATCATGTAAACCATTGTAGTTTCTAATGTAAAATCGAATAAGGACCGCGATAAGCGATGATACCCATAAACAGAAATAATAATTTCTAAATTGCGACATTATTTGCCTATAAAATTCCGCCAATTTTGGGTTACGGTTATAATTTAACCTGTTGCTTCTTCGAAGCCATTTTCAGCCTAGTCTATCAACTATTCTAGGTTTTATTGCCACTTTACTACTTCTCAGTGAGATGCAATTACTTCGAGAGTATCTGGATGTTGTTATAGGCTATTTCTACATTTTAGTTTCATGCAGCGATCGTCCAATGTCGTAGATTCCTGTTTTATAAAAGATAAGTGACTTTTTCTTATTATTGGTTTTTGTGGCAGATTTTTGCATGTAATGACATTTACGAAGTGGTATTACTGTATATCTATGGGTTTGCAGTCTAATGTGTTGTGAGTGTGATATTTTCTGCGCGTTAAACTGGTAGCCGGATTACAACAATTATTCTCCATCTAGCGATTAGATTATACTAAGGGTAAAATACCAGCCTTGTGCCAATTCGTTTATCGAAAGTACAAGAATGTGTCTGAACCTAAAGATTGCTTTATGCCACTAAAGTAGGCGTAGGCCTATTACAGTTATTTTTCACAGAAGGCTGTATATAAAATTTCGCTTTATTATCTAAGGGAAATAACGCGGAATGATATACTGAAATCGATAGTTCAATTGAAACTTCTGCCAATTTTTACCTCAATAAGATTATGACAAATTCACTGACAGCAACATGGCGTGAATGATAAATGTTTCATCAAAGCCAATAGAGATTGATGTCTAAAGAGACTGAGAGCCAATACGGAATTCATTCATTCTGAGAATTTATATAGTCTAACACTATGTAGCGTAACCCATAGGAATGATGATGGCTCAAAATCATCTGCGATTTCCTCATTTTTTCCCAAACACTTGGTGTGCCATCACATCAATCTATTACGCCTATTATTAGGGCTCGTGCTCATTAAAACAAATTTCATTGATCAATCTCCAACATTTAATTTCGAATAAATTCGTTTAATTTGATATCCGCTACGTAAAGCGTTATAAACTGGTAAAAAAGTAGCCACTGAGCCATTTACTGCTTTCTTTCTGCAACCAACTTCAATCACTCTACGTGCTATGTCAGCGATGTGCTTGAATCATGATATCCGAACTATTTATTGCAATGAAGACAGTTCATTTTGTCGCCATCTTCGACTTTTCCAAATCAGCCTTACATGCAGAATGATCGCTTAGGCCTAATGTTCCACCATAGGTTTCACGTTATTATTGTTCGCTATATACGGGCCTAGGTTACTCCGCAAATGGAATACTTGCCCCCTAAATATGCATGTTAGACACCAAGATCACGATTGTAAGTGAACTAGAAGCTGAGATATTGAAAAATTTCTATTTCGGTCGGCCATTTTGGAAAATGGCTGACATATTCATGATTTTCCTGATAGGTGTTTGTAATTAGTTCTGTTGGAATCCTTGCCCCTAAATATGTATGATTAGACACCAAGATGACGATCCTCAGAGAACTAGAAGCTGGGGTTATTGAAAATCTCTTTTGGTCGGCCATTTTGAAACATGGCTGTCAAATTCGTGTAGATAAGTTTTTGTAATTAGTTCTATTGCAATCCTTGTCCTAATATATGCATGTTTAGACACCAAGATCACGATTCTAAGTGAACTAGAAGCTGAGATATTGAAAAATCTCTATTTCGATCGGCCATTTTTAAAATGACTGCCAGCTAGAGGCTGTAAACCATGAAAGAAAAATTGGCATAAACATTTGTCTGCTTCAGAACTATCACCTCATGAATTTAAGCTTCATTGCCAAGATTCTACAAATTTTTTAACCCTTATTATTGTCACATAACCTTATTATTGTCATATAAGCCGACGGACTAAATTGAGAGATAAAGAAATGTGATAATCATGTAAGTTAAAATTTGTATAGCGCCAAGGAGTCCTAATGACGGCTTCATTTTCAAAGGCGCTCTGAAAACGCAGGTGATGAGACTCATAGAACGAGAATTCGTGACTTCAGGTTTTACTATTCGTAAATATTCGGGAATATTAGGGCATTTTTAATATCCGTAAATATTCGTAAATATTTGCTGACGACGTCACTGTTTTTGCTTTATTTACAACTAGTTTAAGACTACTAATTAAGAACATACTTGTGTGATCAGGGGTCCCGGCAACCCTTCTGAGCCAAAGGCGCAGAAGCTCACACAAGTTTTGTGGTGCCGGGGCGGGAGGACGCTCACACAACGTTTTTGGTAACATTCATACAATAACAAGTATAATTTGCGAGCTGAATTTGAATGGTGATTCATGCACATAGTGAGAGCCAAATAAATGATAAACATTGTGTATAATGTTACATGCAGATTTATGTCAAATTTGTTCAACCGATTCAAAGACTCTCTCTCTCTCTCTCTCTCTCTCTCTCTCTCTCTCTCTCTCTCTCTCTCTCTCTCTCTCTCTCTCTCTCTCTCTCTCTCTCTCTCTCTCTCTCTTCTCTCTCTCACTCGCTCGCTGTCTCCCTCTCACTCTCACTCACTCTCAGTCTGGCTTTGTCCGTCTCTGTATGACGTAGGCCTATCTCCCTCTCAGTCCGTCTTTTTCTGTCTTTCTGTCTCTTTTTTCTCCGTCCGTGTGTGAGTGTGTGTGTGTGTGTGTCTCTGCAGTCTAGATCTCCTATCTCCGAAAACCCTGCACTCAGTATGCGTAATGCCAGTATTATGAATAAGATTCACGTTTCAATGAGTTCCAATGATGCGCTTAGTTATAAAGTCGCTGTATGTTGTTTTAAAATTGATGTCACTCATCAGGGCCCAAATGCCAAATAGCTACGCCGCTCAGTGCCAGCCTTAGGTGTAGGAGATATAGGCGGCTGTCTAAGGCGGCATTTTTCAAGGGGCGGCAAATTCCGGCAAAGCACATGATCGACCCGCATCGCCTATTGAGACTTGAACAATAAACTATGCGAAGTTACTGATATAGGATGAGTAACTGTAACATGCAACTGTTCTAACGCCTAGTTTTTAGCACTGAATTTTGTACAATTAATCCCGGATTTTGAAGAATTAAGAATTAAAGGAACTTTAACTTTTTTTAATATTCGTTGGCCATTTTAATATTCGTCATATTATATTGTAAATTTCTAAAAATCTTAATATTCGTTATATGCGCATACTCGTTCTATGATGAGACGCAGCCTGACCAAAACCTCAGCCGAGCATGACCTCACGGAACCCATCATTATAGGACCATTAAATTATAATATTATGTCCCCCACCCCCACTATAGGACCTGCATGCAGTCCCTATCTAATGGGTTCCATCTGCAATGTCAAATGCAGGCAGGTACAGTCTGCAGTATGCATGCTTTGTTGGATGGGTGGGACGGCGATTTCTAGGCTGATCTGTCGACCTGTTATGATCCGACGGAATAATGGTGCAATCGGGTGCTGCTGATGACGTCAGTGGGACGGTGCATTGTTTGCCACTGCTGCAGCTGTAGCCGATATATATAGGAAGGGAAAGTGGCAACGAAGGAAGCAGGAAAGGAGGACGGGTCGATCATCAGGAGATGGACGACGCAGTTGGGGGGGGCGAGACGACAACACACAGAACCTCCTCCTCCTCCTTGTCCTTCTCGCCCTCTTTGTCTTCCTCGTCCTTCTCCTCCTCGACGTCGTCCTTCCCTCCTTTCCTATGCCTCCGTGGGCGTGTCTTCTCCTGTCCTTCGCTCTTCCATTCTATTCGTCTCATCATTCGTCCTCTTTTTCCTCTATTGAAGACTCAATGAAGAGAAGAGAAGGGAAAGAGAGGGTATGTGGAGGAGGAGGAGGAGAGGAGGAGGAGAAGGAGGAGGAGGAGGAGGAGGAGGAGGAGGAGGAGGATGAAGCCATATGGAGCAAAATAGACATCAGAGACACAGAAGGCAAGTAACGGATGAAAGGATGCGGTGGAGGGAGG
>JACEVL010000403.1:1460000-1675000 GCA_020284085.1 Aporrectodea caliginosa
TATAGAAAAAGAAAGAAACCGTCACTTTGGTCAAGTAGGCTTGGCTTCCGTTGATCGTTGCCTTAACTTGTTGCGGTGTGTCAACAAGGTTTTTCAATTAAAACGAAAATATACAAACAATACAAGTCTTCGTTAGAGGCGGCATCATCCTCAGAGGCCAGAACATTAAATGGCGTCCCAGGCAAAGCATACATTTGGCGCCCTCCAACCCCCACTTGACGGTTCAATGAAATCAGAAATTATTTAAATTTGTTTCATAAGCGATAGCTTTGAATTCAAATGAAAATAATTGTAATTGAAAAAATGGCTGAAAGTGAAAAACCAAAACTGAACATTAAAACGCATTCTGGCACCATCTGGCTTTTGGAACCCCTGGCACTTTCCTGATTTGCTTGTGTCTAAGACCGGCACTGAGAGGTCTATACGTTAAACAGTAGACTAGACAGAATTATTGCAGAAAAGGAAGTCGTTTTTGCAGTGTTTACTAAATCTTAACATAACTATTTTATTGTTATCCTTGATCCAGTGGATATAGGCCTACGCCGTGTATCTCCCAATCCTTACCATTGGACTACGCATATTTTAACAATGTTTGTCAGTATTACTAGCTGTGAGAGAAGTTTTCACAACTGAAGCTCATTCAAACTTATCATTTTAAGGTGCACAATGAGAGAAACGCGATTGACAAATTTGGCAAAAAAACAATTAATTTTGACGATGTCATCAATTATTTGGCATCCGTAATAGCACGCAAGACAACGTTAATAGCCTAGTGATAAAATATGGTAATTATAACATAAGCCTAATATGATATGTAAGCCTATATAATTATGTACTGCACACATCACAGCGAGTCAGCGAAAGTCGCAATTCATGCTCTAAAATGTTTTGTTATCTAATAATATAGATTTCAGTAAGTTGCGTTGCTGTATGGGGCAGAGACATGGTCTATGACAAAAGTCAATATGAAGAAACTGGAGGCTGCACATCATCGTTGGCTGAGAAGATTACTGAAGATCACTTGGAGGGATAAGGTCAGAAATGAGGAAGTAAGAAGGAGAACATCCATGGAGAAACTGGAAGACATGCTGAAGAAGATGCGGTTACGTTGGTTGGGGCACATACATAGATCGGGAGAGGAGAGAACGCTAAGGCAGGCACTGGATTGGACTCCGTCGGGATGGAGAAGAGGGCGAGGAAGACCCAGAAAGACTTGGAGAAGCACGATAACTCAGGATCTGGAAGGCGGCGGAATGACGTGGGACGATGCTATGCTGGCCGCGGAAGACAGGATAACGTGGAGAGGCTGTGTCGCCCGATGCGCTGCCAGCGCGAGGAAGGACTAAGGTCTAAGGTCTAAGGTCAGTAAGTTAAAAGTGTAGACCTAATAGGACTTTAGCTAAAACGGATCATTGGAAAATATAGTGAAAAGTGATAGCTCCAGACAGGCTATAAATTGTATGAAATTTTTTTTATGTGTGATACGATCGACGATCATCATGCAAATTACAATATCTTAGAGAAAATAGCATAACCAAAATCAAGTGGCCAAAGGCGGCATTTTGGGACCTCGCCCCGGGCGGCATATCGGATCCGTACGCCACTGCCTTCACTCGCAAATGCTCATGCGCTTCGGCGTGAAACTCCGATTCAGCGTCCGCGCAGTAGTCGGGAGCGCCTCTGAATGGGCAATCTGGTAGGGGCGCTATAACAAGTGTTCAAATACAATACAATACAATACAATACAATTGCTGACGACCTACAATCCTTTACATGAAATCCTTGGAATAAGAACCTACGAAGTACGAACTCCACATAGCACGTTATATAAATACAATAATTCCTGGAGGCATGCAAACTGCCTGTCACTGCATCAAGGCCGTAGCCAGGATTTCGTTTCGGGCGTGTTTACTAGTCCTTGAGCAAGCCGACAAGCATCCGAGTCAACCGATTAAGTTCAATAGACATTCTCGAAACCTTTGCGAAAAAGGCCGAAACTGTGGACTGACGGAGCTACTTCCGTCGGTATAGGCCTACTCAGACGTACATACTGTTGGGAGTGGCCTTCAGTCATCCCGCCATTACGCTATCGTCTCATCATCACACGTGCACGTGCTAACCTTAGTAAAGGCGCACCTCAGAGGCGTGGCTGACCCAGGCCCGGTCATAAAGGAAAGTCTTAAATACCGGTAGTTTATAAAAAGAGCCAGAGAGGTAGGTCACGCGGGAAAGAACGCAGGTCAGAGGGGAGGCTATTCCAAAGAGGACCCACTTCTCTTACCACTCCTCTGAAGTGGTAAGAAAAGTGAGAGAACAGGATACAAGTAAAAAACAGGATGCAAGTAGAGACTCCACATCAGAGGATGTATAGAAGGGTCCAAGAACAGAACCCTGGGGAGATCAAAAGGAGCAGGACGCCAAGGCGAGCGAGATCAGTGAAAAATGGTAGAGTAGGGCGCTCCGAAAGATTGGAAGTGATCCAGAGGAGTGGTAATGTTTATTACATTCTAAATCATGGTTTATTTTCAACATTGATTTATGCAATTTTGTGAAATTGTGACTGAGATTTTAGTAAATCGTTTAACTTTAACAACACATGCAGATTCTGTCGATCAGATCAAGTTTTCAAGCAGCCTTCCTGTGCGATTGTGATGATTTTGATTTAAAGAAGTCTTGTAAATTACTCCTCACATCTTTCAACGACGGTTTCTGTCCTAGAACAAAGTTGTAGAAATACGCACATGTCATTCTATAAATTGTTTTCACAAGCAATTCAGGTTCGACGAGTTCAACAGACGTTCTGTTACGCTGGTCAGTCCGGTTCTTCCTTATAGAAGAGTCTTTACGCCACTGTTGAGCTCAACAGTGGCGTAACTAGGGGTTCCTGCGCCCGAGGGCAAAGTTTAAAGACTGCGCCCACTCATAATTTTCTAGTTGACTGTTAATCGTTCATATCATAGGTCTAGTATAATAAGGTCTACTACATGGTAACAGTGTGTACTAATTTAATTTAATACAATTACAGCTATGATAATTATAGGTTCCAGCTTTTATTCAATGTTTTTTTTATGTAATAAGTAATGAAACATAATTTGCAATGGATTTCTATATATTGTAACAAACTTGAAGGGTAATGGGGTTCGAAGTCCCCCTGGGTTCGTTAAGTGTGACGTTGCAAGTCCCCCTCTCCCACCCCGGCGCCTTCGGCTGCCTTTGAAGTAGCCGCTGTCTCTTCGCGTAGTCAAGTCCCCCTCTCCTCCACCGACGCCTGTCGTCCGTCGGCTGCCTTTGAAGTTAGCCGCTGTCTCTTCATACAGTCAAGTCCCCCTCTCCTCCGCCTTTCTCACTTGACCTAGTCAAGTCCCCCTTTAAGTCACCCTTGAGTCCCCCCTTAAGTCCCCTATCTAATGCATGGGAAATACATGTTAAAGTCCCCCTTTGAGTCCCCCTTAAGTCCCCACTTAAGTCCCCCTTGAGTCCCTTCTTAGGTCCCCGGGACCTGGGCTGGGTTTCGCGCTCTTTAAGGGGCTATATAAGGGCGTGTGCTTGCTTGTTTGCTGGTCTGTTCTAGAGAGTTGTGGTGTAGTCGTCATTGAGATCAGTTAAGTCGGTTGTCTAGAGTCAGTTGAGTTGTCCGTTCTGTAGAGTTAGTCAGTTGTAGTAGTGTGACAGTTGCAGTCAGTCAGTTCTGTGCAGTTATTTCGTGATTGATTGTCGTCGAGTTGACATTGACGTTAATAAGAATTTCATCATTGAAACGTCTTCGAGCCGTTCTTCTCATTGAGTTAGTCACAGTGCATCGACGGTGGCCTTCAAGAAAAACCCTTTGCCCGACGGGAAAGGTCGATCAGCGCGGACAGGAACAGGGAAAAGAAGAAGGGAGGATTTCACTCACCATCCTGGTACCCGAAGAAGAAGAGAGAGAAGAATCCCCCATCCTACGATCCCTGGTGCTCTTACCCCGACCGGTGTGTCACGCTTTTGGTCAAGGACGAACCGGGGTTTGCCACAATATGAAAAGACAAATTTAATTTAGCAGTGAGCAGAGCTTTCACTTGTTTCAAAATTTTGCTATTGTAACACGAATAGTAACATATTGTCATAATGGTCTTTTAAGAGCCTAACATTAAGAAGGCTAAGAAACTTCAAAGGTTTAAAGCTACTGGATACGAGCTAATATTTCTGGCTTTTGCAGATGCAAACGCATCTATTACTTTGTCAAAATCGAGTTTATATAAAACGTCTTTTTCAATGCTTAGAATCACCAAATTACTCAATCGGTTTTGGCTCCATCACTTCGTGAATAAGCCTACGTCAGAATCAGCTTCAGCTTACTAAATGGCATTGTCCCAACAAGCTAAGAAATTGCTGAAATAATTCCAATCTTTAAAGCATGGGACAAGCAAAAAATTTGTAATTACAGGCCAATATCCATTTTACCATATTTTTCGGTATCCGGACGATTGGTCATAGGACGATTGATCATAGGACGATTGGTCATAGGACGATCGTTCATAGGGCCTATTGGTCATAGGACTATTGGTCATGGGGCCTATTGGTCATAGGACTATTGGTCATAGGACCTACCGGCCATAGGTCACATGGGTCATAGGGCCTGTCGGTCTTAGGAACTATCGGCGATAGGACTATCGAAGGCTATCGAAGGCTAAAACAAGAGAATTTTTTAAACATGAACAACCATTTACTGGATCATTTACTGTGAAATTCGTAATACAAAATACTAACAATACGTAATAAGTTTCTTGATTGGCACTGATTGTATTTGTCTAAAAACGATCAGAGTCCCCAATTAATGCCTTTTATACTTGAGTAACATACGGGTCAAACGTTTATTATTTCGACCGAACGTTAAGTTCTTTGAAGTAAATACTGTTGATGCCTGTCAGTAATTATCCTAATAAGTTTCTTGATTGACACTGATTGTATTTGTCTAAAAACGATGAATTTTCCCTAATTGCTGCTTATTTTGCGTTCGGTGTGTTAGGCTTAAAAGTTAAAACTAAGAATGTCCATAACTAACGACTACAACCAAGTAGGCTATGAATGTCGGTTTATTAGCGGCAGTTGACCAATAGGCCCTATGACCAAACGTCCTATGACCAATCGTCCTATGACCAATCGTCCTAGAACCTATTTTTAAAAGTTAAAAAAACATCTATGGAAGAATAATGTCATACATTACATCTAAGAACATCTTGTTTAAAGGTCAGTATGGCTTTCGAACTGGACACTCTACTTACATGGCCGTCATGGAGATGTACAAGATTTCTGAAGCCAGGGATCAAAATTATTTTTCCATGGGCGTCTTCTTCGATTTATCCAAAGCATTTGACACCGCAAATCATGAAATTTCACTTTAAAAATTGGAGCACTACGGAATAAGAGGCATATGTCTTGATTGGCTCACTGATTACCTAAAAGTTAGAAGACAGTGTGTCTCATTTATCTCGCATATATCTGAAGTCATATGTGGTGTGCCGCAAGGCTCTGTACTAGGCCCTTTGCTGTTCTTACTATACGTGAATGATGTCTCGAACACCTCGTCGTTGCTTTATTTTATCATGTTCGCTGACGACACCAATGTTTTCATGTCAAACAAATCTATTGAAGTATTAGTTAACACGATGAATGCTGAATTAAAACTCGTCGGGGAAATGGTTTAAAGCCAACAAATTATCGCTCAATCTTGCAAAGACGAATTTTATATTGTTTTGCTCTAAAAGGAAAATTGAACCGAACTTAGATTGTAATATGACTATTAATATAGATAATCAAAGCATAACCAGAGTGTCATCATCTAAATTTCTGGGTGTGCACATAGACGAACAGCTAACATGGAAAGAACATTATAACCGATATTTCTAAAAAGATTAAAAAAATATAGGCATAATTTCTCGTGTTCGACATCTTCTGCCACGATATATAGGCCTATACTTGTAAATTTGTATTAATCTTTAATATATCCGTTATGTCCCATTGCAATCTCACATGGGCCTCTACCTACCGCACCCGCTTGACCATGCTGACAACCTTACAGAAGCCAGTTATTCGAATCATATGTAATGTATCCTACAGAGCTAAGTCAGCTAACACCAAACTTTTATTCTTTTATTCCTGAACAATGAAAATATTGCCTTTCGAATGCATTAATAAGCTGCAAGTGGCGCTATTTATGTACAAAATTCATTCGCGCCAAATATTAGCCAACTTTGATCACTGGTTCTGAAAAATTCTGAGGTAGGCCTACACGACCACTATACACGATCATCAAGCAATTGCCACCAAAGAAGTGTGCACATCAATATTAGGCAGCATAGTATCGGCACATAGTTACGGACCACTGCTTTGGAACTCCCTGCCCAAGGAACTTACCTGTCTACCCACAGTCTATCAGTTCAAAAATAAATTACAAGTTTACCTTTTGGCTGCAACTGTTTAAAATTTACTGCATGGATTTGTGCATGCATTGCTCTGTTTTTATGATACGAGTTAACTTTGTATTTGTTGTTTGAAGAGTATTTTACTGCCTGTAAGAATAACTATGGACACCATAACAAGGATTATTTGAAGACGTAGGCCTACTGTGTTAAATGATCAATAAACAAATATACTGTTAGATTAATGATTGATGAGACTAGGGTGACCCTGCTAGCGGAACCTTATGTTCCTTTGGCCCTTTGGGTCTGCCTATTGACGCCACTGCACATGAATGTCTTGATTGTCGGGGATTGTCGTTTGTATGTGATAGTATTATGGTGATCAATAAAAAAGAATTGATTGAATGTTGATTTTACTAGAAACGCGCATGTAACGCGCATGTATTTCCAGCAATGAAATAATAATTAGGCCTACCTGTGCATTAATAATAATTACCTGTGCATTACACAGAGAAGAAAATGCTTCTCACAATACGCCAGTGACGCAATCAAACAATTATGCTAATTTATTGATGAAACGTGGGAAAATGTCTTTCTTCTTCTGAAACGACACGACAATACAGCGGATTCTTGGTATTCACTATTCTAGTAGCCTACCGAGGGGTGTTCCAGCGATGTCACGGAACAAGGAGCAATTCAAACACGGGGGGGGGGCGCAAATTTTGAGACTAGTTACTTTATCTTGAAATATGATTATATGAAATAGCAATCATAAATGCAAAAAATGTAATAAAATGAACTAACAAATAATGGTGTGTGTTTTGTATCAATCAATCAATCAATCAATGCTATTATTGATCACCGAAAACATATAAACACGGAAACAGTTAGTTTAGTTAAACATGCAGTGTCAATGGGAAACCCCAAAGGAACGAATATTAATAGATAGATAATTGTCGTTGACTTGTTTGAAAATATTAGTAAATAGCCGCTCAGATCTGTTACATTACATTACAGTGTATCGTAGGCCCATATCTATATATTTTCATTTATTTCATCTAGGCTATGTTCTCATAATTTGCATAATTTACGTCGTTACTGGTTAAGCTGATTTTGGGAAAGGGTGGGGTGGGGGCTCTAGTTTTACGTTTGGCACAAGGCACAATAATGTCTATAGCTTGCTACGTCGCTGACTATATTCTTGCCACATTTTAAACCGAAAACCAAATTGTGCATATTTTAAATTTAATATATTGAATTATTGAATTTAATAATACAATTTCTGTCACATAGTACTTAACACTCAACGCTAATTTTTCAATAACTCTTTTCAAAAACTCATTTCAATAACTCATTTCAATAACTCATTTCAAAAACTCATTTCAATAACTCTTTTCTTTTCAATAACTCTTTTCAAAAACTCATTTCAATAACTCATTTCAATGACTCATTTCAATCACACATGCAATCATTCATTTCAATAACTCTTTCAATAACTCTTTTCAATAACTCTTTTCAATAACTCTTTTCAATAACTCTTTTCAATAACTCTTTTCAATAACTCTTTTCAATAACTCTTTTCAATAAATCATTTCAATCACTCATTTCAATCACTCTTTTCAATCACTCTATTCAATTCACAAATTCTCTGGCATGCTTCGACAAAACTGCTTGAAGGTAAGTAAAATCGTTGTAAAGCTCATCTCCATCACCAATCGAAGAACAGTTAGCAGTAGTTTGTACGGGCATTTTGTTTTAAGCCACAACATTTTGTTCGTTTTTGGTCACAAATTAGAAAGCGCGGACATTTGGCTGCCTCGACTAGGTCAAGTCGGGTCTCGGGACATTTGCCTCGAAATAGTATTCATAAAACCTATATATAATACCTATATATATTATATATAGCCTACATACATAAATAATGCAGACGTACATATTTACATCCACATTCCACGCATGTTTATAAACGTAAATACATGGATACATGCATGCATACATACATAGGCTTACATGCATACGTACGTGCTTAGATATATATACGGTTACCTACGTAGTACGTACATGCTGTGCATTGAACTGGTTTTCCTTACGCCAATTAAAACAAATGATGTTGGCTGTTATAACTAAGATGCATGCATGTAATTATGAGCAAGTCGTTCAGCTGTGGGTGGGTGGGGGTGGGGTTGGGGGTTGTCCCAGTTGTTTCGTTTGGAATGCGAAGTCAACGTATAAACCCTAACCGTGGGTCAAAGTCCCTGATCGTCAGAATTATGATCGATTACTTGTAATTGGATTCGGTTTTTTTCAGTGTTGTCTATGGATTGTTGTCGAGGTCACAAGGTCAGCGTCGACTGTTTGCCTCTGTGCAGCCTCAACCCCGATACACGCAGATTCACCGGAAACCTCGTCTGCCAGCACAGGTTCAACCATATCGCCGTACCATGCAGAAAGGGTAAGAGACTGAATGACCACGAGCGGTGTCTACCACGATGGGGCATGACCAAATTGCGACAGAGCCAAAGGACTGCATGTTCTGTCAAAATAAGGCTATCATGATGCTTGGTCCATCTGGTGAACGCAGACAAGATTTCGTGGTATCCCAAGAGAACCTGACTTTACAGAAATTGCAGTGCTGCTCTGTACGTCTCTCTGTCTCTGTCTGTCTGTTTCTCTCTCTCTTTTTCTCTCTGTCTCTGTCTCTGTCTCTCTGTCTCTCTCTTCTCTCTCTACCTCTGTCTCTTTTAAGAAGAGAACAAGTCCGTGCGCAACTTTTTTCTTCGCACAGAACAGATGGCACGGCGAATTAGTCGCTTTGGTATACTCGAAAGTAAGAAGAGCGATGGTTCTGTGCGATCCAGAGGATCCAGAGGCTAAAGGACTCCTCGCAGCCCTGCAGCCTCTTAATTAAGATCATTAGACAGAGTATACGATTGCCAAGACATTGGGATGAGCATTAAGATCTTAAATGCGACTATGAGTTTCTGCACACATTGTTTGTAACCAGCGCACTTCCTCTCGTTTGAAGCTGGATTATGTCCACAGTTATACAATGTAATATGTATTAATTGTAGGCTATTATGCAACCGAGCTGCAGAATTTTGTTAAGGTTGCTGGTGATCATGTATACGTAATAGTTAAGCTTGCATAGATAATTAGATATCATTGTCATACTATTGTAAATCTCTTTATGGGACATATTATGTTTTCAGTGAAGCGTATCCTGATTTACAATGAACCAAGAAATGGCTTTTGAACTCTTGAAGCGTGTCAATGCGTTTAATGCAAATTGTAGGTGAAGCGCCGAGCTACAGCCGACCAGATCTCCAAATGCTAACGAAGACAACTAAAGGTGGTGTAAAGCAGAGTTGTATTGTCTCGAGACACTGTCTCGGTCTCGAGACGTCTCGAGACAGGTTTTTCGATGTCTCGGTCTCGGTCTCGGTCTCGGACCCCACTGTCTCGGTCTCGGTCTCGAGATCATTTCTCGACTTTTTGGAAACTATCTGGAAACGAAAGTCTTGTCTTTTTGGAAACTGTCTCGAAGCGAAAGTCTTGTTCTCTTGTAGAAGCGGTCTCCAAAGTTCTCGTACAAACTGTATTTTGTTCGAAACTTCGTACAGTATTGCGCTGTAAAATTGTCTTGTGCCGAATGGTGTTTCTGATATTAAGGTTTCAGAGTATTGAAAAAAGCAGTCTTAAGTTTGCACTTTCAGTCCAAAATTTCCAAATATCTTAAAATGTCTTATAAAGAACCTGAAATCGTGAAATTTGCATTCACGCAGTTTGAAATCAATGAAAACCAAAATAAATGGCATGCCGTTCGTCGTTTGTGTAAAGCCAACATATTATTAAACGAAACTCTTTTAACAGCATCTAATTTCTCAAGGTGAGTGATGTGACCTATGTCGCTAAATCGCTAATAGGCCTAGGGCCTATATGGAATTTTGTTGGTTTAAATTTTAGAATCATTTAGAAGATTTCAGAATGGCTGAAATATTTAATTTCTTTATAGTTTATACAATTCAGGTGATTGGCTGATTTCAGTGACTTGACCCTTGTATTAGACTTCAAAAGTTGAGAAAAATTGTTTCGGGACTTGGGTCCAATGTGCATTTCACTCGTTTTGAACTGTCTCGAACTGTCTCGGACCTGGTGTCTCGTCTCGGTCTCGGTCTCGGACCCCACTGTCTCGGTCTCGGTCTCGGTCTTGGACCCCACTGTCTCGGTCTCGGTCTCGAACCCCACTGTCTCGGTCTCGGTCTCGAGTTTTATGTCTCGTATACAAGTCTGGTGTAAAGTATAAACTACTTAGGCTACATGTATTTTAATGGGATCTTCGTTCCGTAGTAGTTCGTTATATAGGCTATGTCGCTCAGGAAATTGATTACTACATGTAGATATAGAGTCCTTCTGTTCCTTCCTTCTTCCATCTTTTTTATAATCGGACAAAATTTGATATATTAAACTATTTCAAAGCACTTTTTCAATACTGTTCAATCAAATGTTTTTGCTGTTTAAATTTGGTCGGACTTGCAATAAGTTTAATGTGTCTACAATTTTCATTAGTCCCTAAATGCTTAAGAAACTTAGTTATCTTATTCTTGTTTACGCAATCAAAAGTAGAGGGTAGGCTAAAAACTCCAATTATTTTGATAGCAGAAAAGAAGTTAAATGTGTCGTCTACTGCAACTGAGGTACCTCGCGACCTGACTCTCAGCCTGGCCGCCGTTGTTATGACAACCAGAGTGGTAGCCATGGCTTCGACATCTTGCTTTATCAGAGGATTCTGGAGAGCGTAGCTGTGAAACGAAGGAACGAAACCCGACGAACCAAACCAGACATTCGACGAGAGGAGTCTCTGAGTCAGGAAGCGGGTTGCGCCTATATAAAGACACAGGAGTTTGTTCTGCCGTATGTGTCAATGTTCGTTTCGTGTCTCTCTAATAATAATCGCTTCTCTCAGCGTGTGTTTCAACAGACACTTTGGAGTTCTGGATAGACACAGTCTACAAACCAGATGCGAGATATTTTACGTAGCACACAACCGCGGCTAATGACTCCTATTTACAGTTTCTGGTATTTTTGAGATTGGCGTGCATCATTAGTTAACCTTTTAAGTAAATTGAGTCCATAGGCGTAACTTTCTATTGTGACGGTGGTGTCCGGTCACCACCACTTTTAAAAGTGGTGGTGATAGTCACCACCACTTTTTGGTACTGCAATGAAATAATATTTTTTAACAGAAAGCATCGTCTAAGCTATTCATGCATAGCCTAGGGCCCTAGGCCTACTTAACATCGCAATGGCGGCAATGCTGATAGAGGCCTCCACAGTGTGTCCCAAAGATTTTAACAGGGAGGAAGATGGCCTACTGAAAGAAAATTGGCTTGCGCAGTGCGAATGAGGGCGCGTGATGCATTCTGGTCGGTCCAGGGCCAAACAAGCGAAAGTTCCTATTGGCTTGCGTAGCGCGCATGACGGCGCGTGATGCATTCTGGTCTGTCCATGGCCAAACAAGCGAAAGTTCCTATCTCTGGAATGCTAAAATTCATCTGTTAAAAGTCGTCTTATAGGAAAAGTTTAGGAGAATTTAGCATTTTTGGCCCAGTAGAAAGTTACGCAGCATGCCGCACTGTTGTGAAGCCTTTAATTATAGGATTTCGATGTTACGATACTTTTCGTATAAAACGACTTTTAACTGATGGATTTTAGTAGGCTATTGCAAAGATAGTAATGTTCGCTTGTTTGGCCCTGGACAGACCAGAATGCATCACGCGCCCTCATTCGCAGTTGCGTTATCAGTGGTTCATCTTCCTCCGTGTTAAAATCTTTGGTGTGTCCACACTACCATACATAGGTTTGGTTTCATAATTTGGTGACGTCATCAAGTTTGTTTCTATTAAAGGTCAAATTATCGAATTCATATATTATAGAAAAATGGATAGATTCAGTGTAAAAATACTGCGAAAGGTTTATAGTTGTGCATGCAATATATGATGTTTCGTTGGCAGGCTGTAAGCTCTTACTGAAGTCTATGGTAATATATCGGGTCAACCATAATTTAGGCTGGTAAATTATTTTATTTTGTCAAATTAAAATGGAAGCTGGATGGATGAAAATCATTGTTGGCCTAAATGGAAGTTGGATTGATGAAAATAAATCTTTGTTTAAATAGAATTTGGAATGATGAAAATAATTGTTTCCGTAAATAGAAGCTGGATTGATTAATCTAAGTCTTCAATAGAAGTTGGATCGATGAAGTTTGTTTGCTTAAATAATTCTTGACTACAGAGAAGTTGGATTGATGAAAAGATTATTGGATAGATCTAAATAGAAGTTGGATTGATGACAACAATTCTAGCTTAAACAGAAGTTCGATCGATGAAATTTTTTCTCGTAAATGGAAGCTGGATTGGTGACAAATATCAGGGACATTGGTAGACTGCTTACTTATCAGCTTCAAGTATTGCATTGAAGACAATAAAATAATTTACCAACCTAAACTAGCGTTGATGATGACTATTGGTACCATAACGACGATTATTATTTGTAGTAGTAGTAGCCTAACGATATTCATTTAAAAGCCGCAGTAGCAGACGGACAATGCGTAGCATGTCTCTGAGGCTTCGACGCTGCTAGTCTCTTGTCTCCTTCGCAACTGGACTTAGAACAGCATCTAACACTCTCTGGACAACCCTCTGACTTAACGCAGGTCTCCTGAGCTTAGCTAGCTTTCCAACAGTACATTAAAAATTAGGAGGAGGGGATTGGTCACCACCACTTTCTGGGGCAAAGTTACGCCCCTACTAAATTCAACGAACTATAGGCATACGCTCTAAATCATTTTGCAACTAAAGGGACTTTACATGCATATTTGGCATAAATGTTTTGCATATATTCAAGTCAATAGATAGCTGCTGATAATAAAAGAATTAATAACAGACGCATATCGTATTTCGGGCATTGTTTACAAGCAGGGGCAGCCTGGTTATTGAACTCTGAAAACGTCGGCTTCCTTTTGTAGTTGATTAAGACCTTCTGGCGTTGAGGAAGGCTTGGATGAACTCTTCCATGTCAATGGTATCTGAGTTGTCTTTGTCAAGTACCTCCAGCAGTAGACCAATTTCCTCGTCCGAAAAGGCCTCTCCCAAGATGGATGTTGCGCGCTTCAGCTCGCCACGGTTCAGCACTCCGTTTCCATCGACATCGAACTTGGAAAAGATGCGACGCATAAGAGCGGCTCTTTAAAAGTCAATAAATCAATCGATTCAGAGATCAATCGATCAATCAATCAATGAACCAAACAAACAACCAGTCAATGAATCAATCAATCAATCGACGTGCCAGTCAGTCAATGAGTCATTCAGTCATTCAGTTGTTCAAGTAATCGATCCGCACATGGCGGGCGGGCGGGCCGGCCAACTATCCAACCGATCACTAGAAGAACAGAACGACCTACATTTGATATATTTTTATTATTGTATGCTTTACTAATGAAAGAAATTATTATTTACAAAACTTAATAATTAAGTTATCAATAGATGTATAATGAATTATTGTTGATATGACTAAATTGTTAAAGATATGTTTTATTGCAAACATTTTACAGCAACGGACAAAGTCAATACCTTAGGAAATGGTAATTAGTAGGAATACATAATCTACATAATAATATCAATGAATCTTATACGACTGAAGGTAGGCCCTATACCTGTGCAGCTGAGCTGGGGCTTTGGCCATTGCTCTTACGTACTCGTCACGTGACACCAGATCATTCCCAGATGCGTCTGATTTCTCAAAGAAATTCTGGAATCGTAAATTGAAATATGAATCGACGCTTGTCTGCAGTTCTGTTCTGTTCTGTTCTCAGCCATCCTCGTTTCGAGGGTCGGCCGCATCATGAACAATATTCCTCCGTCTTCTGTCTTCCGTCAGTCTTATCATCTCCTCCATTGTCAATCCCGTCCATTCCTTTATGTTGCCCAACCAGTTTGTTCTCGGTCTTGTGATCTGCATGATGTTTTTCTCCATGCATGTTCCCTCTCTTCTCATGATATGTCCGAAATAAATCAGTTTTCTGTCTTTTACCGTCTTCAGCAGACTCGATCCTCTCCACTCCTGCCACCCCCAACACCCATTCATTTGTCCGCATTTCCGTCCAGGATATATTCATGATCAATCTCAGACACTTCATCTCGAATGCCTCTATTCGTCTCTCCTCGTTTGGAGGAATATTGTTCATGAGGCGGCCGACCCTCGAAACGAGGATGGCTGAGAACAGAACAGCCTGCCTGTCTGTCGCTCTCTGATTCTGTTGCTCTTCGTCTCCACTCCGTCTGTCTGTATCTGTCTGTCTATCAGTCTGTCTAACTGTTTATCGTAGAAGATTTATAATGCTATCTCCTTGTCTGCAGATTAACTGCAATTTATGGCTTTGTGTGGGCAGTTATGACAATAGGTCCGACAATCTCACCGGGCTGCAGTTTTGGAATAGGACGTCCTACTTGATGTCTTGCAAAGGCGCTATATAAGTGCTTCATACAAAATTAACATGCGACAGGTTCGTTGATGTCCGTTGTGCCATAAGAACTTCTCTGTGTTGATAGTATGCCACGAAAAACAATATCCTTTGACTTCTATCGTAATCGTAATCTCCAAACTTCTAAAGCGCCACTCGAAAGTCAAGCGCGGGGCACCAGCTTATACAGCAGCTTGCGTTCAGCAGCTTGTTCTGCCGCTCCGAAGAGGAGCCGCTGACGTCAGATTATTAAATTCTATTGATAGGATAGAATTGCATTGGATAGGATAGAATATCATGGGATATGATAAAATAGGATGGGATAGGATAGGGTGGGATGGGATAGGATAGGGTGGGATGGCTTAGTAGGCCTAGCCTATCTACAGAGGAGGCAATGGAGAACTCTCCTCACTGGTTTTAATATCAGGGGCGTCCTTTGGTCTACAAGGCTGAGGGTACCACATTTCGGATCGTTTCCCCTTCGCGGCTGTTAGGTAATTATAACGGAGCCTAAGATAACAACAGCAATAATAATAATAGGCTACATGACGTCAGCGGCTCCTCTTCGGAGCGGCAGAAGACGCTGCTGAACGCAAGCGCACCAAGTATTCATGCCTCCCCACTACGTACGCGCGAATTCCCCGTGCATGCCATCCCCCTTGTAACCAATTAACCATCGATTCAATTGGTCCCACAAACCAAACAGGATTCGAGTTCCTATAGCAGTTGGGCCGCCGCCGCCGCCGCCGCCGCATGAGAAAGGCAGCGGGCGACACAAGCGAAAGGATTCATCTTTTACAGCGCTTGTCCGTTTGCTCACAACTTTTCAACGGCATTTAGAGACTCTTTCATGATCGACACGTCGGGGACGAGAACCTCTAATCCAGTTCTAATTTCTTAAAGCCTGAGGGATCCCTGCTTTTACCTCGGTCGAAAAATAATCATAATAATAACAGTAATAAAAAAGAATAATAATAATGACCACGAAGATGCTCGGAAATTCCTCTGACAATATAATACTGGGCGTAGTTTCTTCTGAGTGTGAAAAGTGGGGGTACGGTAGGCCTACCGTCCAGTAGAAAAAGTGGGGGCTGCGGGTATCCCTCGTTTCCCCCAAAATTACGCCTGTTTAAGACCATTGCAATCACTGGAGATACAATTCCTTATACTTTTCGTTTTTCCAAGCACTGTCGTCAAATATACGTTGCATCCGAAGTGCGTATACGGTAGAATGGCGTCGGATATAATAATTATGGATATGATGAGATGAGGGTAAATTAATAACCTGAATGGTATCGTCGCTTCCTCTGTATCCGTGCGTCCTCATGGCAGAGCAAAGTTCATGGACGCTCAGAGAGCCACTGCCGTCCTTATCTGCCTCGTCAAAGAACTTCTCCAGGTCTGCTTTGCTGGCCATGATCTATACTTCGACTTTGTCCTTTCACCTTACGAACAAAAATCATGCATTGGCTTTATTAGGAAATCCATGGAGGCCATTGAATATACGACGACGAATAGAGTACAGATGAGTTCTATTAACCTACTTACCTATACAACTCGCTCCTATTAGCACAACCATTCTACAAATTCATAATTTTATTTACAAATCCAGTCATATTTCGCTCAACACACTTTTCTTCCACCTTGACAAGTTGACATTCCTCCGCTATCCATGCAGCCAACTCATTCTTCAAATCTGGGAACTGTCCATCGTCCAAGGTGCTCCATTCTTCTGGAGTTAACTGCCACAACAATTACGACAATTCATGAACCCATCGTATACAAACTCATCAAAGCCACACCCCTTGCAATCTCTGCAATAATATATATACCAATATATATATATATGTATGTATAGGGTAGAGTGGGGCAAAACGCCCCCGCGGGGCAAAACGCCCCCTCCCGGCCCTGTCCCCCCTGTGCCATGTAATGAAATTTTTGAATGTTTTGGGGTTTCTTAGTTGTACCCTAATGAGATAATCGTCAGTTATTTATCTTTAGATGCTTTGCTTATTTTTATTTTAGAAAAATTGATTTTTTCGTGTTTCCTTATAAGAGTCAGCCGCCAATTCTGTATCATTAATGGTGCCAAAATGCTAGATATAGCCAATAATACAAATATAGGTCTAAAGTATACCCTATATCGAATAACTGTGCACAATAAATGGGGCTTTAACATATCAATTTTTTATTATATGGGCAATCTCACAAGGTAGCACCAAGCGGGGCAAAACGCCCCCCTATGGAAAATGCTGACATGGGGCAAAACGCCCCCTCACCTCAGAGTCACCTGAAGCAAAGCATATTTTTTGTATTTAATTATTTTTTATGACATCTTTCAAAAAAAATTCTAGATCTTTTTACTTCTTATAGTTATTGTTGCATCATGGCAGTGATTGCAGTTGATTATGTGCATCGACTTTTCAGGTAGCGGGGGTCAAATCACGGGGGGCGTTTTGCCCAGGTGAGGGGCAAAACGCCCCCTTTTGAAGCACTCTGTATTTTATTATTTTTTAATGTAATCTTTTGGGGCATTTTATCGGACATAATTTTACTTTACTTGGGACATTCAGTACAAGGTCTTACAATAATTTCATGCTGAAAATGTTGTTACTCACGTTGTAATTGAGCAAAACCCGTTAAAGGGGGCGTTTTGCCCCACTCTACCCTATATATGTATGTATATGCATGTATATATATATATATATATATATATATATAATGGAGCTAGACAGAGACAGTCTCAGACAGACAGAGAGACAGATCGACAGACTGATCGACAGACAGAGAGAAGAAGAAGAAAAATTAAAACAACAACGACACCAACAACAAGAACAAGAACAAAAACAAAAACAGTCCAGCACGCTAACCACTACATAACCGACCACCCCATAGTAGGCTAATCATGCGGATGCCGGTCTGTTACTTGTAAGGCCTATTTGTCCCAGTCCACTGCAGGCTTAAACCTGTAATGCGTCGTCTATGTCCTCTTTGAATTGTTTCCCACATCAGAAGACGACGGCTGAAGAGTAGAAGAGAGGAGATTAAGTGGCTGCCTCTAGATACACAACCTACCTTCTTCTTCTTCCAACTTATAATTCGATCGATACGTTCTAAATTCCAATCGATTGTTGTGCTGCTCAAAATCTCTGACACTCTGAAATTCCTCGTCTGGTCTTCCTATGATGGCGACACTCTGATTGGTCGACCTCTGCACATCTAGTATAGATGATGATGATGATGCATCGCTGGCTGAGGCTGAGGCTGAAGCTGCGGAGAAGCCAGACACAGGCGACGCATTCCAGTCTTATCCATGTAGGAGAGGTCGTACCACTCACCCAGCATTGCAACTGGGTCACGTAGAAGTACGGAAGCACAAAACGGCATTCCATTTAAACAGTCTTCTCCTCCTCCTTCTGTTATTTTACCTTAGACCTTAGTCCTTCCTCGCGCTGGCAGCGCATCGGGCGACACAGCCTCTCCACGTTATCCTGTCTTCCGCGGCCAGCATAGCATCGTCCCACGTCATTCCGCCGCCTTCCAGATCCTGAGTTATCGTGCTTCTCCAAGTCTTTCTGGGTCTTCCTCGCCCTCTTCTCCATCCCGACGGAGTCCAATCCAGTGCCTGTCTTAGCGTTCTCTCCTCTCCCGATCTATGTATGTGCCCCAACCAACGTAACCGCATCTTCTTCAGCATGTCTTCCAGTTTCTATTATTATTATTATTATTATTTTTATTATTTTTATTATTATTATTATTATTATTATTATTATTATTATTATTATTATTATTATTATTATTATTGTTTGTCCCGAGGTATACAGGATCCCTCAGCATGGCCGTTTTAAGGTCGTCGTAGGCCCTACATGTAGACAAAACTTAACAAGTTTCACCCCCCCCCTTGAAAATTATTTCTCCCCCCCCCCGAAAAACTGAAATAACGTCCCTGGTGCAACTAAGTAAGTAAGTAAGTAAGAATATTCTTTAATTGACTACCAGCAAACGCACAGTAGCTTACAGAAGAAATAAATAATACAAACATTTATGCAAAGTCATATAACATTCTCATAATAAAACTTCTTTTTGCAAAGGCATCAATTCTAGGTAGGGTGAGATCATGTGGTCTGGGCCGCGTATTGTATGGAGTGACCTTACGGGGAGGGAGGAGATCGTGAAGGACGTGACAAGGATTTGAGAGAATTGAACGAAAAAGAGTAGAATCAGCTCTAGCACAGTGTTTGTCGAAACTAGGAAAATCGGCAGGGAGGAAGCCTAAACGGGTCAATTTTCTCAGAATACCGTTAAGTCGTTTACGCTCTCCTACAGTGGCAAATCCCCACCAAACAGGGGAGGCATAAAGTAGCCGTGCGAGGGTAGTAGCTCTAACAATGTCAAAGAGACGTTGACCGTGGAGACCGTGGGCGACCAAAACACGTAGCGCGAACATGGATTGTCGGGCTTTGCAGCAAATTTTGTCAATGTGTGCACCAAAGCCAATCCGATCAGAGATAGTGACACCCAAAATAACCATCTCCTGGACCCGCTCGATGCCAGGGATGGGGGAAGGGAGGGCAATAGCTTTGGACCTCGGTCGTCTAATGATCATTTCTCTGGTCTTAGCATGGTTTAATTTAAGATTGCTAATGGATGCCCACTGAGAGATATGATCAAGTTCAGAAAGAGTGCTGTCAAAGCAGGAAGCAGGAATCAGCAAGTAGCTATCGTCGGCATATTTAGGAAGACGGTTTCCACTGCATTTAGGTTTAAGGCTACAAATAGCAATGACAAAGTCAGTAGGTCCAAGGCCAGAGCCTTGGACTATGCTGGCATTAATGGTACAGAGGGGAGAGATTTCACCCCCAAATTTAGTACAGTGCTGACGCTCGTGCAAGAGAGCAAGTATCCAGTTGTACAAAAAGTCCGGAATGGGTTGAGTTGCTAGTTGATCAGCTAGATGTTTGTGTCTAACTGTATCGAAAGCCTTACTAAAATCAAGGGACAGGAGCAGTGGCGGATTTAGCTATAGGCCCAGGGGGGGGCGGTTCGCCCCCCCGCGCCCCGCTTGGTTGTATGATGGCGCCCCTCAAGACCAAACCCGTCATGGTGGACAAAAGGGGCGACAAAATTAAATTTTTTAAGACATTTTATCATCTGCGCCCTTAATTTTAACGACGGCCTAATCGTATGAAACACGACAAATGTCAGTCGATGCACTGTTTACAGCAAGCTACAGCATATCGAGTTTCCATTCTAAGATGAACTCACTCCTTCAGCCTGAGGGGCTGCAGGCAGTGCAGGGTGACCCCTGCAGCCAGAGAGACTGCAAGTCAGTTCTCTTCCACTGTCTGTGAAAGCCCACAAACCGAATATTATATATTTATGCTATATATGTATATATGCATAGATGATCAACGCTGTCCTCTGTAGTCATGTTTCTTCTCTCTATACCCCACAACTCTAGCGCCTTCCTCTGTCTCTCTGTCTGTCGTTCAGTTTGATATATTATGCCTGTCACATGAAACAACCTCTGCATTTGGAATTCGAAGAAACCCATCTTTCCTATACGGTCGGGTTTCCTGTGTGGTTGCAGCCTTCCGTGGCGCTAGGTAGGCGCCCTGTTGACCTCTCTAAGTCCAGGGCGGGCTTATAGGCCCTATAGTATAGGGCAAGTTTATCAATGGCGCTGGCCAGAATGAAGTAGCCGCTTCCATTAATTTTGCTGAAGTTCCCATAGAGTCATAGACTTTGCAACTATCAAGGACAGAACAGTTCTGAGTCTGGTAAGACCCATTATATTCATATCATCGATTAACGTTCAACACATAGGCCTAACGTTTCAATAACTCTGTGTTTCGTTAAACTTTTAAATTTCTTTTGGCGGCTCTGCCGCTCTTGCCATTACTCGCCAACGTATGTTAATGATCAAATCACTTGCATTGGAACAGTCACAGACAAGTGATAATAACTCCCTAATCCAGTGCTTCCCAAGCCCCAACCTCGGTGTCGCGGCACTCAAGAGTGCCGTGAACCTGCTCAAGGGCTGCCGTGGCTGGATGAGCAGAATGGTAGCCTATACCATAATATTTGTGCAGCGTTTTATGTAAAATATTTTCTTAAATTATCACTACTGACATATAAGCCTATAATTATTGTTTTTTAAAGTTAAAGTAGTGTAGACTGCAGAGATAGTCGCAACCCTTCAGTTGAATAGAAGGAACGTTGCTTGTCAGCAAAATAATGAACTAAGTCTATGAAAATAGCTTAAATTTAGGCCAGGGGTGCAGCTGATCTGCCATTTCGTTAGTAAGGCCGGTGCCGTTATCTGAAAGAGGTTGCGAACCAATGCTCTAATTAATCTATTAGTATTTTAATACATGTATTAAATATATCTCACTCTTTCTGTTACGTCGGCTACTGCAGAAAGAACTTGTAGCAGATTGAAAATAATCAAAATTACTTGCGATCCACAAAGACGCTTAAATGAACGCCTGTCTAGACAGGCATGAGGCCTGATATCAATCGAAAGAGAATTGACTGGAGCTATTGACTCTATAGCAACTATCAATCGCTTTGCACTGATGAAGCTTCGTAGAAAACAATTCATATAAATGCTTGATGAATCTGCGACATTATGTCCCTGAACATTTTGCCACTTTGAAACAGTTTTAGTTAGAATAGTAGGCCTATAAAAATATACTAATGGTCTACTACATTACTAAACATAATGGCATTATTTCAAACATAGGCTACCATCGTTTAAAGTAAATTACAATATTTACGCTAGAACATGGCGCCCCTCAGAAAGAGCCCTTGCCCCCCCGCGCAAGCAACCCTGGATCCGCCACTGGACAGGAGCCTAACATAGGGCTCAGATTCGAGCATCGATTGAAGTTCATGGGTTATGGAAATCAGTGCAGCAGATGTGGATCCGGAAGGGCGGAAAGCGAATTGGTCCGTAAAAATCCTGTTAGAGCATGGTTGAGTGATAAAAGGGTAAAAGTACCTACGAACAACCATTTTCTCCAAGATGCGTGAGAGGATGGAAGTGATAGAGATGGGTCTAAAATCAGCTTCATTAAGAGGAAGGGAAATCTTGGGTATGGGGGTGATCATACTGAGGCGCCACTGTAAAGGGACATAAGAATTGGTAAGAGAGCATACAAATAGATCCGTAACAGGCTGAACTAAAAGATGCGCCATGGCTGATATCAGCCAGGAGGGTATGCCATCAGGGCCGGTGGAGGTGCCTTTGACTGATGCAAGCGCTCTATAAACATCAAACAGATCAAAATTAACAGCATTGGCTTGCACAACAGTTTGTTTAACGGGAGGCGGAACATAATCAGGATCAGTGGAGATGTTCATGTAGTGGAGGTTGAGCGACGATGCCGTGATAGACCCGATGTTGGCACTGACCATGCCCGGGTTGTCTCCATCCCTCAGACGGCGGACCTCCGTCCAAAGGCGGCGAGAACCTCGCTCCAAACCCACAAAAGATTCCGAGTTTTTGCGGGAGATAGCTTTGTTTATTCTAGCAGCGATAGTTGTCGCCTCTTCAAAACGATGTTTCCTAAGAAGTTTACATTTTCTTCGAAGAAGATATTTAATATGAGGAGTCATATATGGCGGGTCTTTATCACGTATAGTGACCTGACTGAGGGGGAAAAAGCGATCCAAGGTTGTCTCCATGGTCGTGTAGAAGTCAGCGAACACAACATTTGGAGTGCGGTCAGTTTCAGAAGTGGTCCAATGGTAATTCTCGAGGTAAGTATGTAATGCAGCCATGCGTCCAGGTGTGCGTAACCGAAAACTTCTCACGGATCTGTCAGCTCGATCCATTGAACTGTGCCGAACTATGCTTGGCACTGTTTCGCGCCAATCTGCTGCGCAATAGCTTGGCGCCTTAATTTCTGCTGTCAGTCAACGCTGTAAAAGGCGGCAATTATTGATCGCTGCTGGCTGAGCGCGCGCTTTCTAGGCGGGAGCCGACGCCTATATAAAGGAGGTCCGCTGGCACGCATCAGTCAGTCGGTAGTCAGCAGTCGATATTGATCGGTCGTCAGCGTTAGTCGATGCCTGCCGGCCTGCAGTTGAGTCGTGCAAGTGAGAAAGCCCGCCACGATTTTGGCGCGAAAGAGTGGCGCGAGCGACAGCGCTCTGTGTGGCTGAGTCTTAAGTAGTAAGCGCAACGCAAAGGGAGAGAACATCAACCGCTCATCAACCTGGGGTTGTTGGTTCGACGCCTGCTGCAGTGCGACGAAGACGTTCTACATTGCCGGTGGCTTTGTGGTGTTTCTTCACCCTCGTGGTTTGGTGTAAGGTCAGAAACACAGAGTATCGTATTTGTATCTTGTTTTTAATTCAAGCGCTAAATAAGTAGAGTTCTTTGTTTATCGCTAATGATGATCCTTGTAAGTAATTAATTATCGGTGATTGTTTTAATGACTGCACAATGATGAACCTTGATTAGTGATATTGCACCGAACTGTCGGCGCTATATAATTGTTTCATTGATTTTATAGTTTTAATAATTAAACACTGAAATGGAAGAAGAGTTGTGTCACCAACTCTTTTCTTTCTTAGTTGTGACCTACCTCAAGAACTTTCCTTATCTCTACATGTTTCTCCTTTCTTTTAACACAGTTATTTCAAACGTACAATCAAAGTTCTTATCAATACAGCTCAACTGTAACTTCTAACATACAGCTCTCTACTGCATTAAAACATCTACTACACTGTATTGTTCAAATTCACTGTCATCAGCAGTTTCTAAGTTTGGCGCGCTAACTGCACGTGTAGAGAATCTATCGTCAGCCAAAGTTTAGGCTACTTTAGGCCAAGCGCCCACGAGCCGACAGCGCAACTAAGGCCTAAGACTAAAACGCTTAACAATCGATACACATTATATATATATCAACCTAAAGAACACCTGTGCTCATTATATATGCAAAACATTTGTTCACATTACCTCCTTCCCTTTCTTTGGATTGAGCAAATTAAACTTAAAAATTTGCGAAATCATCATGTACTAAATTATGCAATAAACTTAATACTATATAATACAGTAAAATAAACAATCTTATAATCTAGATAAACAATCTGCTACAACATTTAATCGTCCTTTCTTATAATTAACTTCTACATCAAAAGTTTGCAGTGCCAAAGCCCAACGCACCAGTTTAGCAGACTTAGACATAGATTCAGTCAGATAAGTTAAAGGATTGTGATCTGTAAAGATGTGAACTTTAGATCCAATGATTATCTCTTTTAACTTATTTAGAGCCCAAACAATAGCATAGGCTTCTTTCTCTACAGTTGCCCATCTCTTCTGGGTGTCAGTCAGCTTCTGACTTATAAATGACACAGGGCGCTCTATTCCCTTATCATCCATCTGCGTTAGCACAGCTCCTACTGCAAAATCACTACTATCGCAGTACAAATTAAAAGGTTTTCCAACATCAAAAACATATAAAACAACTTTAGAGCGTACAGCATCTTTAAGTAAATTAAATGCCTGTTGATGTCTATCAGTCCAATCAATCTTATCTGGAACATGTTTGCTTGTCAAATCAGATAGAGGCTTCGCAATCTGTGCAAAATCTTTGATAAACTGTCGATAGTAACCAAAAAATCCCAGCAATTGCTTAACTTGTTTCTTCGTTTCTGGGGTTTTCAAATTAATTAAACTTTCAATTCTATCTGGATTCATTTGAATCGTTCCAGAACCAACCACATGACCGATGAACTTTACCTCACTCTTACCAAAGATACATTTCTTTAAGTTCAGAGTAATGTTATGCAGTCTCATTTGCATTAAATATGCATCTAAATGCTGTAAATGAATCTTCCAATCATCTGAATGCACAGCAATGTCATCTACATAGGGCTCAGCAAATTCATTTATAGGCTGTAAAACCATGTTAATTGCTTTAACAAATGTTCTTCCTGAGTTGATCATTCCGAAAGGAACACGAGTAAACTCGTACAGTCCATTGTGAGTAACAAAAGCAGTTTTCCATTGATCAGTTTGCTTAACAGGACAAGTCCAGTAAGCACTTCGACAATCAAAAATCGAGATCACATTTGATTTTCCAACTTTGTGCAACACGTCTTTTACAATCGGCATCGGATATTTACAATCCACAGTGAACGAGTTAATGTATCTGTAGTCGCAGGCAAGTCTCAGAGAACCGTCTTTCTTTTTAACAATTACCAACGGACTTGCCATTCTGCTCGAAGATGGTTTTATAATGTTGGCTTGAAGCATTTCTTTAATTTGTCGTTCAACTTCTGCTCGATAGATGAGTGGAATACGGTAAGCCATAAATTCTTTTTCACGAAATTCCGGTTTCAGTTCAATTTCATGTTCAACCAATGTACATAGTCCAGGCTTTTCAGAAAATCGATCAGAATATTTGTTCAGTACTTCCAGCAATTGTTTTTGTTGAGATAATGTTAAATGGCTAATCTGTTCAGGATCAAGATTCAGTGAATTCTTTTCATCTTGCAAGTCATTCTTCGTCAACAACTCAACCACTGAACCAAAGTCTTCATCTTCTTCGACGATTAGTCCACAACTCATTGCTCTTGTAATGTACTTTCTGATTTTATTTGCGTGAATTATCTTTCGACAATCGTCACCCATATCAATCAAATAAGAGTACTTTGACCTTCGTTGTATAACAGTACATGGACCATGCCATCGTGAAATCAGTTTATTTGTTGACGTCGGATACAACACAATAACTTTTTCACCCGGTTCAAATTCTTTATGTTTCGCTCTTTTGTTGTATTGATTCGTATACTGTAATTGCTTCTCTCGTGAATATGATTCTGCAAACAGTAATGCTTTTTCCATATTTGCTTTCATGTCTTTCAAGTACTTTTCTGGTTGGATTCCAATATGAGGTGGTAAATTAATTTCTCTTGTCCAACTTTCTTTTAAAATTGCCAATGGTCCACGCGGAATCTTTCCATACACCAACATATAAGGAGCAATTCCAGTAGTTGCATTCGGTACTTCTCGTAATGCCCACACTGTAAACGGAATTACTTTGTGCCATTGCCTTGGATTGTCAACAATTACATGATGGATCATTTTCTTGAATGTTTGATTCCATCTTTCTACTAGTCCAGCTGCCTCTGGATGACCTGGCGTGTCAAATCTTGGACTACAACCCATTAAATTCAGAAATTCTCTTGTCAGACTCGCAGTAAAATTTGTTCCTTGGTCACTTGTGATCACTGAAGGTACACCAACGTTCATGAACAACTCCATCAAAGCATCACATACAGCTTTCGCAGTTAATGATTTCAACAGAAACACTGTAGGCCATCTGGTGCAAGAATCGACAATACATAAACAGTACTTGTGACCTGCAGCAGATGCTGGCTCGATTGGTCCTACACAATCCACCGTAATTCTTCTAAACGCCACATCTTCTCTTGGAATTGGAGTGATAGGAACCCTGTCCATCACCAAACTTCTTGCCTTTAATTGACATTTCTCACATGATTTGCAAAATTTCACTATATCTCTTCTCATCTTTGGCCACGTAAAAGACAACTTTATTCGTTCTCTAGTTTTCTCTTCTCCAAGATGTCCTCCAAATACTGATTCGTGAGCCAACTCCATCACTTTCATTCGTCGCTCTTTTGGTAACACCAATTGATATATCGTTTGCTCTAATATTCGATATCTCTTGTACAGTAAGCCATTTACCACGCAGAATTCAGATTCTTTATCTGGCGCTAAATTCCACCATGCTTTCAATGATTCGTCTTGTCTCTGCTGTTCTTCGAATTTCTTTGCGTCTGCAATCTGCATCTGTTGTTCTTCATCTTTCTCATCTTCTTGAAACAAATCTGCTATCTCCACATCACATTCATTATCCTCTTTCGTTTCATTTAGATTACCATTCTCGCATGCAGCCATCTCTTGTTCACTCATCTCTGCTGTTATACCGTCTTGCATTAAAGTTTGTTGATCATCGCTTTCGTTTTCCTCTTCACTTGAACTTTCAGTTTCACTTTCCTCTTCCACATCTACCACTTTCTTTCGCTGACTCTGCAATCTCGTCGTTACATTCACTTGAACATCTCCTTGTATCATTTTCACTTGTGGCACGGCTTTAAGTTCTGCAATGATTTCTGGATGCAACAAGAATCTTTCTGTGCTTCCCATTTTTGCAATACTAGCACACATCAATGTCACATAAGGTGTAAGTGAACATTTGACTTTATGCGGAATTACCTCTTCTTCCACATCGTTACAACACAGCCTTACATCAACTTTCACCAACTTTGCAGGAATGGCATCTCCTGCCACGCATTGTAAGTTCACTTTTCCAATCTGCTCCACCTTCATGCCTTCCAGTAATTCTTCACTAATCACCGGAACCTCTGCTCCAGAATCAATCAGTGCTTTTACTTTTATTGGTTCTTTTCCTGCTGTTCCACGAATTTCTACCTCGACGTACTGTAATAACACTTTCTTTAATGTTGTACTTTCATCTTTTCCAGCCATTTCTTTCTGCATTCCATTGTGCAATAGAATTTCTTTCTGAATATCAGGTGAAAGGTGACATTTCATCACTGACTTTACTTCAGTTTCATTTTTCTGATGTTCTGTGGCTTGACTTTCAGAATTATCAACCACTTGAATTCGATTCACCCTCGAATTTTCTTGTTTTCCATAATTTGAGGTTGTAACAGGAACTGGACAGAATTTCATTAAATGCCTGTCTGATCCGCAGTTGTGACAACGTTTCACCACTGCACCTCGTTGTTCGATGCTTTCTTTTCTCTTATATGGAGTAAACGATGCATTGCCTTCTCTTGCGACAAACCTTGGTGGTGATTTGTTATATACCGGACGTTGTCTGGCCATCATCGATTCTCTATTCTCGTGAACAACCGGAGAATTTGGTTTCACTTCTGCACCTCTGAACTGATTTCCTGTTTCTTGATTGCTCTTCCAATGAAAACCAAAATTTGGAGTGAACTGTTGATTTCTTTTGCCATTAGGAACAAAACCAAAACTTGTCTTATTCGGAATTGCCAAACCAATTCGATTATTAACATGAATGTCTGCTAGGTCTGCCACAACACTAGCTTCGTAACAATCAGTTCCTTCCTTCGACAATACAAACTGTAGTGGACCTGGTGGTAGTGATTCTTTCAACTTATCCGCCACTAATAAATCAAACAGCTTCTCAAAATTCTTTTCCACTTTGCGACTTTTCACATAATAGTTCAGCAAGTTCTTCAGCCTAGCTGTAAACATTGTATACGTTTCTTCAGCTGTCTTCTTCGCATCAATAAACTTCGATCTGTACTCTCTCGGTGTCAACTTGAATTCTTTTAACAAGTGCTGTTTCACGATCTCATAATCATCTAAATCAGCGAATGACAATCTGTTTAGAACAGTTCTAGCTTTCGGAGTCATCAATGGCAATAGTAACTTCACCCAGAATTGTTCTTGCACGTTGAAACTACGAAACGCATTCTCAACCGTTTCGAAATATAATGGCACCTCCATCATATCGTTTGGCATTTTAGGTAACACATGTTTCATGGCATCACCAATTTTCTTTATTTTCGAAACCATCGTTTCACTTTCTTCCTGTTTCCTTTTCTGTTCTTCTCGTTCTTCTTCTCTTCTTTGCTCTTGAGCTTCTCTATTTTGTTTCTCCTCTTTGAGTTGTGCTTCTTTTAATGCTATTTTTTGTTGTTCCAACTTTAAACGTTCTTGTCTTTCCTCTTCCGCCTTCTCCATGCTTTCTTTCTGTAATTTCAGTTCTTCTTGTCTAACCTCTTCTGCTCGCTCCAACTCTGAAATTCGCACTTTTTCCTTTTCTTCTTCACGTAGTCTCTTCTCTTCAATCTGTTGCTGACGTATCTCTTCGTCACTTTTCCGCGCCCTTTCAAATTCAATCATCTGCTCTAATCTTCTCCTTTCAGCATCTTCTCGATCTCTTCTCAATTGCTCTAATTGAATCTCAAATTGCTGCTTTTGTAACTCAAGTTCTGCCACACGAACTTGCTCTGCTTTCTCTTCTTTCTCTCTCTGAAGACGTAATTCTTCCTGTCTTGAAGACATTCTCTGCTTTCTCTTCTTTCTCTCTCTGAAGACGTAATTCTTCCTGTCTTGTATTCTCTGCTTTCTCTTCTTTCTCTCTCTGAAGACGTTCTGCCTTCTCTTCTTTCTCTCTCTGAAGACGTAATTCTTCCTGTCGCATTTCTTTCTCTTCTTGTCTCCGTTTCTCCTCTCTTTCTTTCTCGTCTTGTCTTCGTTTCTCCTCTCTCTCTTTCTCTTCTTGTCTCCGTTTCTCCTCTTTCTCTTTCTCTTCTTGTCTCCGTTTCTCCTCTCTTTCTTCTTTCATCATCATCCACTGCATCATCATCTCCATAGACATAAGTCCAGACGGTTTTTCAATAACCTTTTCCACAACACCGCCGACAGCACCTTCTTCTTCTGCTTCTTCCTTAAGCCAGACTTCAGCTAGCGCTTCTAACATGTCTTCACGTGACATATCTTCCAGTTGCTTTTCTTCAAAACCAGCCTTTAACAAGCGCTGTTTTAATCTTTCAGAAGACATCTTCTTCAGTTCTGCTTGTTTTTTGACACTTAATTTCTCCATCTTACTTCTTTACTTCAGTGCTGTCCTTTCTGGAAAACACGAGTTTTCTTTTGTGTTTGAAGTATTGGGGATTGTTCTTTGTTTGATAACAACCAACTTTTATACCTTTGTCGTTGAGGCTTTCGTTGTCGTCAATTTACCAATGATTCAAATGCGTATTCACCAGACGTTGTTTCGAATCCCAGACGTTGTTTCGAATCCCAGACGTTGTTTCGAATTCCAGACGTTGTTTCGAATTCCACCGCTGCTGCCACCAAATATGTCACCAACTCTTTTCTTTCTTAGTTGTGACCTACCTCAAGAACTTTCCTTATCTCTACATATAAATTGCTCAACGACTTCTAACTGTTTAAGAATTAAATTGACACAGTTCTTTGAATGTTTCTCCTTTCTTTTAACACAGTTATTTCAAACGTACAATCAAAGTTCTTATCAATACAGCTCAACTGTAACTTCTAACATACAGCTCTCTACTGCATTAAAACATCTACTACACTGTATTGTTCAAATTCACTGTCATCAGCAGTTTCTAAGTTTGGCGCGCTAACTGCACGTGTAGAGAATCTATCGTCAGCCAAAGTTTAGGCTACTTTAGGCCAAGCGCCCACGAGCCGACAGCGCAACTAAGGCCTAAGACTAAAACGCTTAACAATCGATACACATTATATATATATCAATCTAAAGAACACCTGTGCTCATTATATACTGAAATGGAAGAAGAGTTGCATTTAATGGATGAAACTAATGATATGCGTAAGGATATGGATACCCTATTGAAGAGTCAACAGGAACTGGCCGCCATTTTGAAATCATTAGTAAGTAAGATCCAAGACCTGGAAACCAGATCACGGTTTCCTGAAAGTGCAGTTGTGGGAAAGAAGGACCCAGATACCCTGCGAGGTATTGGTCTGCCCACAGCAGAAGCCGCGGATATAGCGCCTGGCCAAGGTACCCTGGTAGATAGTGACATTGAAAGTACAAATGCTTCTGTAGCGCCATCGCAACAGACGTTGCGTAGAAGCGCTAGACTCAGAGATAAAACCCTTAGAGTTTCATTACCTCATACCGGTGAAACTGGCAGCATATTCATTGCTACGCCAGGGGTTCGAACCCGGGATCAGAAGTCTGTTGAGAAAGAGATTTTCCCACAACTGCCCGACCCAAGCCTGGATAGGAAGGGGGTCGCCACACCTGGTACCACCAGTGGGGTAAAATTTGCTGAGACTTCTGATCTAAAATTTGCTGAAACTTCTGAGGTAAAGTTTGAAACTTCTTTGGTTAACTCTGATGATGAATCTGATGCTGAATCAGAAATACAATTTAAAGAACCACTAAGAAGTAAAGAAAATAAATTTTCTGAGATGGGTAAGAATAAATTTTCTGATGATGATGTTTCTGAACGTGAAAGAGTGAATGAATCTCAACATATTTTGGATTTGGATGAAGATGAATTTGAATGTATGTTGCGTCATAGTAACTTGACAACTAGAAGGCCGATAGATGAAGATGATGAAACAGATGATGAGTCAATGTCTGAAATATCTGTTCATGGTCCGGATGATGAATGGATGAATGATCAATTGTTTGGTCCTACAAATAGTCGGGTTGAAGACCAAATAAAGTTAAATGCACACACTAATACTGAGTATCTAGTTTCAGATAAAGTTATGCAAACAGATCGAGGGAAAAGATACAGCCTGGTCGACGGTTTGTCTACGCATGAACCGTCTTTGCCTCGCTTAGCTCGATACGCTCGCCGGCCTCTCATGTCACCGTCGCATCGCCAAACGACTGACTCTGCAACCCGGCCTCTTGTCGACACCCAGCGCCGCCCCTCGACATTCCAGTCCATATCGACGAATTCAGCTCCGCTAAACACGATGTCAACCTGGCCTCTTTTCACGACGAATTCTACCGCCGTGAAGTCAAGCCAATCAACACGTCGTCCACCGCCAGTGTCCTTCACTGCAAGTTCCGGTCATGCTGATGTCGAATCGTTCCGGAAGAAAATGGCTAAAGACACGCGCAACTATCCGTCGAAACCGCTCGACCTGAATTGTCCACACTGTCATGCACCGCCGCCGCCATTTCCTAGAAATGCTCCAGAATCACGATCAACCGAGGCATTCAAGGGCGAACGACAAGAGAAATTGAAATCTGTCAAGATGAAAGTCAGTAAGACAACGGCTGATCCAACTGAAAGTAAGCCGCCTGAACCGCAACCGAAACAGGTGACACTGAAGAAAGAAGAAACTTCTTCCGGTAAGTCTGCTTCCTTGCCAGTTCAAGATAAGACGCTCACTGAAGACAAGTCATGCCAAGATGAAGGTAGGTCTACTTCAGCCGCAGATGAAGTGCAACCTAAGACGAACGCCTCTTCAACCGAGAGTGGTAATGTCAAACCATCCAGACAATGGATCAAGCTTGGGTCATACAATGGTCGAACCGAGGTCGAAGCTTTCATAAGAAAATTTGAGGTATGTGCTCAAAATAATGGCTGGACTGAAGAAGAAAAGACTAATCAGCTAACCTGTGCGCTAACTGAGCCTGCCAATCAGTTGCTATGGGAATTCAGCTCCGCTACCATGACAACCTGGTCTGACATTATCCAAAGACTTAGACAACGCTATGGCGGCGCAGATCAAATGTCGCTTTATCAAACGCAACTGAGTACACGACGTCAAAAGGAAGGAGAAGAACTTGGAACTTTGGTTCAAGACGTTCGTCGACTCATGATTCACGCTTATCCGGGTCCGACCACGTCCCACAGTGAAGCTGTCGCTGTTCGCTCATTCATCGACGCTATCCGAAATAAAGACATTGCAATGAAGGTAAGAGAAAACGAACCTACAACTCTCGATAAAGCCTACAATCTAGCAATGAGATATGAAGGGTATTTGAGAATTGAAAAATGTGAAGCTGACTCTGTTGAACGACGTCCAGCTCGAGTGAAAACAATTAAAGAACCAGAACTTACTATTGACTTGATGCAGAAGATGATTGATGAAGCTTTGGCGAAACAGAATTTGCCTAATCAACCGAAAAGACAATGGGGCGAAGAAATTCCTTTTCAGCCTCCGAACGCTACGGGTCAGCCATTTACACGACGAATGAATGATCGCTCTCGATTTGTCCGACGCAGATCTCGACCAAATGATTGGCAAGGTCCTAGGTCATGCTATGATTGTGGTCAACCAGGTCATATCGCTCGTCGCTGCCCGAACCGTGAAGATGCTCTACCGGTCAACAATCCTCCGGAAGAACCGCCTGTTGTAGCCAATCTACATCACGTGGTGGGAAGTAACAACGCATACCTGAAATTACGAATTCACGGAAAAACTGTTTGGGGTCTTTTGGACACTGGCTGTGAACTGTCTTTGGTGCCATCCTCGCTGGTCAAGCCTGACCAAGTGGTGAGATCCAAGCAGCTATTAAGAGCAGCTAATGGTACTGAGATCCGCGTGACGGGCGAGACTTTGTTACCCTGTGAAGCCGAAGGACACTCCTTTGTGGTTCATTGCTTAGTAACTGAACAAATCTCTGAAGTTATCCTTGGTCTTTCTTGGTTAGAAAAACAGAAAGCACAATGGCAATTTGGAGACTCACAGATTACCATTGGAGGACATGTGCTGCCGATATGCAACCGACCAGAGACAATGAGCTGTCGAAAGATTGTGGCCGCCAGAGATGTCAAGGTGCCTGCTTTGTGCGAAATGAATGTGGAAGCATTCGCTGTCTTGCCACGTCTGACCATGCAATGCGGGTCATGGGCAACTAAGTCTCAATTTCTGGACTCAGGTCTTCTAGTCGCAGGAACATTGCTTCAGGACCGCACTAACGAACTGACTGTGCGCGTGATGAATCCAACGCCACAAGACGTACGTCTGCGCCGAGGCTTACCTTTTCCGATCGATGAAGTAGAAATACTTTCAACGATGCCTGCAAAGCAAGAAACTGACGATCACTGTGCTGTGAATGAAGTAAGGGAAGATCCGGTACCAACCGATGCGGAGGAAATCCTTTCTCCACTCTGGAACAACGTCTCTGAAGAGGTGCCAAATGACGTAAGAGAACAACTTCGTCAACTGGTCTTGCAGAACCATAAGGCTTTTTCACTTCACGAATGGGACTTGGGCTATACTAACCTACTCCAGCATCGAATCGATACGGGTAACGAAAAGCCAGTTAGACAGTCTCTACGCCGACAGCCGATGTCACTGCTTCCGCTGATAGATGAACACATTGACCACATGTCGCGCTTGAAAATTATTGATCCTTCTTTGTCGCCTTGGTCAAGCTTCGTGATCAAAGTAAAGAATAAAGATTCGCATCGCTACCTCTCTTTCGTTCTCCAAGCGTATCGAGCTAGCGAGAGCGAAAGTACCGGCTTCACTCCCAACCGCCTTTTCCTCTCACGCGAGTTGTGCTTACCGATCGACTTAGTGTTAGGCGATTGTAGAGTCCTGCCTGATTGTTTGTCTGTTGATGCTTTTATTGTAGAACAATTGTCCAAGATTCAAACTGATTTTGCATATGCTCGAGAATTTATGCAGCGCCAAGCTACTGTCAGAGCTTGTAGGTATGATTTAAGGGTGAGAGAGACAAGTTTCCGCCCCGGAGATTTTGTCTGGTATTTTTATCCACGCAGAAGGTCAGGGTTGAAGGACAAATGGTCGAAAACTTATATAGGGCCTTACCAAGTCTTAGATAAGCTCAGTCCTGTGTTGTACAGAATTCGTAAGACGCCGAAGTCTCAACCGCTTATTGTCTATGTGGATAAGCTGAAGAAAGTCGAAGGAGAGCTCCCTTCAGATAAGGACGCCTTGGATGTCACTCTGGATCCAGATCCGGAAGACATTCTGGAAGATGCCCAGTCTTCTGAGTTGTTGCCAGATCGACCCAAAAGGATGAGTAAGAAACCGGCTCGATTTTGTGATAGTGATTAATAATAGACTTACAATGTTCTTGATTGGATCACTTGTGAAAATGTTATATTGTAGTTCCAGGCAATTGTATAGACTTTTGCGTTTGATGACTAACGTTTTACGTGAATGATTAATGATGTGTGTATTACTTTGATACTACGTGTTGCTATAGTAACATTGCTTAATGTATATAGTCGAAAATCTATATAGCAACCAACGTGGCCTTGCGTCCCTTTCTGGAGAGACAACGAAAATTTCCAAGGGCTTTGAAATTTTTCCCTGGGGCCGGGAAAGTGTGCCGAACTATGCTTGGCACTGTTTCGCGCCAATCTGCTGCGCAATAGCTTGGCGCCTTAATTTCTGCTGTCAGTCAACGCTGTAAAAGGCGGCAATTATTGATCGCTGCCGGCTGAGCGCGCGCTTTCTAGGCGGGAGCCGACGCCTATATAAAGGAGGTCCGCTGGCACGCATCAGTCAGTCGGTAGTCAGCAGTCGATATTGATCGGTCGTCAGCGTTAGTCGATGCCTGCCGGCCTGCAGTTGAGTCGTGCAAGTGAGAAAGCCCGCCACGATTTTGGCGCGAAAGAGTGGCGCGAGCGACAGCGCTCTGTGTGGCTGAGTCTTAAGTAGTAAGCGCAACGCAAAGGGAGAGAACATCAACCGCTCATCAACCTGGGGTTGTTGGTTCGACGCCTGCTGCAGTGCGACGAAGACGTTCTACATTGCCGGTGGCTTTGTGGTGTTTCTTCACCCTCGTGGTTTGGTGTAAGGTCAGAAACACAGAGTATCGTATTTGTATCTTGTTTTTAATTCAAGCGCTAAATAAGTAGAGTTCTTTGTTTATCGCTAATGATGATCCTTGTAAGTAATTAATTATCGGTGATTGTTTTAATGACTGCACAATGATGAACCTTGATTAGTGATATTGCACCGAACTGTCGGCGCTATATAATTGTTTCATTGATTTTATAGTTTTAATAATTAAACACTGAAATGGAAGAAGAGTTGCATTTAATGGATGAAACTAATGATATGCGTAAGGATATGGATACCCTATTGAAGAGTCAACAGGAACTGGCCGCCATTTTGAAATCATTAGTAAGTAAGATCCAAGACCTGGAAACCAGATCACGGTTTCCTGAAAGTGCAGTTGTGGGAAAGAAGGACCCAGATACCCTGCGAGGTATTGGTCTGCCCACAGCAGAAGCCGCGGATATAGCGCCTGGCCAAGGTACCCTGGTAGATAGTGACATTGAAAGTACAAATGCTTCTGTAGCGCCATCGCAACAGACGTTGCGTAGAAGCGCTAGACTCAGAGATAAAACCCTTAGAGTTTCATTACCTCATACCGGTGAAACTGGCAGCATATTCATTGCTACGCCAGGGGTTCGAACCCGGGATCAGAAGTCTGTTGAGAAAGAGATTTTCCCACAACTGCCCGACCCAAGCCTGGATAGGAAGGGGGTCGCCACAGAACAGTCTGCGGATCCGACCGGGCGCCTGGCGGAATCAGCAACAGAATGGCTTAAAACCGCTGCATGTTTCGTGCTGACCGTGGAGGTAATGGCCACACAGAAGTAGAAAAGTTTCTCAGATGCGTAGATACGATCGAGAGGGTGTCCTGCGTGGGTAGGACCTTCAAACTCAGTAACAAGGCCTAGTTTGAGTATGGCGGGTGATGGAATCTGGTTGAAATCTCCAAGTAGCATTACGATAGGGCTACTTGTACGATCGTATATTTCATCAAGAGTGGTATCAATGGTTGAGAGGAGGTGGTCAACATCATATCTCGGCTTGGGTGGATGGTAAATGCCACCTATGTAGTAACATCTATTCATCACGGTTGCTGTTATCCATAGTAACTCAAGTTCAGCAGCGTACGGTGTTGTAGGTTTGAATATTGTAGGATTTAGAGAAGGTCGGCAGTATATGGCGACGCCCCCTCCTTTGCGTCCGGCTCGATCCCTCCTGAAAAGAATATAGCCAGGGATGTTGAACGTGACGTCAAGATGGTAAGGTTTCAACCAGCTTTCGACGAGAACAACAATGTCAGGGTTGAAAGCAAGTATGTCGGACTTTAGGTGGTCTAATGCGTTAGGTTTAGCGATGCTGGTAGGATTCAATAGAAATACGTTTGGATGAATTGTTCCATTTACGGATCCGTTTCTTTTCTTCGATCCTGCTGAAGGTGACGATGCTGACACTGGAGTCGGAACATGGCGCTTGTCGGTCAGAGGATAAACCAGACATCGTGGCAGTCGCAAAGATCCCCGTGAGGCTTTTGATGCCCTTGATTTGTTGATGTATACCTGAATAGGCCAGCTGCTAGCCCCGCCGTCCTCCGCAACAGCATCTCGGCAACAAGTGGAAGCAGGCCAGGCACCAACGGCGCCTCGCCGGCCGGTCGAAGTAGGCCTGGCTTCCCGTAAGCGAAGGTGCGCTCCACCTCGTACTCCTCGATAACGTAACAGACCATAAACCGCGATCCGACATAGTAGATCACGGCTAACCGCGTCTCGGGTCACAGAGGAACCTCTCAAGGCTAAGAGATCCCCGCGCCGCCAGAGAGTCACAGGAGGAATCCCCATGACGTCATCGGCTCTCGTTCAGCACTCGGTATAATTTCCGTTAGTAAATCTCCAGAAATTAGAAAGTTACCATTCATCAATACAGACGAAACCAGCGAAGTTGAACGAAGTTCAACGAACATTCATAATCCCCAGGATCTTTTGTAAGTAGCAAATATTAGAATCAACAACGTATTAGAAAAAGTAGTTCCCTTGCGTCCAAAAACGTAGGGAATATCCTGATGACGTAGTAAACCCCATATAGCGGCAAAACCGCTTCAGTTTGAAACAATAATCATTCGAAAAACTTCTAAAAGGACTTTGGTTGCTATGTCTTTTGAACTTACAGAATTCCGTATGAACTCTTGAAAAGAAAAAACTGGTTAAACTGCTAAAAACTTAAACGAAACTCATTAAATCTAGGGAAAAGTGTTCGGAAGATTAACTGTGGCAGCCACAACAACGGCGCCGTAATACATGCTCATTTAACAGTTGCCCCAGGGAGTGGAAGGCTGAGTCAACCCTATGGGTTAACGGGTATCGAACCCTCGTCCTTCTGATCTTCTTGCCTGCGTTTTACCATTCAACCATCTCCCGACCAAGATTATTGACTTCTTACTTCCAAACACTTGGAGGGGCGCTATAACAAGTGCTCATACGTACATAGGCCAAGTCCTGGGATTGAAGAAAAATTCGGCCGATCGCTCATCTACACAAATTTTACATTACATAATTTTTACATTACCTTAATTACATTACATTTATAGGTCTACACGCATTATGTAAATGTACAGCGCAGTGCGTTTGTCAGGCGCTTATTAAAGAAAAGATATTATTATTATATTAGTATAAAATTTATTGCACGTCGTGTCCTCTTTAATGGTTTGGCACACTTTGGGTCAGCGGCTGACTGACGAGACTTGTTGACCGGTGGCTTCGGTTTCTTCGTCTGTTGTCAAGGAGCAGAGAGACAAGTCGCGACAAGTCGTCGTTCGTCGTCGTCGTTCGCTACCTCTAAACGCAGGTCGATTAAATAAACTGCAAAGTTAGGCAGAGGCGGCGTCTAATGGCCTCATTTACTAAGGGACCTCCTACTTTCGCCATTATCCTACTAGCCGAAGTTTAATGCGATCATAGTTAAGTGCGGTGATCCGAACGAGCGACGCTTCGATTTCTACGAATTAATTGCGTGTAGAGACTCCGATCGTTTTTTTCTTCAAGAGTGTTTGGGATCGTGGAAAGTTAGATCAGGTCGCGATTCTGATGATTATCTAAGTTGGTTATATCTGGGACTATTATTACGGACTTAGTGGCAAACATTTAGTATCGTGGTGCGTGAGGTTACGGGCGTCGGACGATATTTGTGCATGCTGCGCGAAAGGTAGGATCTTTTCTAAAGACGACACAAACCCTAACCCTGACCCTAACCGACCCTCACGACGCGTAACCTGACCCTAACCGACTCTCACGACGCCAAAAATTACGGGAGAAAATACACGCACCACGATACTAAATGCTTGCCGACTTAGTAATAATAGTCCCAGGTTATATAGTCATCGGGAACAAAAACGAGTTCGTGAGTTTCAGAAGGGCGCAATATAAATTTACGATTAAATTGCAGTAACATGATAAACATTACCTAATTATTGTACAAAACTTTTGTTAACGTTAGGGTTTATAGCAGAATTGGTAAAGTCGTAGTTTACATTGCTAAATTATTTGATATTGTCACTTTAACATGGAAGCTGGATTGATGAAAAAAATTGTTTCCCTAAATGGAAGTGGGATTGATGAAAACATTCCTGTGTTCAAAATTGAAGTTGGATTGATCGAAATAATTTTTCCATAAATAGAAGCTGGATGGATGAAATTAAGTTTTCAATTCAATAGAAGCTGGATTCATGAAAATAATTGTTTCCGTAATTAGAAGCTGGATCCATGAGAATATATCTTTGCTTAAATAAAAGTTCCATTGATGAAAAATATTTCTTTCGTCAAATAGAAGTTGGATTGATAAAAGTAATTTTTCCAATTAAATGGAAGTTGGATTGATGAAAATATTTCTCGATGAAATGGAAGCTGGATTGATGATAGTTAACATGCGCATAGGTATACTGCTTACTTACCAACGTCAAGTACGGCATTGAAGACATTAGAATAATTTAGCAACGTAAACTACGACTTTACCGCAGAATTTGTCTTATCTTCCTTCAGTTTCAATGGCTAAGAGATACGACAGATTTGCCCTTCTTATTGCATTGAATTTATCATTTTTCCGCAAAATGTGGCCCAAACCTTTACCTCATTTATCTCGGAATTTTGGATAATGGAGTTTCCCTCATGACTCCTGACTGTTGAGTTTGAGAATTTTCTCAGCTGCCATAGACAGTTGATTACAATTTGAAAATCAAGTCAAAAGATTATAAGTGCTGCACTGCAGATGAGTGGTTTGGTGAACTCTTTTCTTCTTACCTTGTCGAGCAGCCTTCAGTCAAAGTGTTTCAGTTGACAATTGTATATCACTCAGTGAGCGTCTGGTCACTCATTGCGTGCCCTTTTTCTCCTGTCCACGACATTGCATTCATACTTTCAAAACTTTCATCTTGATTTCTGTAATGCACTATCATGTGAATTCCTCCTACCATCCGACCATTATGCATTAGGCTCTTCTCCATCTCCATGAGTTTTGCTTTTGTTCACCCATCCATTGGGATTCACCTCCATCAGGAAATGTGGCTAGAGCTCCTTGGTCTCTCTCCTCCCTCAATTCTGCAAGCACCTGAAAACTTTCCTGTTTGTCAGTGATGACAGTGGTCTGGGTCAGGAGGTCTGGACTGTCTTGCAACGTTCCCTCTAATATTTCTCCCTTAGAGGGAACATTGCTGTCTTGGCATGATCTCCTTGGTGTCTGTATTCCACCACCCTGTAAATGCCTCCTACTGACCAGTTTGTCTGCCATAGGATCTTCTTGCATCACGGAGGCTGTCTTGAAATGATCTCCTCGTATTTTGGCCTGGTGCTGAAACTCGCCACATGTCCAATTGGCTCTTGCAGATTTTGCTTGACTTCTTCTAGCACAAGTGAATGCGATAGTCATGGCTTCTCTGTGGCACAGAAAACTTTGCTAATTTTGGGTTATGTTATTAAAAGGTTACCAGAGGCATGGATGCGGGAGATTGAGGTTAAAACAGATCCAGAGAATTCGATTTGATATCTGGCTCTGTGAGAAAATGACAATCAATCAATCAATCAATCAATCAATCAATCAATCAATCAATCAATGAAACTTGATATAGCGCCCTTCAAGATATCTACTCACAGGCGCTCCCGGCCCAACCACAGCTGAAAATAATAGTTTTTAGAGAGGTGATCTCCACAATATCTCCTGAGAATGGGGCATGTCATACCTTTAAATGTGTAACTGTTTCTGAAGATTCAGACCTAAAAAATGTAATAACATTAGATATACATTGCATTGTAACAACATTTTTGCTCCCAGTTAAAATCAGACTTGTAAATTAGTACTTGTAAATCATGGGAGTCGACCACTATGTAGTAACCAATGGAAAATATTGCTGTACAGCAGTATAGCAAATAAATGCTAGTTTGGTGTTATAGCACAGGTACTGAACTTGACAAGCAGAGACAGACAGACAGGCAGACAGACAGACAGACAGACAGACAGACAGAGACACATGGAGAGAGCCAGAGACAGACAGACAGACAAGACAGACAGACAGATCTGAGTTGAGTTGAGTTTATTGCACCATTTGCATTCAAAATCACAAGTACATAAACAGCAATCAAATAAAACAACTAATTTAACTAACAGCATGTTACAGATTAACAATAATATTATGTGAGACAAAACCAGGTAATTTCACTGTTGCGAGTCAAGTTGCCAATGATTCATGGGGAGATGAAGCTGGGACAGCTTATCAGAGTTTTATCTACTCTTCTAGCAGCAATCCAGTGAAATTGTAAACCCTAACCCTATTAGTAGTTAAAGACATATTTCTGGGATAAATGGATGAGTCGTCAATTTTTGGTACTTCTAATAAACGATTTGGTTTAAGTTCAATGACGAATGTGTTGATATCATCTATGAAGCATTTCTGTCTATCGTCCTAGAAAGCTGTGGCCTGTGATTTATTTCTGTGCATCAGAATACATAATTCAATGGAAGCTTTTATTAACTATGAAAGGCACTGATTATGTTAATTTTGTATGGTGGCACATTTCTGGATGCATAATAATCTAATCTGACTTGTTTGGTTGCCATTATCATAATGCCCTAGACAGCGTCAATTGATGGTTACTGAAGTGAAGGGATCAATATGTTCTGGTAATAGATCATTCATTCATTCAGAGAATTTATATAGCGACTCTTCTAGAGACCTACTCAGAGGCGCTCCCAGCCCAGCCACAGCTATAATCGGTGAGTTAAGTCCGTATTTGGTGTGATTTAGTGTTTCGTGATTGGTAAATGATGAATTATTTCTGAAACTTTCAGAACTGTTTCAGAGGAAGATGGCTCTGCAGACGGTAGAGCAGCTCAAAGAAGAGAACCGTGTTCTTAAGAACGAGCTCGAGCGTTTGGAAGAACTATTAGTGGTTAGCCGTGCAGAGCGTGACCAGATAGGCATTCGCTACAATGCCATCAGTGAAAGGGTTAGTAGCTTGCCAAGTGCTGTTCAGAGAAATGCCTGCAATGATCATTTTCTTACTTGTTTGATTTTGGAGTGGAAAAATTTGATGGTCTCCAGTGTGTCTCTGGGGTTTGTGGTGCAACATGTCAAGTGAGACAATGAAATTAAACTGAACAGGTGTTTGATTTCTGCTGTTGTGTCTTCGTGACTTGGCCAAACAATAATCAACGTCTGGAAGCAGAACTTCTCTTGCACAGTTTTAATGCTGCCAAGTGAACATGAGAATTCAAACATTCAGGCAGTCATTGCAATTCCTCATAATTATTGGACCTCTTTGTATGTGCAGGTTCTTTTTATGAACGCATGTTATTGACTTGTTTTCATGAATGTAGAATAAGGTAAATTATTTGTAATGTAATGTAATGTAATTAGTAATTTATATAGCGCCGCTCACAGCCGAGGCCATTCAGTAGCGCTCCCAGTGCGAGAACCCCGAGAGAAGAAATATGTTTTAAGGAGAGAGAGAGATGAAGACAATGATCCAGAAAGGAAAGTCTCACGCAAAGTGAAGTGAAGGGCATTCCATAAAGAGGGCCCAATGATGGCAAAGGATCGAGTTTGAGCAATCGTAGTCCTAGCTCGTGGGACAAAGAAGTCAGATCGGTCCAGAGATCGTAAAGGCCGATGAGAAGATGCAGAAAGAGGAGGACGAATGACATCCCTGAGGTATTTTGGAGCAAGTCCCAGTTTGGATTTGAGGACCAAAGCAAGGACTTTAAACTGAATGCGGTCAGAGAGAGGAAGCCAATGCAGTTGGTTAACCATGAATGATGATATATGGGAGTATTTAGGAAGGTGAGCAATCAATCGAGCAGCAGTATTGAGAACAGATTGAATAGGGTATAGACGGACCTTGGGAAGACCAATAAGTAGGGAGTTGCAATAATCAATTCTGGAACAGACAAATGCATGGACAATGGATGCCATGGTAGAGAGAGGAACAGATCTGCGAATAACCCTGAGACGCCGTAGGTGAAAGTAAGAGGATCGTGTAAGGTTGGTTACATGAGCAGAAAAAGTGAGAGCGCTGTCCAAAGTGACACCTAGGTCACGCACACAAGTAGAGAACGTAAAATTGGGAAAGTTTTCAGAGAGAAGCGAAAAGTTAATTTTCAGAAGTTGTTGGGGTGTGCCAAGCCAAATAAGTTGAGTTTTGGAAGAGTTTAGCGAAAGGCGATTGGAAGACATCCACAAATGCAAGTCATGGGAAAGAGCTTCAATACGGCGAGCTAAAGTGAGTTGAGTAGACGCAGGACCATGAACATATGCCTGAACGTCATCAGCAAAAAGGTGACCAGTAGCAGAGTAATTTGTAAACAAAGAGGTAATATCAGCCGTGTACAAAATGAAAAGAAGGGGTCCAAGGACTGATCCCTGAGGAACTCCTAGAAGGACAGGCACCCAGTTAGACCTGGAATTACCAGCTATAACCATTTGGGTGCGACCAGACAGGTAGGATTGAAGCCAGAGAAGAGGGACTCCCTTAAGACCATAGGAGGATTCAAGGCGTTGGAGCAGAATATCGTGATCCACCATGTCGAAGGCTGCTGAGACATCAAAAAGTGCAAGAAGGGTGACCTGAGCCTTATCAATAGCTGAGTAGATGTCAGCTAGCATAGAGAGCAGGGCTGTTTCAGTTGAGTGGAACGCCCTGAAACCAGATTGGTGTGAGGGGAGAAGGCCTGAAGACTCAAGGTAAGGAAGAATCTGAATTGAAACCATGGCCTCATATTGAAGATTCTTCACATATCTCTATGGGGCCAGAGAAGTTTTTGATGAGATAATAATTATGTTAGATTAGTGTTATGACATGTTTAAGGTCCTTTATTGTTCTAAAGCTGCTCTGTAAGCAGTGGTCGGACAGTTACTATTGCAGCACCTATGCCCTCCTGCCTGTCATGCCCCACTACCTTCTTTTTGTCCAATTATGTAACTGAGAATGAATGGTTTGTTGCTAGGTTTGCCTGATTGATGCTCCTCTTTGTCGAAAGATACTCTGCTAATGACGAATTTTGATTATTATAATGCATTACCTTAGCTTACTATACCTTTGCAGTGACTGCATTAGACCTGTCCTACCTGATTCCCACCTTGCAGTATGGCTATAACTGTTGCTATATTAATGAAGGTTTAGAACCTGGAATGTAATTGATGTGACCAAGTGACAGGTAGAAGGTGACTGCTTTTCTAAAGACTTTGAGAGCACTTCTTCTCAGCGGAAACCCTTCAGGAATTTCTGGCTTCTTGAATCAACAGTCTGCAGTTTGTATGGCTCTAGGATTGCACTCTACTTGAGTCATTGTAGCCTAAGAGCTCAATTTCCAATCCAGTCAAGCTGTGTACCAACTAAAAGCCATGACTTCACCTCTGGCTATTTACCATTTCTTCTGTACCTTGCTGAGTGCAACCATTGTCTGCTGCAGAGTTCATTCTTCTCCTACTTATTACCTTATGTTTATTAAGTGCGGCCTTATGAGAATCTCACAAAGGCACTAAGCACAGATTTGTGAGGTTTAGCACAGTGTTTCAAGTCAGTCTTGATTCCTCAGACTTGTCAATCTGATTATCTTTCTGTGGTCATATCTAGAACTAAAGCTGTTCTTGGTGAATGAGCTTTTTCACTTGCTGGACCTAGATTATAGGGAACTCTTTCTCTGTATCTGTCCATTCTGCTAAGTCACTTATGTCATTTATTTCTTGGCTTAAGACTTCCTTTTTTCAAATTGCTTGTCCACCATAAACTGCCTATCTGTCTTAGCAGACTGATAATTATGGCTTTGTACTATCGGTTCATGCCTTGTGCATCAGAAACTGGTTATGATAGAAGTTGACAATTAGCAATTATATGCAGATGATTTGTGAAAGGCGACAAAAGCTGTAAGGGCAGCTCACGATGTTATTGGAAGCTATCTAAGGCAGGGGTTTTCAAACTGTGGTAGGCATACCCCTGGGTACGGACAGACAAATGCCAGGTGTCGCTAAGCCTAAGTGGTACGCGAACAATTTCAAAAAATTAAATTTTTCTATAAGTTTATGGACTTCATGTCCATCTTTCTTTCTGCTATTCTACGTCCACCGTTCGCTTATTTGTCTGTACATTTCTATGAGTTTATGCCATCGGATGTAGTGTTGCCGGTTGATTTTTCAGTCCAGGAAAGAGACCAGTTTGTTGAACTATCATGTTATGGTGGATTGAAGAACGAATTCAAGAAAGACATGTTGTCTGATTTTTCGTTGAAACGAAGAGCTGAATATGGATTAATTTCTGACCAAGCTTTAAAATTTTTGATTCCTTTCAGCACATCATATCTGTGTGAAATAGATTTTTCAGCTATGCTTGCGATCAAAAGGAAATGCAGAACAAAGCTTGAACTCGAACCAGAGTTGCGTTTGAAATTGACAAATATTAAACCAGATATTGCAAATATGTGCTTGTCAAAACAAACCCACTGCTCACATTAACACATTCTAATAGTGATTTTATATTTCTTTTTGTTGATATGACTACATTCTTAATAAGTTATAAGTTAAAATTATATTACTTTAAAAATTTTCTACGAGTATGACTAATACCCAGTTTGCACCAATAATTAAAAGGAGTGTTAATTGCAAGGGGACTTCACGCTCGCATGTTGTTTTTTTATATGACCTTGTTGGGGGTACGCCAAAATTAAATTTTTTACCTGGGGTACAATAAAAAATAAAGTTTGAAAACTGCTGATCTAAGGAAGGGCTCTTCAGATGAAAGGTCATAGTGGGAGCCGTGCTTGTGCAACGTAAATGCACACAATAGCGAGTTGTCATAAAAGTTCAAAATGTTGATTTCTCAAAAGTATTTTGAAAAACTATTTTATTTTGTATTTTCAAAATACTTTTGAAAAGTATTTTGCCCATCACTCTAAACAAGGCATCAACCAATGGTGCACAAACAGCAACAAAGGGGTTCTAGCCATGTCTCAATGGCTATGCTCTAAGACAGTGCTCAGACCATTTTGTTTAACATTTTAGTTTCCTCATATAAAGCAATTGTCACAGGTTGTCTTGGCTTGCTTTGCTTGGAAGTCAAATCTCTCGGTCCCTTTGTCTTGAACCACTTAATCTTCAATATTGATTTATACTTAATCAAATCAAATCCTCGAGGAAGAAACAGTGGCTGATGTTGGTGTTGACTGTGATGATGATGATGCAGCTGACGTAGCTATAGTGTACATGATGGAGGGTAACTGACCCTTTTCGGTCGCTCTTCACATCACAAGAGCTCATTTTTATTACATGTAGTAAAAATCTTGTCTTCTCAACGATCTAATTAGTTTCTGGCTTTTGCTTGTCTCGTCATTCAGAACTGAATAGAGTCTGAGTGTGTCTCATTGAAATACAGTACTTACTACTACTCTCTAGTTTTCCAGAAGTCTATATATATGCTCAGTTGATTTGCTTATTGTGTAGGAGGAGTAATAGCAGCAGCTTTGTTATCACTGTTAAAGGGCGTAGCGATATCTTCACTTGGGTCACTTTTGAAGTTAGACTGTACCTTATCTTGTTTCATTGTTTCAAGTCGTAGCACTTTGGTGTTAACAGTGATAACATTATTCATTAAGCTATTTAGGTTATAGTTTGTTTTCCAGGATCTGTATTGCTGGTTGATCTTCTGGTCTTCAGTAAAGAGGTCTTCGCTGATGTCAGAAATTCACTTGGTTTCATCTTTTGCAAGCCTTTAAACGGATACTGGCTTTTTCCAATTTCAGAGAAGGCTGCTTTGTTCCAGAGGGCTTCGACCAGATATCAGGAAGAGGGCCATGTGAATCAGTTTATATCATAGTGTGATGTAGCTTGTAGTCTAAGTTCCACGTTACATGATTAGCATTAAACACATTTCAGTTGGAGGCTGTGCTGAAGAAGGAAAGAGGTGATCTGAGTTTGGACGAAGTTGGTCGACAGAGTCTTATCCAGCAGAACATCGAATTGCGACGGAAACTGGAAGAGGAACACAGCAACTACAAGCAGAAACTCCAGTTCTATCAGGATGGTCAAGCACGGCAGGCTCAACTCGTCCAGAAACTTCAGGCTAAGGTTCTACACATTTTATTCAACAGACTAACATGACAACATATTGTAATTGTCATTGTAATTAGTTACTTATATAGCGCTGCGCACAGCTGTGGCCATTCAGTAGCAGTCCCAGTGCGAGTACCTCGAGAGAAGAAATGGGTTTTGGGAGAGAGATGTCATATTACACTGCTATCTGTGGACGACAGTTTCCTTACAGTCAAGTGATGGTCTCGGATCATGCCACAGACTTTGTGTGTAGATGGGTCTTTCCTGAGATAACCTTCACCCTTGACCAGGGACTTAGTCTTTCGCAACATGTGAACTTAGTATCTCTTCGCCAGTTTTTCGCTCTCTGCCATGACGCCCTAGTGGTTCTTGTGCATGCTTTCGTTGCTAGTCGAATTGACCACTTTTGCTCGATCCTCGTTGGCCTCACCTTTGGGGTTCTGGGGCGACTAGACCGAGTTCTGCAATCAACTGCTCGGCAAATTCGCCTCTGTCTCTGCGTACATGCGCGATGTGTCACACTGGCTGCCTGTGGCCCAACGGATCTCATACCGGATTGCTTCTTTGGTTTCACGCAGCATCCTTGGCTATGCTCCATCTTACCTGCGCAACCTCTGCCGCCCAGTGTCCGACGTTGTAGCGCGTCGGGCGCTTCGGTTCGTGCCGACGGGGAAGTCCTAGTTCCACGGGCTCGCTTGGCTGGTAGGCAGCGCCGAGCTTTCTCGGTTGCAGGCCCCGCCATCTGGAATGACCTACCATTGGATTTGGATCTGCGTTTGCTACCTCTGACCAATATAACTGGGTTTTATAAATCACTAAAGTCTTTTTTCTTTAACTATGGCTGGGCTGTGAGTAGATATCGTGAAGGGGCGCTATATAAATCTCCAGAATGAGTGAATGAAAAGATGGAGAATATCACAGAGCACAAGCTGCATACCTGTAACTGGCACTAAATTTTGGTTGTCTAGTTGATGCCTGGCTAGCACCAAAGGTTCAGCGTAGGACATCTGGCATCGCTTGCGACCAGTACAATGGCAAAGAGTCATTGAGTGTCACTGCATGGGGTTACTAATCTGCAGGAGCAGTTCTTCAAGATAAACCTCTTGATTAAGGTCCTGTGAGTCATATGGGTAGATATCTTAAGTGGCGCTATATCAAGTTTCTTTGATTGATTTGATTGATCTTGAATATGGGAGCCAAAAGCAGCCCTACGTGTCTGAAAATTTACCTGCTCAAATAGTACTTTATGCATCTGAAATAACTGTGAAATGTTATGTGGCAAGTACTGGTAACAGATATAATAATAATAATAATAATAATAATAATAATAATAATAATAATAATAATAATAATAATAATAATAATAATAATAATAATAATAATAATAATATCAACTCCAGCCATCAAAGAGCCCAATGGCCTCTCCAGATCAGACGGCAAAAGGCGTGACAGAGTCACCATCATACCTTGGTACAGAGGTCATTGCTTGGCATGGGATGTCACGGTGCCAGATACTTTCGCTGCATCCTACGAACATTATGACATCGCAAAACGCAGGTGCGGCAGCGGAAAAGGCAGCTCGCAACAAGGAAAACAATCACATCATTTCGTCCCGGTTGCAGTCGAAACTGCAGGAAGCTGGCACACAGAATCCCTGCAGTTTGTTCGAGAACTAGGACGCAAGATCAGGCGACCAGCGTGAGACCAGTCATCTTCTACGACGCTTATCAGTTGCCTTACAAAATGGAAACTCTCTATCTGTTTTAGGCACCACAGATTGCAACAGTAGCCCAGGACTGAACGAAGGCTTATAAAAATATTGAAAACAGTTACTTTTAATCAGTCTGTACATAAGTTTGTTGGCTTTATAAAGAAAGAAATTTGTTATAATAATAATAATAATAATAATAATAATAATAATAATAATAATAATAATAATAATAATATTAATAATAATAATAATTATAATAATAATAATAATAATAATAATGCCCAAGTCTGCTATCATGTTGGTCAATGCGTTTGTCGTCAATGTCATTGGAAAGATGGTTCGTCTAAACGCGGGGAAAAAAGAAGAAAAAATAATAATAATAATAATAATAGTAGTAGTAGTAGTAGTAGTAGTAGCAGCAGCAGCAGCAGCAGCAGCAGCAGCAGTAGGAGCAGCAGCAGAAACAGCAGCAGCAGCAGCAGTAGTAGTAGTAGTAGTAGTAGCAATAATAATAATAGATTATTTGCATGCTGAGCTTTGCACTGTCTAAGCTCATCCACATCAGAGGAAAGAAGTTTCCTGAGTTAAGGCAGAGCTGTGACTTGCAACCTTTGGCACAATAAGGGTAAAATCAGGGGCAAGGCCACTCTAGCCATTTTGTGTTGTCATTGAGTTAGACTTGATGCAGCTATATGAGGTATAATAATATGGTGTTATGTCGTGATGTAATGATGACAGTGATTGGTGAGGTGGTTTTGATAATGAAAATAGAAATGACAATGGTGGTGGTGGCAGTGGTGGTGGTGGTGAAACTGATAAGACAATGTGACAGTCATAAACTCTCAGGTGTTGCAGTACAAGAACCGGTGTGCTGAGTTAGAAGACCAGTTGCGACAGGCACTTGTCGGCACAGAACGTGGACCACGAAAGACAATCGTAAGTCTTTTCAATTTCTAAGTTCTGGCTCAGTAAAGCCCATACTTTTAACTGGATCTGGTCGTATCCAATGACTTTTGTTATGGTGTTCGTGGCTTTGTGGAATAGGTAGAATAACATAACATAACAATTGTTTTAAATGGTTCAGAAGTCTGTGTTAGAACCACTGTAAATTAACCTGGAATGCTTAATATCCCAATTTTCTTCATAGTTTTAAATGCTGTGATTGTCTCATGTCCTCTAAGACCGTACTATCTTCCAAACCATTCCACAAGTTCACATCTCTTGCAATTAAGAATTTCTGCCCTATTTTACCATTCTTGCAAAATAAATTTCCATCGTTCACCTTCACGTCCAGTGTCTGTGACCTAGGCGTTGTCCTTGACAGCACACTGACCTTCTCAGAACACATTAAGAATCTCACCCGTTCCTGCTACTTCCAGAGACGTCTCAGAGCAACAATTCGTTGTTCTGTCTCATCCTCAGTCTTTACGTCTATAGTCCATGCCTTCATCTGCTCCCGAATTGATTACTGCAACTCTCTTTTTCTGTAGGCATTCTTATAAAGTGCGTCTCTTTTCAATCTGTGCTTAATGCGGCTCCCAGGCTGATAACCCGACTGCCACGCTTCTCCCACATCTCTCCTATATTGTATGAACTTCTTCAATGGCTCCCTCTCACTGCTCGTATCCATCTTAAGGTTCTCGTTCTTGTCTACCGCGGTCTTATTCTGGTCTAGCTCCCAAGTACCTCTGGCCCCATTCGCCGACCTATCTCCGCCACCTCTCACCGTCCTCTTCGCTCACTTAAGCGCCTTGACCGTCTTGTCCAACGAGCGAGGACTGCTATGTTTAAATCCCGAGCTTTGCCTTCATTGGCCCTTCACTGTGGAACCAACTCCCTATATCAACTCGTTCTTTGACATAAACCGATGGTCCAGGTGCTCCCTTTCGCTGTCTTAAGACCACTCTTTCACTCGAGGTCTTGCGCACTGGGAGCGCCTCTGATTGGTGTTCACTGTGAGAGGCGCTATATAAATTTCTAAATACAATACAAATACCATACAATACAACAGATTGTCTATTATCTGTGTAGATTGATATTGTTTTTTTTATTGCACTGGTCCTTATAGATTGAATCTTCTGTGTGTGTGTGTGTCTGTCTGTTGTCTGTCTGTCTGTTGTCTGTCTGTATGTCTCCTCAGCTTATAACTGCAGTGAGTATATAACTCACTGGTTTGTTTGATGACCCTACATTTACTTTTTTTAAAGGGTTTATAAAGCGTTGTCTGTTATTATTGTGTTTCTTTTTTCATATGTGGCTGTCAAAGATAAAGGTAAGTTTACAATTTACAGTTTATTTCTAGATTTCAATGACGTGCTAGCATTAAATGTTTACAATTGGAACACAATTTCTTAAAGTGCAATGTTTCTTTACATCCATGTTCTCTCTCATACTGATGTCAGACTTATACCAAAGTGCTACTTGTAGCTGCTTTGCAAGAAGGACTCGTTAGTGAGTGAGATGTTCATTATGGAGCAGACAAATACTGCTGCAGTGCTGCTGGTCATCAGAGGAGGATTAGTCAGATCGTTATTGGCCGAAAAGCAATGATCAAGCGGCATCAACAAAACAACATCTTGAAAGCTTTTCCTTACAACTGACAGGTCTTGGCAACAACATGGGACGCATACTGCACTGAGTTTAAACTCACCTGAACCCAATGTTAAATAATCGTTACATGCAACGGCTGCCTTCTCGCTTTCGTTTTCTCTATGACCATTCTCTACAAATAATTTCATAGGAAGGTATTCATGAAATGGCTCTTTGAAACTGTTCTGTAGAATATGCAAATGCAACAGTAAACCTTGCATACATTTAGATACACACACACACTCACGCACACACACATGCACACATCTGTCCTGAGTGGCCGAGTGGGTTGGTAGCCCGCTTGCCACGCCGGCGGCCCGGGTTCGATTCCCGGTCGGTCGGTTTATCAGAGATTAATTTCTCGGATCTTTACTGCGGGTGGCTCGGTCGCAATATAAACGTGGAGTACAATACAACACAATACAACTGGGGCGCGGTGGTGTAGGGGTATGTTCGGTGCCTTGCAGCTGGAGGGTTGCGGGTTCGAATCCACCTCAAAGCCGCCGCGTAGGGACCCTGGGCAAGTCCTTCACTCGCAGCTGCTCATGCGCTTCGGCGTGAAACTCCGATTCAGTGTCCGCGCAGTAGTCGGGAGCGCCTCTGAATAGGAATCTGGAAGGGGCGCTATAACAAGTGTTCAACTACAATACAATACAATACAATACAATCTGTACATTCACGCATTCCTGCATGGTTTCTGTTCTGACAAGAAGCATGGTTGGTGTTGCAGTTGTCAAGCACGCAGGAGAATTATGAGACGGAGTCAGAGAGAACTCAGAAGGATGAGATGCAGTTCGGTTCCCTTGACCAACTGGACTCTAAGGCTGCTTTTGACCTCGACTCAGCCGTCATTCAGTTGGAAGGAGAACAGAACAGGTGCGACATTTACTCGAATCATGTCATATTACCGTACATTACGGACTGATCTTCTGGATATATTGACCTGACCTTGGCTTGGTTTTGGTGTGCCATCGGTCATTCATGCCTTGTACGCTGGTGCAATAGAAGTTGCTAATCATTGTCTGGAAAGTTCTACAGTACTGTTTTCTTAATACTCAATACATCATTTGACAGAGGCTCTGAATAAAGCCACATTCCTTAATCATAATAATCTCACATAATCGGAGCGTTACTGAATGGCCTCGGCTGTGAGCGGCGCTATATAAATTACTAATTACATTACATTACATAGTCCGAATGGAGGTCATACGGGACAAGGAAACGAGAAGACAGGAAGATAGGGAAAAGTGTGAAAAAAATGAAATTATGTCTGGATGTATTATTTTGACTTCATCATTGTCGGCTTCCATTTAGTTTGATCAGAGTGGTTCGGATGATATACTTTCGTGACTGATTGCCATTATAGAATTCTACGTTTCAATTCTGCAGCGTTTAATCGTGATTCAGTTTGCCCAGATGTCAGTTTAATGTCAGACTGTCTAACTTGTATGAGGAAGGTGGTTTGGTTTTGGATTGGGCTGATGTCATGTTTCTGCTTCAGCTGAAGAGCGCCCCCTCAGACCCCAAATCTTAAGGACGCTAATCCTCTGAAAAGTATCATTAATAGATTCGGCAGAGAGTGACGACCGATTACATCAGCTGACCCTACCTTGCCTTTCTCTACCTGACCGTACCTTATCTTGCCTTACCTGATCTTACCTAAGTATACTTTACGTTACCTTTGCTACCTTAGCTTATTCCGTTCATTCTGTGTGGTGTCATCAGGGTGGAGCATTTGAGCCACGTCAATGGATTACTGCGTGAGCAGTTGGATAAGGCAACGGGCGCCAATCAGTCGCTGATGGCTGACCTTCATAAACTCGTTCACATACAAGAGGAGCTGCAGACAAAGGAGGCGGAGTGGCAGAAGGAAGAGCAGGCCAGTTTCAACTCTCTTCTTCACCGTCCGTCGTTATTCAGTCTATCGTCTCATTGCACTTAGACATATCCAACGGTCGATGATGTCAATGTTATTGTTACTGTTTCAGCCAAATAATCTCCGTTCAGCGCTCGGGAATAAGCTGGTGCCCTGCGCTTGGCTTTCGACTGGCGCCTTAGAAGTTTTGAGATTATGGTTACATTATGTACAGCCCCCCCGACAGTTTCCATGTGGCCTTGAGACTCCTCCTTTTCCATCGTTATCGGTTCTTGCCAACATAGACTGGATTTCTTCTTCGGTGTTGCTTAGGCTGATGAGGAGAGGAGGATCTTATGTTACCAGTTATGACTGACTGTCTAGAACAGTGTTTGAATGTGTTTCTTAACCAGTGTTCGACCGAACCCCTGGGGTTCGGTGAGCCAGTGCCAGAGGTCCTCTGAAATATATACGTAGTCAGGGTCAGTGAGTGTGAGTGAAAAATCATTTGCTATTTTATTTGTATTTTTCCAAACGGCAACAACAAAGGACACATTAAGATGCAATTGGTAGTGTTGGTACGGTTAGTTAACTGTTAGTAGTCCATGTATTGAATGTATTAATATTGTATCACATTTTGGTACAATTGTTTTATTTCCTTTTGTTCCCATTAGTTAAAAAATTATTGTTCAAACTTGAGGGGTTCGGTGAGCGGTCATGGATTTCTCTTGGGGTTCGGCTCCCTTGAAAAGGTTAAGAACCACTGGTCTAGAATAACTTCTTTCATCTGTAAATGTCAGCAAGTGAATTATTTTGCCTGATTTCAACAGTTTCTGATAGTTTCAAACAGAGAAAGTTAATGAGGTAATTTTGATTCTAAGCTGTTCCGTAGAGAGCAATTCTTTTGATTCTTTGAGTTTCTTTAAGTAACAGACTCTGTTAAGCACTTGGAAGCTGGGGGTTGGTTATGATGATGCTCCGTGAATTGTCATTGTTATAAATCTAACGCAACATTACAACTACAGTCTCAACAGCAGTACCAGCAGTTACATATATAACTGCACCCAGAGGGTCCACACTTGGCAGACAGGTACAGAGCCGATTCTGAACGAGATGAAATGCAGCAGGTCAATGCTAGTTATCATTTGGTGGCGAAAATGTGATGTTCAAACCTTGTAAGTCATAAGAAAACTTTGTCTGGTGCTAGTGTTATAACGACTTTCACGTTTTTGCTTTTGCCAAATGAATCGTAAATGTTGGACCTTAGCTCCGTCTGAGAACTGAGTTTATTGGAGGCATGTGGGATTGTGGGTAATCAGGAGCGCTTACCTCACCTTACCTGACATTACGAGTTTTCAAATGCTTTATTAGGACACGGCTATTCTAATTATTATCAGCATTTCTTTGTAAAACCTGTTTGCAGTCGTTTCATGACTACTATGCCCATACTCACAGTCATCTGATTGATTTATGGCGAACGATTTGTGCTTTTCGACGCGACTTTAATGAAATGAAGCTGGCTTCTGAGCACGAACTGTCACATTTAGCTTCTGAATTTTATAATGACACCCAAGAAATTACTGCTCAACTGCAAAACAGCAAGACACAGGCTCAGGTTGGTTTATTTTCTCCACATTAAAAGAAATTGCAGATTCTTAATTTGAGTCAGTTAGCAACAATCACTGAAAGTAGTTTTTGGTCCTGTGTTGTTGAAGAGCTGCTGAACTAAAAAAAATTGGCAGCAAGTGAAGCAGTGCTGAACAGCTGCCACACTTGTGTTGTGATATTACATAACTCCTATGTATAACATTACCTTACATAGGGTATGCATGTATGTACCGGTATGTATGTATGTATGTATGTATGTGTCAATACACTTAAAGCCTTAAATAATGTGAGGATATGCTCGTGTTGGATGCATTTCTCTTGGCTCCTTAAGTGTTCAAGTTGTATGTTAATTGACTTCATGAATGACTGTTTCAAAAAGTTCTCTTTAAATATGCTCTTGTTAAAATTGTGTGCTTAATAAAACCTGGTTGCTTTGTATCAATTTTAATGCTGCACATCATAGTTTTGTAAATTTTACTTCTGTGTCGTATCCTCTGTGTAGTAGGTGCAGTATTCAGACTGACGTAGATTACATCTCACATCAATAGACCATTAACAGATCGTTTAATTAAACCGAATAATTTCCCGAATTGCGTAATGAGAAGATTGCTTGATCGTGATTGTTGTAGACAAGTTTGGACAAGGAACGATCTGATCGATTGGGTCTTGAGAGTCGACTGGCTGAAAAAGTGCGACAGTTGAATGAGATACAGGCGAAGTATGATGCCAAGCTTAAAGACTTCACTGCAAGGTATGTAGCTGAATGTAAGTTGTTTGAAGCAATTATTCTAATGGTCTGCATTTCTGAATATCTGATTGGGAGTAGTGTGGTCATTATAAGCAAAATGATCATCGTGATAAGAACATTGAACACTTGTATGACCATGTATGCATTTAAGGACTTTGGAAGGAGGGCAACATCTGATGTTGTTTTGTATTGTATTAAGTGCTATTATGTCAGTTATTATGACTCTTGGCATCCTCAGTCATTGGTTGGACGGATTGTGGTCCAACGGCGTGCACGTGTGTAGGTGTAGGTGCGTGTGGGTGTGGGTGTAGGTGTAGGTGCGTGTGGGTGTGGGTGTAGGTGCGTGTGGGTGTGGGTGTAGGTGCGTGTGGGTGTAGGTGTAGGTGCGTGTGGGTGTGGGTGTCGGTGCGTGTGGGTGTGGGTGTAGGTGCGTGTGGGTGTAGGTGCGTGTCGGTGTAGGTGCGTGTGGGTGTGGGTGTAGGTGCGTGTGGGTGTAGGTGCGTGTGGGTGTGGGTGTGTATGTGCTGAAGAAATTGTGTTTTCTTTCAGAAACAATGAACTGAGCGTTCAGAATGAAAGACTGCGACAACAGCTGACTGCTGAGCACAGTGAGCGTTCAACTCAGAGGGATGAGGATGAGGTTAGACGCATCTCACGCCAGCAGCAGCAGCAGCAGCCGACAGCCAGAGCAGCAGACAGATGGACGTCAGCTGCAGAGAGGTCGTCTTCGTCGTATGCTTCTGTCTTTGAGACTCTACGTCACATCGCAAAGGACCTGCTTGATAACTGCGATTATGTGGACTCCACCATCATGCGAGAAAATGATATCTCAAAGCTTCGATCAAGTCAATCAAAGTATCAATCAACAAAGGATCGAGGAGGATCGATCGATCTGTCTTCGTCTTCTGTCCATCACATGCGCTCTGTTTCGCATTCGCCCATGAGGGCACGATCCTCGCGTTCACCTTCTCCGAGTAACTCCGAAGAAATGGTGTCGCTTGTTCGAGCAGCGCTGCAACGCTCCAAGCAACAGATCATGGACCTGACGTCAAGGCTGACATCTTACCAGACAGACAACCAGTCACTGAGAAACCAGTTTCATGACATTGACAGTGAACGACTAAGACTTGAGGTTCTTCTACGCAATGGACTTGATGAACGAGACAAACTGTAAGTATGTCAAGAGGTCGTTGTTCTAATCTCATCAGCTCTGACCCCATAAAACGACCTGTACCGTGTAAAACCTTGATATGTACCTGGTCGAAGCAAGTGCTCCTCATACGTACAGAGCACCACAGAGTTGATCTAAAAACAAACACACAGTCTGTGTTTGATCAAATTAAAAGCATGCAGGCCAAACCACAGACAGTATGTGTGGCACTAGTGATCATCATCATCTTCACCATCTTCATCTGCGTCATTTGGACCAGGGAGGAACCTGCCACAGATGATGATGATGACGACGACGACGATGATGATGATAGGGACCAGAGAAAGTGTCTCTGATGATATGCATTAGAAAGAGGCAGAGTTCTTGTATCATTCACCTGTGTCGATTAACCTGCTGGTCTTAACAAAACTTGAACATCACATATGATGAGGTAGAAGCGCCTCTTCGAGATTCCTTGCTGGAGCTATAGTAACGTCTAGTTAAATACTTGCTGACTTACTGGAGTAAATCGGTTACGACTCAAGTCAAGAACTATATAACGTGGCTGTGTTGTAAAGAATTTCTTTTCTGTAGTCGAACTAATTTGTTTTTTTTTATTTCCCTTTATCAGAATTCGTCATAGAATGAAGCATATTGTTGAAATGAGTCTGTGTCAACACAAATCTGCTATCATGTAGCACCATGAAATACCTTGCACACTATGTAATACCATGAAATACTTTCGCACAGCATGTAGTACCATGATATACCTTGCACACCATATAATACTGTGAGATATCTTGCACGGTTTTCAATCAGATGCGGTGTACAGCAGTTGAAATGAATTGGATGTAATCTAATTCAGAGGTCTTTTCATTTTGGATTCTTCTGATTTTTGTTTTCAGCCATCTGGATTCAAAGAGTCAGCTGAACCAGATGAAGGTGTTGCTTGATTCAGTTGGTGCTGAGAAGGAAAGACTTGATGAAAATCGACAGAAACTTCTGGAAAAGATTGACGTCCTGGGTATCGAGATACAGCGACTCAAATCAGCGAACGCAGAGCTCCAGAAAAACCACGATGACTTGAACATTGACAAGGAGGAACTGAAGAGAAATGTCGAGAGACAGGACAAGGAAATTGAACGATCGTAAGAAAAGATTCTACAAGGACATCAAATAAGGAAGAAGAAGGAAAAGAACATTCCCTTAAGATAACCCTGAGAGGAGGGGATTAGTCGTAACCTGCTCCTCAGTAGATAACCTTGAAGGGGCAATATATGAATCTCCTAAATGAACCTTGGGAAGCAAGTGTTAGGCATTATGGAACAAGTGATCATCATCATCTGCATCATCTGGAGTTCTGGACCACAGAAACTGCCTATGATGTCGTATATGAGGGCAGGGGCCAGTCATCTCCCTCACTCACTCGGGGTTGAAGGTCCGACACAGAACAACTATTACTACATCACAACCAATAATTACCTTATTTGTTTAAATAAGACGACAAGACTAGACAAAGTACTTGTGCAAGAAAAGCGTGTGGCCAGCTGCGTAAGATTTCTTAACGAGGAGGTACTATACACGATGTGTATTTGTTGCTGTAGTCGCCGTTCTGTGGAGCAGTTGGAAGAGAAGCTGTGTCGACTGAGAGAGGAACTAGTCGTCACCAAAGAAGCTCTCAACGCTGCACAGCTACGAAAGGACATGACTGAACGCGAAAAAGACGAAATCAGTAAGTGTAGGAGGAGGAGGCAGCCCCCCCCCTCCGATTGCATGCATGTAGTGGACACGAGTTGTACTTAATACGTGAACCAGATGCGCCTTTGTTAGGTTCTTAAAATATGGTGTTATACTAAAATTAGCTAGGTACATAAAATTAAGTGACATTGCCTTTAAACCATTCATCCAGGGTTTGCATCCCAGGAAGTAAGTATGTAGGCTTTATTTGCATCTGAGAAGTGCCAGTGCATGCATGGTAGAAGTAAGTAAGCACTAGTATACAATGTTTATAGTACTTTGCATGGTAAAAGGTGGTTGTAGCAACTGTCGAAGTAAATTATGACAAGCAAATATGATCGTTGGACAACAGTAATAGAAATGGATAAATTTAATGTCGTCTTGAATTATAGCACTGGCATAAGGAAATGTTTACTGGATGTCTGTGGACTGTGGTTAAGTTAAAGCATCCTTCGACATCGAGGTCCATTCATCAGCAGAGAACTAGAGGTATTTTTAATAGAGGATGAGGCACATTGGATATGTAGAATACGTCCTTCTACTTACAGAAATCCTGTTCATAATCGGCTGCTGATGTGTTAGAAGAAAATTCATAGCAAGTAGTAGGCCAATCTTTGTATCTGAATCGTTGCTTCGAGTCATCGACTGCTTACGAACAATGGCACTCAAGTCTCTATCATTATTATTATTATTATCAATCTGTAGTCTTCTTTCTTTCCGAATAAATCGTCTAGCCGGTGCATTGTCGAGAGCTGAGCGCCGAAGAGATGATTTAGAAGCAGAACTGAGCAAGGTGAAGGCAGAGGCTGTGAGTCTGAGAGAGACTGTCAACAGGAGCCAAATCATGTGTGATGCACTGAGCCATGAGAAGATGGAACTAACACGCTCCCAAAGTCAGGTAGATTCACATAATAATAATAATAATCTTCGTTTAATTTCAAACTGACACAACGCAGGATGATTGCAATTCATAGTATGAACGGATGATCACAAGTTATTGCAGGAGTCGAATTTAACTGTTTGGCAGCCATGCAAGGCGCCCATCACGTCCTACATCTCATTTTTACCAACGCTATCTCAGTGATGTAGGACTCGAGTCCGGTCAAGGACTCGAGTCCGACTCGAGACCGATTTTTTGTGGACTCGGACTCGGATGTTCATGACTCGGACTTGGACTCGGACTCGAAGGCCCTGGACTCGAATTTGACTCGCTGACTCGGTTTCCGAGTCACAATTTTGTATCGCGATAAAATATAACTTCTAGGCCTTGCTTACTTACACTTTCAAAATGGGTGTTCTAAACTAAAGAGCGCATTAGATATCAAGGAGCTTTGAACGGGCATCGGGTGATCATACCCCACCCAGCCAGGGTCGATATTCTTCGGCGCCTCCAGCCACATCGGAGTTAATGGGTGCAACAGACGGGCCCAAGAGGCCGTCACACGGGAGGTATGGGGGAGGGGGCTCCCCCCATTCCCCGTGTATTACCTCGACATCACCGCGGCCGTTAAGGAGCTGGTTTCACGCTGCAACATCTGCGCTCGCTATCAAACGGATACCCTGAAAGAGCCGTTACTTACCCACCCGGCCACATCTTGCCCATGGAATAAAGTTGGTATCTACTGATGATCGACATACTCAATTACTCATGCATCAGGCCTATCTGATAACAGTTTCTGAAAGCGTAATTCTTCAATTATTCTTGTAATTAAAATTATGGCTGAGATCTCGAAGTTTAAAATTGTAGCGTATGCCTATTATAAAATCTACGTTATTTTCAACCATCCGAAAACCGGTGTTAAGCAGCATAAGGCAACTTGCAGTCATTGCTGTACGACGCCAACTATAAGCTTAGTTGAAAAGTTGACACAACGTCAAACTTTACAAGACAATCTACACCGAATGCACACAACATAATGAGTTGTACTTTTTATCCATCTAGTTTAACTTGCGGGAATCTTGCAATCTTGCTTGAATGTTTGCTTGCTTGCTTGAATGTTTGCTTGATTGAGCCACAGCTAAAAAGTCAAATCTTGCGACGACTAGTTCGATCACTTACAATCATTCAATCGTCGTGAAACTTGGCAGACAGACTCGCCCTCGCACACACTTCATTCTATCAAAATTTCAGCTCCCCAAAAAAGGCTAGCTTATAGAATCGGGGACTCAACTTTTCGAATCGGGGAATCCCCTTTTCCCACACGCAGCGTTGTGATTGGCCAGCGTTGCCATTGGCTGCAACAGAAACGGGTGCGGTGCTTGATTAAACGGACGCTATGTTGTAAAATGAACGCGGACTATATATTTGTAGAGGTAACTGCTTAATATGACGGATTATAGGATACTAGATGGATATAGTAAAAAACTTTGTTTTTACTATTGGTTCTTTTTTTTATCCATCTAGTTTAACTTGCGGGAATCTTGATTGATTGAGCCACAGGCTAAATAGTCAAATCTTGCGACGACTAGTTCGATCACTTACAATCATTCAATCGTCGTGAAACTTGGCATATAGACTCGCCCTCGCACACACTTCATTCTATCAAAATTTCACCTCCCCAAAAAGGCTAGCTTATAGAATCGGGGACTAAACTTTTCGAAACGGGGAATCCCCTTTTCCGATACGGAGCGTTGTGATTGGCCAGCGTTGCCATTGGCCGCAACAGAAACGGGCGCGGTGCATCATTAAACGGACGCTATGTTGTAAAATGAACGCGGACTATATATTTGTAGAGGTAACTGCTTCGTAAGACGCATTATAGGATACTAGATGGATATAGTAAAAACTTTGTTTTTACGGGCTGTATTTTATTGCTGTTGTCGTGCAGATGACAAATTATTAATGACGTTGATTAAGCATTGGTAAAACTCCATTAATTCTTTCAGCATAAATTGTGCTGCTACTTTTCTATGCCATTTATATTGCGTGTTTCAGTGTATTTGGTTTTGAAGGACTTGGACTCGGACTTGGACTCGATCTCTTGTGACTCGGACTCGGACTCGGACTCGAGCAGCTCTGGACTCGGACTCGACTCGGACTCGGCTTAGGTGGACTCGGACTTGACTCGGACTCGGCTTAGGTGGACTCGACTACATCACTGTGCTATCTGTCGAATGAAAAGGCTGAGTCGACCATTGGGAGGGTAACGGGAAGCGATCCCGCGTTCGTAAACTCTTGTGCCAGAGTGTTACCATTACCCTAAACCCCCTCCATGGTATGTTCTTTAACATAACATAACATGGTTTAGCATATTATTACCAAACACAGATTAAGATGGTAAGACAATGCATAGGAAAGACTTAGATTGCCAAGTAACATAAAGATTCTGAGTATTATAACTGTTCAACTAACCATGACTGACTTTGTACAGGTTGAGTCTGAGAAGAAGTCTCTGATGAGCAAAATTGCCGGATTGGAACAAGAGGTTTTGGGTCTTCGTGCAGAACTTGTGACTGTCGAACGAGAGAAAGTGGATGTTGAAAACCAGAAATATGGTAGATGAAATTACATTTACAGTTTATGACTTAGTGATTTCTCCTTCATATTATAACTCACGGTGTCTGGCCGACCAATTACTAAGGTATTACATTGTTTTGCTAACTGATGTACCGTAACATATTCGTTCGTAATGACATTTAACATCATATAGGCTATGCAGAGAGCGCCTCTGAGTAGATATCTTGAAGGGGTGCTTTATAAATATTCAGTTACATACATAGGCCTACATACTTGGCTTGTTTTAAATCTCTAAAATGCACATGAATTTACTTTGTCCATAACTTTTTCTTTTGATTGAGTTATGGTTAAGGTGGTTGAAGAAGGAATCGTCGAATGCTATTAATTCCTAATGGGTTGTCCTGTGGACGTGTTTATGGAAATCTTTGCACCGAACAGCTAAGTATTTATGTTCAGTCTTAAGTCTTCATGTCACATAGACAGGTAACGAGGTTTATATCACTGTTGAGCTGAATGAATTTAAACTGTGGATATTCTGAGATTGATTTTCGGGATGTGCTCTGCTTGAACAGCTGTCGTTGAGAGACTGAAACTGGCGGAGAAAGGACAGAAGGACTTTGACGAAGAGAACCGCAGAATGAATGCAGAGCGAAATGAACTGGTTCAAAAGGTGAATGCTGAAAGTCGTCAGAAGAAGTCATTGATCGAGGAGATCCGTGTGTCGAGACAAGAGATCGAACGACTGCTGAGTGTCTGCAATCGAGGCAACAGCGAGAAGGAAGAGCTCATCAGAGATCGAGCAGAACTTCTCATCAAAAACGACTCACAGGAGAAAATCATTCAGCAGCAGAATGAGGTAATCTCCATCATCCACTTGTGTGTGCCTCTGTCTAAGGAACAACCACTGGTGAAATCAAGTGAACAAATCGCATATGTAGTTCAAAGTATTTCTTTATTAATGTGAACTGCTGGATAGTGTTTTTTGGAGAATACAGCCTCCTGTGGTGGAATGATCGAGCGAATTGCATGACTTGTACGTCTTACTGACGATGTCTTATAGGTTGTGGCGGGACTGAAGATGGAGAAGGACAGTCTGGAGGCAGAGCTTTACCAGCTGGATCAGCTCAACTCACAGTTGGAGAAGAGGACAGCAATGCTCGAAGTCGAAAACAAAGAACTACTTGACAAAAGAGAACAGCTTCAGAGTAAGTTGCTGCTGCTGATGCTAGATTATTACAAAGTTATGTCCGGGTGACAGTTGAATGGTAACACACTGGCACAAAGAGCAGAAGGAAGCAGGTTTGAAACCAGCGAGCCCCACAAAAGGTTGACGCAGCCTTCCACTCTATAGACGGCAGGAGTAAAATGAGTGACAGTTTCACTAGCCAGAGCCGTCACCAGAACGCCCAAGCATATTCATATCACGCCCATCCTCAAATCACTCCATTGGTTAAAAATCCCAGAGCGAATTCACTTCAAAGTCCTATCACTAACCTACAACTCTCTACAATACTCCCAGCCCAGATATCTTCGCAACCTCTTCACCATCCAGACAACCCGCTCTACCCGATCATCCTCCATTCTCACTCTTTCTAGACCCCCGGCCACTACTCATCTCAAGTTCTCCAACCAAGCTATATCCAACACTGCACCACGTCTCTGGAACGATCTGCCTCCTGAATTCCGCACTTTTTCGGTTCCTCCACCATCATCGCCAATCACCCACCATTGTGGGGTGCGGTGGTGTAGGGGTATGTTCGGTGCCTTGCAGCCGGAGGGTTGCGGGTTCGAATCCACCTCAAGCCGCCGCGTAGGGACCCTGGGCAAGTCCTTCACTTGCAATTGCTCATGCGCTTCGGCGTGAAACTCCGATTCAGTGTCCGCGCTGTAGTCGGGAGCGCCTCTGAGTAGAAATCTTGAAGAGGCGCTATAACAAATGCTCATACATACATACCATCATCTACCTCAGGCTCCTCTATCCATCATCCCCAAGGCTTTCCACTCAAAATCAAAGTCTCTCCTCTTCAAGAACTCTTACCCCGACTCAACTGATAATCTACCTTCCAACTCTCGACCTAAACAACACCCACCTTAACAGCTACTCTGCCCCCTCTGATCCTCTGGAAATCGGACTCGGACCTCCTTCGGACTACTCTGTCGGACAACCCTTCTGACTAGACGCAGCGCTCGTGAATGAGCTGGTGCCCTGCGCTTGGCTTTTGAGTGGCGATTTAAAAGTTTGGAGATTACGATTACTGTAACCTTGCTTTGGAGTAACCTTGGTTTCGGTGGAAAGACCTGGCCACTTACCGCCAATGTATGGCAATGCCATGCACCTAAGGCTGATAACACCGGAGATCAGCACCGGGCCTGACGCTCCAAATGCGAGCATGGGCAAAGTCTTTACTTTTGCCTTTACTTATTTATATAGCACCTTTAAGAGAATTACGGTGATGTAATTGTCTGTTCTGATTAATTTCTAATTTGTTTTTGATCGAGTGATCATGTATTGCTCCAAGTATGATTGATGTTTTCGGTGAGCAGCGTATCTGCTCGAGAAGCTGCTGCTAACTGCAGTGAATGCCGATCTTTGTCTAAGTTCTGTTTCTTTTATTTCGTTAGGCGCTCTTTCCAAAGCTAAAAGAGAGCTGGAAATTAATCTGGAAAAACTGGAAAGCCAGCGAAGTCTCCTTCAACAGCAGCTTCTTGACAAGGACCACGAAACCGAGGAACGACTGAGAAAGGAACGAGTGCAACATGAAGAACGTTTGCAACGACTCATTAAAGAATGGGTCAGAATTTGTCTAACACTGAATCAGAGAATAATTTGTGAACAGAGCAGCATCTTGTGATTGACATGTGATCTCTTAACTCATGATTCTAATGCACGAAACAGACTATTAGCTTATGTGAAACATTTTACATTCAGGTCAACTTCCGTTTGGCTATATGATGTCAGATTTCCTATGTTACCTGAAAGCTAAACTTTGTAATCTACAGAGCTTTGAGTTTAAGGGTCAGAGTGCCTGGAGATGTCGTTGTCGGTTTAGACTAAAAATGCCTTCACACATTAAACAAAACATTTTTACGATGTAAAAAAAACTTTGACGTCATTCCCTTATATATTCATTTGACCGTTTTAGGATGAAAAATCTGTTGACCATGAGAAGGAGATTGATCGACTTAAGCAACAGTTCAGCGTGGAAAGAAAAGAGATGGCGACTGATTATGAGGAGCAGATCAACCAGCTTAACGAAGAGATTGAGAACATTCAACGCGATTATGATGAACAACTGATTATAATCGCAAATGATAAGCAACAGGTTATCATGATTAATCCACATAGTGCAACAGATGATCTGATCTTTTACCGTCTCATGTATTCCATTTTGTCCTAGTCTTATTTGTTCTGATATGTCAGAGCGAGCTTTCATCAGTTCTACGATATTCAATTTAATCTGACATAACATTTTCTTTTATTTTGAGTTTGTCTCTAACCGAAATGGAATAGGCTAGGTGCTGGTGGCCCATGGGGAGGGGGGAATTAGATATGTGACTGGCGAAGGTGTGTAAGTAAGTAGTCTTAACAATTACAAGTGCTTGGTTTTCTTGACTTAGCAACTCTGGAATTGTTGTTTACTGTTTTAGGCTTTGGCTGAACTGGAGCAAGAGAGAAGTCTTCTTCATGAGAAACTTCTTCTGCTTGAAAAAGAACTCAAGGATGCTCACCTAACGAACGACAACCAGAAAAGGGAGTGGCAGAATCACAAGGAACAGCTACAGGGCTCAGTTGGAAGTCTTCAGATGGAGACAAAGAATCTGAGAGTCGAGATTGATGAATCAAGGTGCTGATCATCTCTTTCTCCGTAGCACAGAGTCCAGTGAGAGCATTGAGCAGAGGAGGAAAGGGGATGGGATTGGATTGTGGCATTAACTCAATCATGAAACGTTTAGCTATCTATGTGTTACGCTGATCTTTAGGCTGTCTCTGTGTCTGACCTCCTGGGGGTTGACTAGATCAAGGATACATGTATGTGCCATCTATCGATGCCATCATTAGGAGCAGTGCTTTGGAATTTATAAGATTATTATGTAAGACTTGTCTAAGTGATGAAACATTTCATATAAGCAGAATAATTATGTGGCCAGGTCAATGTTTTCTGATAACTTGTTGAGCGTTTGATGTGGGTCTGTTAATCTGTTGACTGACTGAGTTGAGTGTATTTGCGGTGGTAGGTTGAGACATGAAGCAGACTTGAAGAAGCTGAATGCATTGATTTCTGATCTGAAGAACCAGCTGAGAGACGACGAACTAACCTTGAATGAGGTCTCTGAACTCCGAGTGCAGTTGAAGCTGGCTGAAGAAACGAGGGATCATCTAAAGCACGAACTGATTGAAGTCAGTCGCAGGCTTAGAGAAGGTATTCCTCTTCAGTCAGAATCTGACCATTTCCATCTATTGCGTGGATCTAGGTGAACTGTTGTTGTAGTACTGTAGCACAGGAATATACTAGACTAGGCCCAACATGTAACAACACCACCGAATATAAACACACCTACGCACACACACATGCATATGCATACAACCCATCCACTTGTTTTCTCTCTGTTTTATCTGTGCTGTTAGTATTAGGATGCCTGTAAGACGCTGTTACAATGCCTGTGCTACTGCAATGCTTATTACGAATATAGAAAAGTGTTTGGACAGCTAGAACTCGTCAAGATTCGGCAGAGTATTATTATTAGTAATAGTATCCATGGTATTTTACTCTGTGCTGTCTTTTTGTCAGATATTCTGTGTTTCTGGCTTTTAGCAAACGAAGCCTATGAGCTGAGTATGAGTGAAATGGCCAACATAAAGCGAACCGTTGAGCAAGAGGCATTTGAAAAAGATGCAGCTCTTAAGTCATCAACAGATTTACGAAACATGGTCAAGAAGACGGAGGGAGAGAAACTTGAACTGAATCGGATAATTCAAGAGTTGAAACAGAAAATATCAGGTACCCTATGTACAGCTTTAATTCGCATTTCTTTCACATATGACATTTGAAGCTCATATGTTGCACCAATGGCAGCTGGATATGCAGTGCTTCAGAAAGTGTTTCTGTTGTGCTGTTGTCAGCTCTTCCGGTGAGGGTTAGGGCCATGTCCCATGACCGAAGTGAAGTGGTGGAAATACAGATGCTTGTTTGAGTTTGAGTTTATTGAACCATTTTGCATTCAATTCAAAATTACAGTGCATAAACAGCAATCACATTAAACAACTAAATTATCTAACAGCACGTTATAGATTAAAAGTATGTGAGCCAAAAGAATGTGATGCTTGTGATTGCCATAATGTATTGGCCTGCTGGCTTCCAGAAATCTAAATATATGTACATACTTAACTATTGACAGTGGCGAATCCCTGGCGAAATGGCTGGTTGAGGTCTGGATGTGGAGAAAACTGTATCTTAGAAATTAAATACTACTGGTTAGATTATTCAAGGTTGACTGATTTCAATGTGCGACGGTCGGTAATCTGACATTTTTCTGTCAGTTTTGGAGGAACAGATCGTGGGTGCTCAGAAGGAGACCGAGGACCTGAGAGGAAGAGTGCGTGAGTCAGAAAAGGCTCATATCGAGTCAAGGCGTGCTCAGCAGGAACTGAGTCACCAGATCCAGCATCTTGAAGCAGAGCGAGCACGACTGACACAGGAGATGAGCGACATGCATGGACGCCTCGTCCGTAGCCAAGAAAAAGAGGAAGAGCTGCGGAAGGAGAACATCAGTCTCAAGCAACAGGTAGCATTATGTATTATGATGCTATCATAGGATCTGTTATTATTAGCCTATTGTCGTCGTTATTGTTGTTTAATCTAGTAACTCTTCCTTTACTCTTAGATATAAGACAAGATCTTTAAGCAAACGAAAAAGACCAGATCTCTTCTGCGGTTAAGTATTTGTCTAAGTAGCAGAATCTGTTGGTCCTCTTTTCTTTTATAATACTAATGTTCAGCTAAGTAATGACTTGGAATTGTCAGGTGCTGGAGGCGGATGGAAGTCGAGATGGAATCCTTAAGGAGTTGGCCACGGTCAATAGGAAGAAGACGCAACTGGAAGAAGATTTTCGTCTCCAGGAAAACGAATTCCGGCGTGTTGTGGAAGAGTCGAGGAGCAGCGAGAGGAGTGCCGACGACCAGAGGCGTCTTGCAGAAAAGGCATTGGAAGCGGCTGACTCCAACGTAGCCGAACTCCGACTGCGACTGAGCGAAGCAGATGGAAAGATCCGAGGCCTGGAAGAGCACTTAGCATGGGTCGAAGATGGGAAGCGCCGAGCAGAGGAGAAGCTGACCAGCATCGTTTCATGTCTTCAGCGCACGATCGGATTCTCAGCAACGGGAGGGCCAAGGTCAAGGTCGACCATTCGGGTGCTGCGAGGTCGCAGTCCAAGTCCATGCCACGTTGGCACAACTGGTCGGTTTTTGTTTGGTTAAATACATCTTCAACTGGTCTGTTAGTTTTTTCAGAGTGCCAATCTCGGTGCATTTCATACTGTCAGTGATTTGACGGCGGTGATTATGAGTCGTTTTTCGATCTTTTAAGTTATGTGTCCGCTTTCGTGGATTGATTCGGTTATGAATCACTCTAAGTCACTTCTGCGTCCTTCTAATAAATACGTGACTTCTAAGTCACTCTACTTCCTTTCACTAATGTAAATTTCACTTCAGAGACATGTCAGTCCACTTCTTGCCAGAGTTTTGAACCATAATTTCTGCACAAAACGAGATAGATTCTGTCAGTCTGGTATGTTTGAATGCAGGTGCTAGTTTCTCATCACAATCGCTGCATCAAGGAAGGTCACTGAGTTCAGGCCGAAGTCGGTCCGTCAGTCCGTCTTTGTTTCTGAGGAGGGAGGCAGCGTCGGCCTCTTATTCAGAAGTCAGCGTAGACGTTATACGCTCTGCCTTGCGCGACTTTGTCAAACGTCTGACACAGACGGAACGTGATAAGGTAATGCAACCACACATCGCCGCCGATGCCGCCCTTTATATAGCGCCTTTCTTCTTTTTAGCGTTATTACTTTACGGATTGTTGGGAGAATGCGTTGTAACGTCTTGGAGATGTGTATTTGAAAATCGTTTATTCACCCATGTTGTGGCTTGTTCCAAATTCATTCATTCATTCGTAACGAACATTTTATATAGCGCCTCTTCAAGCATTATAAACCATTCTGGTACATGATCTTGTAGCACTGTTACCATCTGGCATCTGTTGCTGTTGTTATCTGATCACTTGACATTCTGTTCCGTTTTCTTCTTGTTACCCCTTTGCTGTGTACAGGCTTCCTTCTGCTTTAAATTTCTTTCAACCTGCCATTGTAATATAATCAGACTTATTAGAACTCTGTCATTTCATAGTATTTTAATATTAGAAAACAGTTCTTCTGGTGGTCAGATTGAATTACATTCGGCAGAATGTCAGAGTCTTAGTCATCTGTCTTCTTCGGGATTGATGTCTTCTTCTTCTTCTTTAAGTTCTATGCCCTTCGGCAGGTTCCAACCTCCAATGACGCCACTCCCCTCCGTGCTGTGCCCCCTCCCCCAACTCGCTGCATCCGTCGGCCATCCACCCCAGCATCACCCGCCCCGGCCCCTCCCCTCCCCTCCACTCTCCCTCCATGACCCCCAGAAGGGAGTCCCCCCAACACGTGCCCCACCCAGCTCTTCCGTCCCTCCCCCACTGCTGCCACCAGCGATCGCTCCCCATCAACAACCTGTAGCACCTCGTCATTGCAAGTGTTTCTTGGGAAATTAGAGAGGTGGTTTCCCGTTGCCTTCCTCTCGGTGTTTTTAGCGAGACACGATCTCCGAGCGTCGATGTCCTTCATCGTCCGTCCTTCCGACTCTTTGTCTCTGGGCTCGCATATACCGGCGAGGGCTCGGTCGTCCACCACGCACTTTGTTTCCAACAGGGGTACCACGTGAAGGTGGCGTGGTGGACATTTGGATTGATGTAGCTAACGCTAAATTAGAATTGTTTTAATCTTCCTAGGATGAGTCAGCAAATTCGCTGCGCAGTCTTGTAAATAAGTTGCAAGAAATGGAAGAGGAATATCGGCGATCAAGTCAGAAGGTTCAACAGCTGCAGAGAACCCTAAATGAAACGGAGGAAAGTAAGGATCATTGTCTAGGGTTCGATTTTGGTAAGAATCTAACTTACGGTATGGTTTGGGATAATGATTTGTGATTATGGCTATAGATATATTGACATTGTTAGGGTTCTTTATGGTGGGTTAGGTTTATATAAATAAGGATTTAGGTTTTTGGATTTAAGGTTATAAGTTTATAAAAGTGTAACTATAAGTTTGAATTTGAAGTTAGAGTTAAGAGTTTGGTAACAGGGTTGGTGAATTGTAACAGAAGCCAGGGTTAAGGGTTGTGTTTGTATGTTTTGAATTATAGGTTATGTTTAAAGTTAGGATTTTACTCAGTAGGCCTAACTAACATTCAGGTTTACGGTTGACGTTAAGGTTTTATTGAATTTCATAACTATGAAAGATTGATGACTGCCGTATGTTCTCTATGATAAGAAAGATAATTGGTATCATTGTGTTAATCATGGCTTTGATGAGTTTTTTTCATATCCAGTCAGACGAGATTTTGAGTCGCGACTGATGACGGAGAGAACGTCATTGACTGCAGCTCATGAGGAGGCAGTGCGTCGCCATAACTACGAACAGAAGCAGATGGAGGAGGAGGTGCGTCGGTTGCAGCGAAGCGTGGAAGCAGCAGCCGACCAGAACAACCAACTGATACAGGTCATGCATCAGCTGGTTCCCACTCTTCGATCATCAGCGTCTGTTTGTCTGCCAGATTAGCTTCACTTTCAGACGATTTCCAAACTGTCGAGTTATTCTTGTTGAATCATTGTCCATGTAACAGTGCTTCTTCTGACTACAAGTATTATTATTATTATTATTATTTATTAATCAATTAATTAATTAAATTTGTAACGCGCGCAACGTCACACCGAAATAGCAATCTGAGGCGCGGATAGTCGGCCTATCAGGGGAAGATTCAGTTAGATATCCAAGTGCTTGAAAGCCAATGAGCAATAGTGAGTTTTGAGCCGCTTTTTGAAGGGAGAAAGTGAATTTGAGCTACGAAGAGGGCGGAAGTCGATTCCATTCCGAGGGGCAGAGGCATGGAATGCATGCAAGACCATAACTGTTCTGCAATTCAGTATGTGTAATGTAGTCTAATGTAATGCTTCATGATGTGTTTTAAAATGTAATGGGGGTTCATAGCGTAGTGGTAACATCACTGGCATGAAGAGCTGTAGGAAGTGGGATTCCTTCCCGCAATCCTCCAAAGGTCCACTCAGTCTATCATTCACGAGATGGCATGTTGGTAAAATGAGATGTATGACGTGATGGCGCCTTGCATGCCTGCCATATACAGTTAAATTCGACTCCTGTAATAACTTGTGATCATCCATTCATGCTGAATTGTAATCATACTTCATTTGTTCGTTTGAATTAATAAAGAATATCATTATTATTATTATTATTTACACATGCAGAGACTCGCCACCTCATGATGTAAACCTGGCCACAACCTACGTGAGCTCGGTAGAACACCAATAAGCCCCTGGCTAATTTCACCTTGTCTCTTTTCAACTTAATTCTAGCAAAGTTCAGCGGTTGTTAATTAGGGTATTTTTAAATGTTGAAATTAATTGTAAACCATATAATTTAATAATTTGGATGAATTTTCCATCTGTAGGAACTGAATGAGAAGGTGAAGAATGTTGAGATGAGAGCAGAATCAGAGAAGAGGGCGTTAAAGCTGAGCCTCGAAGAGGTCGAGAGCCGTGCAACGAAGGGTGAACTGGTGCGGGTGGCACTGGACGGTGAAGTCCAGAGACTGAAGCACATCGTCAGCGAAAGAGAGGCAGAGATCCGGTCTATGTTGAGTCAGACAGAAAACCAGACTCGTGTCATTCATGATCTAGAGCAGAAGTTGCAGTCAGTGGAGACGACAAATAACGACCTCCACAGAATCGTCACTGACACTCAGGCTGAGCTCGAACTGCACAGAAGCGAGGTAATCATTCATTCATTCATTCATCCCGAGAATTTATATAAGCGCCTCTTCAAGAGACCTACTCAGAGGCGCTCCCAGCCCAGCCACGGCTATAAAAGTGCGATTTGAGATACTTATAAAAGGCAGGCGAATCTAGCCGAGGCATCAATCGCAGGTCTAGTGGGAGGCCATTCCAGATGGAGGGACCCACAATCGAAAAGGCTCGACGCTGTCTAATAGAAGTGTTGAGCTCGCGGGACCAAAAGCTCCCCCTTTCTGAAGAACGCAGAGATCTACGAGATGCGAGGTCAGAGACAGGTCGACTAAGGTCAGACAGGTAGGATGGAGCACTAGACTGATTCAAACTTACATGGGGAAATATATTTTTTCAAAATATGCTGCTCCACAAGGCTGCCCCTGTTACACTTGACTAGAAGACTCTGTGTTGAAAAAATTGAAGAGATCTGAGCATGTTTAGAGGTCGCTAGGTTTTGACACTTTTTGTAGAAATTGCAAAAATTGCGCATCTGACGCATTAATAGCTTCATTATGAATTAAAATAAGCACCCATGAACACCAAGCACCATCTTTCTAAATCATGATCAATATGCCAACTGTATTTAAGTAACTAAAAGAATAATAAGCTTATTTACAAATAAAACACTTATTTCAAGTTCTTTCTGATAGATAAACGGTTGTTGGCTTATAACTAATTTTTAAATTTTGCATGCCACCTTTTCATCACAATTCGTTTCATATCCTACAATTGTATTGTTCAATATTGCTCTGTAGGCCTATGCTGCTAATTTAGCGTGATTCGAGTACTTTTTTCGTCTGTGAAGCCAGCCTTGAATATGAAATAAGCTTACAGTACATGTTTTTTCACTTTCTGCAATAAAAGCTCGTACGTTACAAAACGGCAGCTATGGTGAAACTGGCATCAACAAGGAGTTCCTCACAATGTTGTCTGTTAGGGATGCCTGACAAACACTTTCTTGGGTCTAGACTCCTAAAAAATTGGGCAATCCTGAGGAATTTCATATTTCATTACCAGAATAGACTATAGCATTTGGTGAGGCCACGAAAGCAACAATAGTCGCTGCGTTGGTAATTCGGGAGGAGGCTAGAATCCCCGCACAGTGTGTGGATTCGGGTGTTCGCAAACTGTGGAAGTTGTATGAACACAAATTTGTGCTGATTCAAGGAGTTACAGTTTGAGTTCGATTTAATTACCTCTTTCAGTCATCATCTCCGCTATTTCTTCGAAGCGTGTCATCGAGGCTGCTCTGGTAATACAATCTTATTTATCCACCTAATCCGCTATCCATGTAGCGTCTGGACAGGAAATCCTTCGACCACCAGACTCCACTGGAAGAGTATGTCACAAGGAGATCTTTAAAACTGCTTGATCTTTTTACCATCCAGGGTCAAGAACAACCCACAGCCTTCCTATCAAAGTCCTTTACTCCCTGACCACTGGACCCTACTTCCCAGTCGATGAAGGCAAATGTCAAACTGTTGATGGTCGTCAATGACTGCGCAGAACGTGGAGTGGCTCTGATCCATTCTTACAATGATAATTATACTAAGGATGAGTCACAGAAACAATACTTGCTGCAACTTGTCTCCAGTCATCAGACAAAATTTTCTGTTCCAACAAAGGCAAAATGAAATAATAGTAGGTTGCGGGTTTTCCAGCACTTCAATGACCGGATTTATGCAGACTGGATTACTTCTTTAATTATCCAAAATTATATTTGATTACAAACGTAATGCAGCCTGACACAGCAGTATATATTTCTAAATTGGCTGTTTATTTTTCAAAATAATAACTGACTTGAAAATTATTTATAACCGATTTGAAAAAAATCAAAATTATACATGTTTTTGACAAGTTCATACTATAATATGATTATGGCAAAAAGTCGAAAAACATAGCGACCTCTAAACATAATAAAATCTTTCCAAAATTTTGCATACAGACTCATGTTTTCATGTGTAACAAGGGCAGCCTTGTGGAGCAATGTATTTCCAACTTTTAATTTTGTGGACCAGTCTAATGGAGCACAGCCAAGAAGGCACCTCCATACAAGTGCAGCAACTCGATAGGAGATGCGCTGAGAAACAGGGAGCCAATGAAGAACATCACGCATATAGGCAGAGACAGGAGCATATTTAGGAAGGTGGCCAAATGAGGCGAGCAGCTGAACGCAGAACTCGATCAAGGCGCTCAGTTAGTCCCAATGGTACAGTGGTGTGCAAAAGTCTGGAATTTCGCATTTTTTCGACTTTCGGACCTTTTACATCAATTTTTCACATACCTAATAAATTTTCTTGTGTACCACATTAGGCCTATATGTATTTGGCTATTAGAATATACTTTCTATTCTAGTTTGGAATTAATTTATTCTTTGTTTGTTAAAATTGCCATTTTAATCGTTTTTTCGTGTAAATCTCGTAATTTTTACTTACTGACCAATGGTATAAAATTAATTAGTATACCTTAAAACACGCGACGTGTGGACTCATTTTGTTTCCGTGTTTTAAAGTATGCTAATTAATTTTACACCATTGGTCAGTAAGTACCAAATTACGAGATTTACACGAAAAAACGATTAAAATGGCAATTTTAACAACCAAAACTCAATAAATTAAGTCCAACCTAGAATAAAAAGTATATTCTAATAGCCAAATGTATCCGTTATAATGTGGTACACAACAAAATTTATTAGGTAGGCTAAGTGAAGAAATTGAAAAAAAGGTCAGAAAGTCGAAAAAACGCGAAATTTAGGGGTGGTTCCAGACTTTTGCACACCACTGTAGACCTACAAGTACCGAACTGCATTGATCAAGTCTACTAGTGATAAAGGCATGCACAAGAGTCACAGTAGCATTATGAGAGAGGGATCATGAGACAACTCGGAGTTGACGAAGCTGGTAGTAGCAACTACGAGTGATCGAATTAATATGCTGTGAGAAATTGAGCTCTTGATCCAAATTGACTCCGAGGTCTCGAACTGTATTCAGTATTTTAGGAATGAATCAATCAGCCCCCATTCATGTGGTGTGAGGTAGCAATCAATCAATCAATTTCGTTTATTCACAACACCTAGCTGACAGGTCGCAACTTGTTACAGGTAACAGATAGGAAAAATTGTCTAAGCTCTGACAGTTAGTTATTAAATGGGTTGAGATAGCAAATATTATCTCTGCTCTAACTAAAGAAGAATTATGCTAGTGGCAATGTTAGTTAGGGCAAAGAACGAGGTTACCAATATGGTAGCGGTGCTTAGAGGGGCTTTATCAATTGTATCTATTGATTATGCAACGTGTTAGTATTGGTTTCCATCCATGACCAAAGTTTTCTGACTAATTTTGACCCCTAATCGGAGGGCTACAGCAGCTGAAGACGTACTCTTCTGATGACTCTCAGTCGTTACCTGATTGAACCGATGAGATGACTGAACCTTCTCCTAAGATTCCTGCAGCTAATCAAGTGAAGCTGGATGGGTTTTCTTTAGTTGCATTCTCTGAAGTCACTGATGCAAGAACGACTGGCTGCAATTGTCAGCCTGCAAGAACACGAGCTGCACCTTCAACGCACCCTAGATGCCAGCGAACAGGATCGCCGAGTTCTCCAGGAACGCCTTGAAAACAATCGGTAAGACAACAGATACAACAACAACAGATATGATAACAACATACAACAACAGATACAACAACAACAGCTTCGAGTGGTCTCTCGCTCTCACGATGCGGTCGTGGTCCTTGTTCACGCCTTTGTTACCAGTCGAATTGACAACTGTTGCTCCTTACTTGCTGGCCTTCCTCTTGGGGTTCTGGGGCGACTAGATCGAGTTCTACGCTCGGCTGCTCGTCTCATTGGACGACTACCTAAGTTCTCTCCTGTCTCTGCATACATACGTGATGTGGCTGCCTATCTCTCAGCGGATCTCATACCGCACTGCTGCTGTGGTTTCTCGTTGCGTTCTTGGCTGTGCTCCATCTTACTTCGTGACCTTTGACTCCCAGTGTCCGACGTTGCAGCGCGTCGGGCGCTTCGTTCTACGACGAGGGGTGAGCTCCTAGTTCCACGGGCACGCTTGGCTATTAAACAGGGTTTTCTTATTTCTCGCCGCGTTTTTTTTCCGTTTTTTATTTTTTTATGTAACTTTATTTATTTATTTACTGTCTGTTTTTATTTGTTTAATTTAATTTTGTCTGATATCCCTTACGTTGTCTTTGTCTTTTCAAGGACTCATCTAATAAATAAATAATCTACGTCAGTATTTAGTGTCATCAGTTGAAAAATAAATAGCACAGTACAGGAAATAAAATTTAGGAAAGTTATTTGAATTTCTAAGTTACCCAAAATGTTGTCTTTGTACACAGTAATCTCCAATTGATTGACAAACTGACTGATATTACTCCATATATTAAGTTCTTATATATGTCAAAATTGTAAGTACAATTTTAATTAAGTGCACTCTATACTTACAAAGTTTAGATTTTAATTGTTTATGTCAGCATGGACTTATGTGGACTTGGCCTATGTATACAATTTAAATTTGAAAAGATCTCAATATTTTTAATTTCTCAATTTTTTACTAAACCAAACTTATGAAAAAAAACTTATGAAAAAGATAATAATCTGTTGTAGATTAATGTTACTTGGTGTATACTAATGAAGTTCTGTTATTTGCTGATTAAAATGAAATTGTGTAAACAAGGTTTTTAATTTTAAAATGCAGTAAAAGATGTAACAAAGTCAAATTATTTTCTTTTCCGTTTTTTTCTCGTTTTTTTTCGTTTTATTTTTTTTGAATAAAACGACGTTTTTTCCGTTTTTATTTTGGTTTTACCGTTTTTAACAACTATGATTGCGAGCATTTGTATTACGTCGTCAGACATTGTTATGTGGTGTCCCTTTGACAAGTTATAAGAAATGAATTTGTCTTATGAATGTTGGATGTTGAGCATATGAATGCTCATACATGCTGTGCGAATATACACGTCTTTTCTGTTCAGCTGGTTTTCTCCAATTGACATTTACCAATCAGAGATCTTAAGACCAGTTTGTTTGACAATAGATTTGTATTTTGAACTGCACGAAATCCAGTGATCCAATGAACATCATACCAAACTTCATCGTTTGCAGATTAGTTCCGTTTCACCATTTCTCTTCTTTGCCTGTGTGTTTGGTTTTCAGACACACTTTGAATGAAATTAAGAAACAGAACAATTCCTGTATTGAAAAAATCCACGATTTGGAGAACAGGCTTTCCAAATCAGAACATCAGAAGACAGAAGCTGAAAGCAACAATAAACTCTCTCTTCTGGTCAGTATAAAGTCTTTCAGAAGAGTCTTCGTCTCTTAACTTATTTTTGACTGTGTTAACAGTCCGAAATTAATACCTCTTTTATTATCCAGTCCGAAATTAATACCTCCTTCGTTATCCAGTGGCTCGGGTTGAGTCAGCTGATTATTGTATTGTATTGTATTGTATTTGAACACTTGTTATAGCGCCCCTTCCAGATTCCTATTCAGAGGCGCTCCCGACTACTGCGCGGACGCTGAGTCAGAGTTTCACGCCGAAGCGCATGAGCAATGGGGGACTCTGTAAAAATGGCTGCTATAGGTGGCGCCAGGATGGGATGTCGTTTGGCTACTCTAGGTAACATTGTGTGCTCTGTTGTGCGGTAGGTTTATTTCATAGACATCTTACATTTAATATATGATGTCTATGGTTTATTTACGCTAAAGTGACTTTACGGAAGTACTGCTTAGACCACATCACATACTGGGACGCCTATCGCCGCTTAAAGGAACTGCTCACAGAGTCCCCCATTGCGAGTGAAGGATTATATATGGCTTTTCAGTGACTCGTCAAAGCTGGGGGTTTTTGAAAATGTCCAAAGACTCAATTGCATTACATAGGCAGCCTTGCAGTCGAGTGATCTGAAATTTAATCACACATTAGCACACTCTCATGAAGTGGCGCTATATAAATTTTTAGTTATAATTTCAACTAGCGAATTTGGCTACCGTGGCAAATAGCATTCTAGACTAGTCTTGTCTGGTCTAAAACTGACTGACCTATAATGTGCAAACCATCGTAATCGTAATCTACAAACTTCTAAAGCGCCACTCGAAAGCCAAGCGCAGGGCACCAGCTCATTCACGAGCGCTGCATCTAGTCAGAGGGGTTGTCCAAGAGAGTAGTTCGAGGGAGGTCCGAGTCCGGTTTCCAGAGGATGAGAGGGGGCAGAGTAGCTGCGATCTCACGGCCTTCCCCTCCCGCCATCCATGTGGTCGCAAGAATGACCACATTTGCATCCTTGATGTATGCATCGCCGGCCTGGTGGGGGTTTACCCAGGCAAGCGACCGGGCCAAGATCGAGAAACTTTTGGACAGGCTAAAGCGAAACGGGTTTCTTCCTCCAACCGCCACCGCAGCGGAGCAATTGGCCGTCGCGGCCGATGATTCCCTATTCAGGGCCATAATATCTGACCAGAGCCATGTGCTCAGAAGATTTCTCCCCGAGTCTCGCAGTCACGGATACAACCTACGAACACGGGCCCACGAGTACAATACCACCGAAGGACAATAGAAATTTTATATCACGACTCCTGTACAAGAACATGTATTGACAATATTGAATAACACCTGGGTGGGATTGACTGTTTGACCACATGGCGTGTCGACCTAGAACTAACCGAACTCTATAATTATCTGTTTCAGTTTGCGGTTTTGTCAACCTGAATTTCTATTAAACGAATATTTGATGATATTTGATGTTAAGGTGCATGGGTGTCGTTTAAGTCGAGAGTTGGAAGGTAGATTATCAGTTGAGTCGGGGTAGGAGTTCTTGAAGAGGAGAGAATATATAGTTTCGAGTGGAAAGCCTTGGGGATGATGGATAGAGGAGCCTGAGGGAGATGATGGTTCCCTAATCGGAGGGAGATTGGCGATGATGGAGGAACCGAAAAAGTGCGGAATTCTGGAGGCAGATCGTTCCAGAGACGCGGTGCAGTGTTGGATATGACTCAGTTGGAGAACTTGAGATGAGTAGTGACCGGAGGTCGAGAAAGGTTGAGAATGGAGGATGATCGGGTAGAGCGGGTTGGCTGGATGGTGAAGAGGTCGCGAAGATATCTGGGTTGGGAGTATTGTAGAGAGTTGTAGGTTAGTGATAGGACTTTGAAGTGAATTCACTCTGGGATTTTTAACCAATGGAGTGATTTGAGGATGGGCGTGATATGAATATGCTTGGGCGTTCTGGTGACGGCTCTGGCTAGCGAGTTTTGGATGAGCTGCAAACGCTTTAGTTGGGTGGATTCAAGGTTGAGAAAGAGGGAATTGCAATAGTCGAGCTTTGAGTGGACAATGGAGGTAGCAATGGTGGAGGCAGTTTTGAAGTTGAGCATGGGTCGGATGCGGCGGAGGTCACGAATGTGCATGAAGCAGGAGCGCAAGAGGTTGGAGATGTGATTAGAGAAGGAGAGATGTGGATCAAAAGTAACACCAAGATTGCGGACAGGGCAACAGAGGTAAGAGATGAAGAGTTAGTGGATAGGGGTATTGAAGGGTGAGGGATTTTCTCGATTTGGTCAGGAAGGCCTAGGATGATGAATTCTGTTTTGGAAGGGTTCAGGCAGAGGAGGTTGGACGACATCCATTGAGAGACTAGGTTAACCACATTGAGTAGTTTTGCGATGGAGGTGGAAAAGAGCTTGGGGAGAAGGATATGTAGAGTTGGGTGTCGTCTGCATAGAGATGGTGGTCAACAGAGGAGGTTTCTATGAGATGGTTTAATGGTGTGGTATACAGAATGAAGAGCAGTGGACCCAAAACGGAGCCTTGAGGGACACCACAAGAAAGTGGGAGGGGTTGCGAACAGTGGCTGGAGGCTTTAACAGAGAAGGATCGGGAAGACAAGTAGGACTGGAACCATAGTAGAGCAGTGCCAGAGACGCCTAACCAAGATGACAGTCGATGAAGAGCTTTGGTGTCGAATGCGGCGAAGATGTCGAGGAAACAGAGGCAGCAGACTTGCTGATGGCTGACGGCAGAGACCAGTTTATTGTAGAGAGAGATGAGTGGAGTTTCTGTGGAGTGGTGTTTAGTGAAGCCAGATTGGTTGGAGTTGAGGAGTGAGTTTGAAGAGAGGTAGTCGTTTAGCCGGGTAAGGACAATTCGTTCAGTTAATTTTGATAGGAAGGAAAGATTTGAGATGGGACGGTAATTAGATAGGTTTCCTTGTCTAGATTTACTTTTTTGAGAAGGGGAGAGATGAGAGAGTGCCTGAAGATCATAGGGAAGTTACCAGTGGAGAGCGAGAGATTGATGATTTCGGTGATTATAGGATAGAAGTGCAGTCTTTTAGGAGAGAGTTGGGGATAGGATCAAATTCGCATTGCTTGTTGGGAAGAGAGTTTAGGAGGAGTGACACTTCTGTTTCAGTGGCAGGAGACCAAATTGGGAGAGATGATTGAGAGGCAGGAGGAGTAGGGTTTGGAGAGGAGAGTGAATCAGTGCTGGAGGAGTTGGAGGCTAGAAGAGATTGTAGTGTCAAGAGAAGGGATGCGATTTTGTCGAAGAAGAATGAACAGAAGGTATCAGCAATGGAGGGGGAGGGAATGGAGTTGGGCAGCGGGGAGAAAGATTTGTGATGGAGAAGAGAATTTACAGCTCTCCAGAGGTGTCTTGGATTGGAGGAGCTGGAATCGATGAGTGAAGAGTAGTACTTGTTTTGGCAGCAGCGATTAGTTTATGGTATCTATTGGTGACTGATTTGAAGGTAGTGAGGGCTTTTGCTCTAGAGTTGGGTCGGTTGTTGCGCTGGTTGATGTGCTCAAAGCGCCTACGGAAGGTTTTAAAAGCTTGGAGGTAGGAAGTGAACTAAGGGTTACTGGTATGTTACTGGTATGTGAGTCAACCAAGGGGGCCACAAAATTGTGAGTGCAAAGACAGCCAACAGCTTTTACATCGTGTGTGCTGGGCAGACATCAAAGGTATCAAAACAACATTTACAACAATCAAAAACAAAAGCTTATAAGCATCAAATTGTACAGCAACAAAAGTTACAAAACGAAAACGACAAGAAACTCTCACAATTTACCTACAAACCATTTTACTGCCTGGACCAATTGCTGCATTTTCTATTCTGTACTTGCAATTGCCGATAAAGGTGGTAAAGAAAAAAGAGGAACTGGAAGAAGAGTTTCTGGAGAAGATCCAGAAGCTTCAGGCAGAGAAGTTCCATCTGCAGGAGTTGATCGGTGTTCACCAACGCAACGAGGCCAATTGCGAGATGGAAAAACAGACGGCAGAAAGATCAGCTGGAGCGCTCGAGAAGGAGAACGCTGCGCTGATTATGACTCTGGAAAAGGTCAGTCTATTCTGTGTTGCCTAAGGAAAATTGAGTCACTGACTGGAAGTCAAAACCAGAAGTTTCTCTGAGATTAGGCTAGATTAGCGTTGCCCAGATTAGGTTAGATTATAGAATTTTATATCTGAATTAAAATTAAACATTGCGATTAAGTGAGGTTAGAGTATGGAATTTATTTTATATTTAATTATAATTGTATTTTATCTAGAAACAGTTATGTTACAACTTATGTAAAAGTAGTGTTAGCTGTTCTGATGGCTTTGAGAATTGTCTGATATTAAGGTGTCAGAACTTGGCAAAGAAGATAAACCCTTAGGGGTTTTTATCGGTGCTTGTAAAACTCTTTTCAGGTGGATCGTGCAGAGAAGGCAAATACGTTTGGGAAGTCGCAGTTGTGTGACGAATGCCTGAATCTGGACCGACGCCTTCGAATGATGGATGAAGATAACGCTGAACTACGTCGCCAGCTGCAGACTCTGCAGGCCCAGTTCGACCAAGCGGAACATGATTATGAACAGAAGTGAGTTTTCCAATTGGGATCTGTGGCCATTTTGCTCATCAATGATTCAGTTTCCTCCTGGCTTACAGGAGCAGTCCATCCTTCTACTATTCCTCTTCATCTTAAACGGACATCTTATCGGTTCCGTTGCATCATTTTATTAGGCTGAGGAGATTGGATCAGACCAGATCTGATTGGCTGGCTAGCTTTGGTGGCTGGCTTTGGTGGCTGGCTTGGGTGGCTGGCTTGGGTGGCTGGCTTTGGTGGCTGGCTTGGGTGGCTGGCTTTGGTGGCTTGGGTGGCTTTGCCTGTTTAATTAATTGATGACTATATTCTTCAATTTAAGGTTGACGGAGTTTAAAGTTCTTCACAATCGTGAAAAGGAATTAGCAATAGATCAGATTCGATCTCAGTGGCAGAAGAATCTTGATGATCAAGATCGAACCAATCGTCAGCGCATCAGGAGCCTAGAAAAACAGGTCCAGCCTCTTCTTCTTCTTCTGTTTCTCTCTTGCATAGAATATTCTGACTTGATTTCAGACATCTAGCAACTTCAAGAATCAGAAAACTTTTGTTTCACTTTTTGTTTCACTTGCTGTTTCTGTTGTCACTATGACGATTATGGTTATTGTTATTTTCATAATTATTGCCATCTGCAATGTCATCCATTACCAGACAAACTTAGAAGCAATTACTATTAGCGTCAAACATTGTTCTGCTGTTATTATACACATAATTCCAGTCATTGCTGTAGTCTTCGTATTATTGTTTCGAAATTCTGTTTATGTTGTTATTGTTTTCGATGTTGTTGGTTCTAATAAAGTCCGTGTCTTTTGAACAGATTGAAACACTGAGACGTGAACTTGAGTTAGAAATTCGAAAGCGACAGCAGTATATTTCGCACGGACTTACCTCGGATGATGAGAGAAGAATTCTTCCACCTGAACGAAATGCTCCTCGACCATTTTCGACGACTGACTTTGATCCGATCCTGTTCGACCATGAGTTGAGGATGACGGACAATCACAATAGGTCATCACCCAGACCATTAACGACGACAGTCAGTCAGTCACCAGTGCACAGAGGGGCATCACCACCACCAACAACAACAACACAGCTCAGCCCTTCCAAGTCGATGCGAGGAGCCGAACGTTCGACGTCTCTTCATCGTGTTTCAATTCCGATTCCTGTTCTGTTGAGGAGGAAATGAAAGAAGGCATTTCTGAGATGAAGAAGAAGAGAAAGCTTGCAGTTGTATTTTAAGGTTTCCTATGGATACTCTACATAAACTTTGTTTTTACTTTACATGTCAGTATAATAAATCTTGCTTGAAACAGTGAAACATGAAATAATGTTTGGCTCATGTAAGCCAATGTTCACCTTGCTCACTCTGTTAGAAACTTTCAACCACTTGGGGTGACTAAACTGTAATTGCACATTTCGACCTCAGATAACAGACCTTTGCTGAGCTTGTTTTTATGGCTTATCAAGGCATTACGTGTGTCCCATAAGGTCTGCTATTACTAAAGACGTGTAAAAATCATAACTTTCGCTTTTGTATGCTCTCGTCTCTATTAAGTGAACGTGGTTTCTGCAGGTATCTTGGCTCTGGAAGTCAACAGACCAGCTTATCCAAACTTTTCTGCTGTGACGTGCATCTTCTCTGGCAGACTCTTAATCCTCCGGAGTCGGCTGCATTGGCTTCCTGTAGAATTCGGATTAAGATATAAGCTTGTCTCAAGTTGTCTCTGTGACCTATAAAGTCCTTATTACGACCACTCCTGCCTACCTTCAACCACTGGTCTCTCCTTGTGTCCCTTTCCACAGCCTGCAATCCTTGAGTACGGCGGGTCTTCTGGCTGAACCATGGTGTCAGACCTGTCATGGGCACTTGACATGTGCTCTCCATATTACTGCCCCAAAGGGATTGGAACCGATGCTTCTGCTGTGCTATCCTTCAAGAAACACCTCAGAATTATTATTTCTCTGTGGCTTCAAACTCTGGGTATGTAACTGCTCCCAATCTAGCGATTGACTGACCGCGTGCCTCAGATTCTCATTTTCATGAAACTGCAAACAAAAAATTTTGTAGTAATCGTAATAATTATACTATTATAGCATTGATTGCAGAATGAGAGCTATTTATTTGACGTTTTAAACCAACATATCATTGTGTAAGAATTAGTATTCTTATTTAGTTAATTATTTATATTTAGTTTATTTATATTTAGTGTTGTTGAACTTCTGTCACTACATGACTTGTAGTTGTTAGTAATTAACGTCGATTGTGATAATAGACTGCTTAGAAATCGTTCACTATTTCTTGTTAACTAATTAAAATCGTATTTTATGGATAGTCCTTATCAGTTACGTATTCTAAAGTCTAAACGACAGTCAATTAGAAATAGCGTTCAAACTGTTTATGTAAGTCTATATAGATTATATATACCGTATATATATATATATATATATATGTATATATTTTATTTCATGTGATTTGCTATTGAATGTGAAAGTTATTGTTAGAATGGGATTTTAGCGATATATATAGAGTTTCTTTAGTGTTCGAGCGTCCATGCAGAAATTGTTGGTTTGCATCGATTGACATTAGATAGAGGATCATCAGATAGGATCCTGTTTGTTGTCCCTACGTAAGTTAGATCAGTGTAGATCCCATTGCATATCATCGTGCCTTTATTCCAAGACTTTCAGCCTACTAAATTCCAGTTTTGTCATTTTATTTCATTTGACCTATATTTATTCGCATATAAAGTGGTTGTTAATTCTAGACTTAACTGTGATTTGTCGTCTGCTGTGATAAGAAAATTCGCCATGACTTCCATTATTTAATAACTTGTAATTAAATCGTTTTCATTTGGGTAGAATGTTCCGACTTAATTTCATTTATGCCATATGCAAAATGTTTGTAATTTCAGTATATGAAACTTTTCATATTGTATGCTTTACAAGGAATTGTATGAAACTTAAAACAGTGTGAAAACGTTCGAGTTTAATAATTTGCCTTTTGGCAATCTAGATTTTAATGTGTATTTTAACCGCCTGCCTGCCTGCCTGCCTGCCTGCCTGCCTGCCTGCCTGCCTGCCTGCATGCCTGCCTGCCTGCCTGCCTGCCTGCCTGCCTGCCTGCCTGCTAGACTTTGATGTGAGCCTTGGCTTTTGTCCTTCTCGATGGAGGCCAAAGTGTGATGTTATTGGGGTGAGTCTGAGGGTGAATTGAGTCAGTGCCTTAAGTACTGAGAAATGTCAACTGCCACCCTTTCTCAAACTGTTCTTGAACTGGTAAATAAAATTTTAAATCGTTTGCACAACATAACAAAGGTTTTAAGTGGTTCAGAAGACGTTTAGTCTGTGTTCTAAGAACAACTTCAAATTAACCTGCTTAGCTTAAAGAATCGCCCATTCTCCCTGGCTTCCTCTTAAAAGCCGTGACAGTGTCCACTGGGGACAGTACTATATCATCCAAGCCATTTCAGGAGTCTATAACTCTTGCTGTGAAGAATGTCTGCCCTGATGTTCCTTTCGATTTCTTAATTACTTTATACCTGTAGCCTCGAGTTGCCTTGTTTGGTGCTAATTAAAAAAAAACTCTCCCACTCTAGTGCTTCCTTTCCAGTGATAATCTTGTACGCTTCGATCAGATCTCTTCTGCTCATTTTCTCTCCAATTTTGTTAGTCCACACCGTTTCAACTCTTTTCATAACTCAAATCCTTGTATCCCCAAATCATTGTTGTTGCTCTTCTCTGCACTTTCTCCAGTTTTCCATTTCCTGTTTCAGGTATGGGGGTCGTCCATTTAGTACGTACGCAAAATTCCTGGAAAATTGACCCCTCCCCTCCCCATACGCAGGCGTACTTTTAGCACCCCCCCATCTGCGTACATACGCTTGACATGCACACACCCCCACCTTCCTATAGAGCGGTCTATATCCTGACCGAATAGGGCAGGCGGTCAAACTGTTGGGACTCAGTGCACAGACAGTTCAGAGGTAACTGGCATACAAGTGTGTGGTCCTTTCCCACAGAGCTACTTAGCCATATTAATTGCCTGATCGCTGAACTGTGACTCATCTGAAGGAAGGCCAATATAGACAGTATTATCGAGGTTTACCCCCCCTTCCTATGCGTACGCAAGCATACGCAATCAGATGCATTTGGGTTACCCCCTCCCCCTCGATGCGTACGTACTAAATGGACTCCATACCTGGATGCAGTATTCCAACTGTGGCCTAACCAGTGATTTGTACGACCTCAGTATTGTATCCTTGTCTCTGGTTACTATCAATCTTTCAATCAATCAATCAATCTTTATCGAAACCATCAATCAAGTTATATACAGTACCAGACTTCACATATCGAGATGGCAACAAGGAAGATCCTTAATGAGATTAAAGATCCCGCTAACAGGGACACCAATTTACTATGCCTTAAATTAACATAGTGGCAGGACGGTTAACAACCTGAATTTAAATGCGCAATTATCAAACTAGAATCGAGTATTAAGCGTAAAGAAACAAACAGAAATGGACGACTTTTAACTAACAAAGTGACAGTACTTGAGCAGGCTAGTTATCAGTTATGTTTTTTATCAAGTAAGAGCGTAACATTTTTTTTAAACCATTGAAGATTAGACACTATCGTCCTTATCATACCTAACATTGAGTTTGCCTTGTTTTGAAGGTTTGCACTCTTGTGCATAATCACTCCGTAGTTGCTTTCTTCCTCACTCGCTTTCTATATCATACCCCCCCCATTTCATATGCAAGCTCGTTTATGTACCCCATAAGCATCAGTGAGCACTTTTCGAAATTAAAGAGCATTTTCAAGTCCTATGACCATCTGAACATTCTTCTTAGACCGTCCCGCAGTATCTCTGCTTCTTCTTCTTCATCCCCACAGCTCTACATAGTTTTGTATCATCTGCAAACTTAAAATTTTCGATAATCCCATCGTCTATGTCATAAATAAAAAGGACGAACAGCAATTATGGTCCAAGCACTGATCCTTGTGTTTAGTGGACTTGATCCAAAATTTATGCTACACACTACTGCACACTGCGGACAAGTCAACTGCACACTGTCAGAAAACACTATTTTAAGCGCAGGGTTACGGTTGTGCTGGGATGGGGTAGGGTATGATAGGGTGGATTATGGGGTAGGGTATAATAGGGTGGGTTATGGGGTAGGGTATGATAGGGTGGGTTATGGGGTAGGGTATGATAGGGTGGGTTATGGGGTAGGGTATGATAGGGTGGGTTATGGGGTAGGGTATGATAGGGTGGATTATGGGGTAGGGTATGATAGGGTGGGTTATGGGGTAGGGTATGATAGGGTGGGTTATGGGGTAGGGTATGATAGGGTGGATTATGGGGTAGGGTATGATAGGGTGGGTTATGGGGTAGGGTATGATAGGGTGGGTTATGGGGTAGGGTATGATAGGGTGGGTTATGGGGTAGGGTATGATAGGGTGGGTTATGGGGTAGGGTATGATAGGGTGGGTTATGGGGTAGGGTATGATAGGGTGGGTTATGGGGTAGGGTATGATAGGGTGGGTTATGGGGTAGGGTATGATAGGGTGGGTTATGGGGTAGGGTATGATAGGGTGGATTATGGGGTAGGGTATGATAGGGTGGGTTATGGGGTAGGGTATGATAGGGTGGGTTATGGGGTAGGGTATGATAGGGTGGGTTATAGGTTGCTCTTGTGGGTAAAGTCTAACGACCGACAAACTAAGATTGTCTTGAGATGCTAGAAACGTTGTTCGTGGCGTCTATCGTGGGGTCGCATAGGTCTATGCAAGTGTGCATCTCTCTCTCTCTCTCTCTCTCTCTCTCTCTCTCTCTCTCTCTCTCTCTCTCTCTCTCTCTCTCTGGTTTTGTCTCAATGTCTGTCTCTGTCTGTCTGTCTGTCGGTTGTTCTACAGTAGGGCCATAGTTCCATGTATTGTCCAGGCAGTCTAATATATCTTGGTTCGTTTGTCTCGTTCACTGACGTCGCATTCTTCCGTTCGTCGTCTGTCGTCGGTTGCCTTCGCGTTGAGGAGTCGTTGTTTTTCGCTTCGATCATCGGCTGATGCTTAGCGACTCTTCTCATCAGACTCCTCCATAGTCTTCGTTGACGTCATCGTCGTCGTTCTTAACAATCTGTCGGACACACGATCGAAGTCTCAGACTTCAAATATTCAGACACAGACCGTCATTCTGTTTTCAGGGTCGCCGGTAATCTCCTTTTCGTTCGTATCAGTTCAAATTATCTATGTCCCTCTGTCTCTCCGTACGTCTCTGTCTCTCTGTGTCTGTCTGTTTGTCTGTATGTCTCTCTCTCGCTCTCTCTCCCTCATTTCCTATCATACCTGCACCCTATCATACCCTACCCCATAACCCACTCTATCATACCCTACCCCATAATCCACCCTATCATACCCTACCCCGGTAACGAATAAGAAGTTTCACAGGTCTGCAACGATAATATTAGAAAGCCTTATTCAGGCTTATTGTTTCCTCAACTGCACCGATTGTACAATGCTGGGTGTTGGAGTTTGTACTAAACAGCAAACTGGTGTCTTTTAAGGGCCTTGCTCTTAAACTTCTCTTAATTTTCAGAACCTTCCCCGCGAAATTTTATTAATTAAATCCTTTAATTTATAATTATTTTAGATATTGACCAATTTAGTTTCTCCGTTTTCTATAATCAGAGACCCCTGTCTCCCTCACTCCCTCCAACCGGTTTGAGAGCCAACTGAATGGCATGCTCCCTGCAGCTCCCCAATCAACTGGGACATGACCGAATTGACGTCTGGATCCGCCCATGTCCTCCTCCAATCTCCACTTTTAACCCTACGAAGGAATCTATGGTAAAGAGATGCGAAATATTTTCAGACTGCCCCCCCCAGACCTCTCCAGACACTCGATGGTGTGTCATATTATTTCAACGACGGTTAAGCATGGATCACGTGCTGAAGGGAGACAGCGACGAGAGCAGTAACTGCCTAGGAATCTCTGCTTAGTGTCTGAACAGTGTCAGCTTCATGGCTTAGGCTGAACAGTCCCTGATCAGGAGCTCATGCAAAGTCTCAAGTTATCTAAGGTCAAAGGTCATCATAGGTCATCGTATGTCGCTTGTTCAGAGGTCATCGTAGATTTAGTTTATGTGAAGGTCGACCAAGTGAGTTGGCCATCTGCGCCGCTTTTTACATTCGCTGCTGCTTTGTAGCTGAATGATAATAGACCGTTGTTCTTTTCTTCTGACGTTTATCGAAAGGCGCCAACGATCCGATGTTCGTCTGTCGCAGGACGACGGTCACCGTTCCTCGGCTCCTCTCGTCTCCATGGAAACGGCAGGTGCTCTGCGGTCGCTGGCCGCCCTCTGCATCCTCCTCCTTCTCCTCCTCATCATCATCAGTCAGTGGCCGACGATCGTCGACCAACGAGGATGACCGTCGGATGTCGTCATCGTCGTCGTCGGCCACTGCTGCTGCTGCTGCTGCTGCTGCTGCTTCCGTTCGAGTGGCATCGACGCCGGACTTCTACAATACGCAGGTCATCTACGGCGCCAGAAGCAGTTGGCAGATTCTGAGGTCGTACTTCGTCTTCAGCCTCTGCTCCATCGATTTCATCGTCGATCGTCAGACTAAGGTTAGAACAACAGTCATTCCACTCCTTGATTCAATCAGTCAGTCTATCTGTATCTCTGTCTCTGTCTCTCTGTCTCTCTGTCTCTCTGTCTCTTTGTCTCTCTGTCTCTGTCTCTGTCTCTGTCTGTCTCTGTCTGTGTCTCTGTCTCTGTTTCTGTCTATCTCTCTGTCTGTCTGTCTGTCTGTCTGTCTGTCTGTCTGTCTGTCTGTCTGTCTGTCTCTCTCTGTCTCTCTCTCTCTCTCTCTCTCTCTCTCTCTCTCTCTCTCTCTCTCTCTCTCTCTCTCTCTAAGGACTGCGTCGGCAATTAACGATATAATTATATAATATACGTATTATGTCATCCTATCCAATCCTACGTCACCATAGGCGGAGACTTGGTCTTGGGTTTGGGGGGACCGGTGAAGGAGTGGCCGAAGGACGATCGGCGAGGCGCGCAGCCCCGAGCAGGGGAGGGGTTTGGGAATGGGGATGTGCCCCCTCCCCATCTAAATTTTTTTTGAATTTCCACACTGTAATGGTAGCATTTTAAGCTGTCATCTGAACAAAATTGGTCTATAATTTGAGTGCTGATAGGAACCAGCTGTCACTCATAGCTTACATGTAGTTTGAGTCGTGTTTGAGTTTGGGGAGGTTTTTTTTTAATTTCCACACTGTAGTGGTAGCATTTTAAGCTGTCATCTGAACAAAATTGGTCTATAATTTGAGTGCTGATAGGAACCAGCTGTCACTCATAGCTTACATGTAGTTTGAGTCGTGTTTGAGTTTGGGGAGGGTTTGGGGAGGGGGGATGTGCCCACTCCCCTATCTAAAGTTTTTGAATTTCCACACTGTAATGGTAGCATTTTAAGCTGTCATCTGAACAAAATTGGTGTATAATTTGAGTGCTGAGCTGTCACTCGTAGCTATTATAATTATATTCATGAAAATGAAATATTTCAGAAATATTGGGGGATATAAGCAGCTCCGTCCCCCCCCACCTCAAGTTTGGGGGGACCGTCCCCCCTAAGTCTCCGCCCCTGTACGTCACCCTATCCAATACTATGTTACCCTATCCAATACTATGTCACCCTATCCAGTCTTATGCCAAGCTATCCTATTCCATTCCATCCAATCCAATCCTTTCTTTATCGTATATATATGAATCCTTTGAATCCTTTGAATCTGTTTGATTTCCGTGTTGATCTGAATTAGATTCTGTTGTGGATGCGTCGGTTGTTGGGGCGTCGGCTGTTCGTCCAACTGATGAAGAAGACAGTCTTTGGTCAGTTCATGTCCAGCGATGACCCCAGCCTCATTCTTGACCTCGCCAGATGCCACTCGAAATCAGGGGTCAGTCCGCTCTTCGCCTACACGGCCGCAGAATTCCACGGAACACACACGTAGGCATCCATCGTATAATCATAATCTAGAGATGTCTGCAGGCGCTCAGTCAAAACAAATCGATAGGCAGGGTCCAAATCATGTCAAGATCCAAAGAGGTCAGGCAGACGGCTACCCGCTAACGTGTATGGTGTTTAGAATTGAGGCGGCATGCAAGGCAGGTAAGGGGAAGAGGAGAAATAGATCTATGGATAAGATTTGTGAAAAACAACGTTTTCAGTTTTGATTGAAAGACCTGTGGAGAGATAGTAAGAGGTAAGGATATTTGGTCGGAATTCTAGCGGGAGTTAATTCTATGGAGCGATTTTCAAATTTTAGTGATGAGGTAACGGAAGTGTGGATAAGTGCTAGGGCGGAAGAGGAGCGGCGAAGTGGTTGGGTTGGGAAAACTCGGGAAGATAGGAGGGCTGGGATGATTATTAGGAGGGCTGGGATGATTATTAGGAGGGCTGGGATGATTATTAGGAGGGCTGGGATGATTATTAGGAGGGCTGGGATGATTATTAGGCGGGCTGGGATGATTATTAGGCGGGCTGGGATGATTATTAGGAGGGCTGGGATGATTATTAGGAGGGCTGGGATGATTATTAGGAGGGCTGGGATGATTATTAGGAGGGCTGGGATGATTATTAGGAGGGCTGGGATGATTATTCGAGTGTGTTGTAGGTGAGTTATATGACTTTATGTTGTATTCGTTCAGGTATTTATTAAGCCAGTTGAGTGATTTGAGGACAGTAGTGATCTCATGGTGTTTGGGGTTTTAGTAACAGCACTAGGCCACTAGCGACAACATAGCTAAGTTGATCATGGACTATGGAATCTATGGATGTAGAACAGTAGAAGCGGCTTTCAAGTCAAGCACTGCCGTCACACACCACTATCACCCATCACTATCACCCACACCCACCACCCACCACCACCATCACTCACCACCATCACGACAACAACCTTCGTCCAACACCACCACCAACACCCACCACCACCACCCACCACCACCACCCAACACCATCTGTTGTTTTTGCATGTAGTGGTGGATTGCCTGCAGAATCAGCGCAGAACAAAAGCGCCAGAGATGTTTGGTGTCGGCGGAATTTTGACGCCATTCTAGAAGGCATCGCGATAGCATCGAGATGTAAAGGTATACACGCTACTGTAGTACTCGACGGCATCCTCCTATATTGTGCCAACTGACCGACGAGGAAACCTCTCCGATTCATAGAACCCATTTATAAGTAAGTAAAGTATGTGCTTTAATGAACCGGCTGCAAACATGGGCGTATTTAGGGGGTTTACGGGTTCAACCCCCCCCCCAAATAAGTTTCCGAGAAAATTTTTATATGCTTTTACATGCAAAATACAAAAAACCTTACTTTTGCGACGATTTTCAATGGAAACCCCCCAAATCTTACCCCCTCCCGAAATTTTTTTTCTGGCTACGCCCATGGCTGCAAACACACTGTGGGGACATCGGATAAGAACAATCAAGGAGAGTTCAATCACTAAAATATCATAATATGCAGCAGCAATTGCAAAAGAGACATCTAACCCTTGTATATCCACTGTCCCTGGACAGTGCCGCTGCGAAGCTTAGTTTCGCGGTTGCTGGCCGCGCCTCGTGGAATGCCCTCCCTACAGTCCTCCGACAGGAACCTCTCTTCTATCCCTCCCTACCTCCTTCCCTCTCTCTCTTCCTCTCTCCATCCATTATATCTCTCTCTCTCCCGCTCCCTCTCTCTGACTCTCTATGTGTCTGTCTGTCTGTCCCTGTCTCTGTCTCTGTCTGTCTGTCTGTCTGTCTGTCTGTCTCTCTCTCTTTCTCTCTCTCTCTCTCTCTCCTTTTCTTTTCCGCAAACGCTTGAAGACTACACATTTCGCACTAGTTCTGGAACCTCCGGCCGGCAGCGTCTCTGATGATGAGTTCGCCCTGAAGTGGCGCTTAGTAAGTTTCCATTTACAATATTACGCAAGAAATCTGCCTGTTACAAACAGTTCTCGTCCCGTGCATGCAGTAAAACCGGTGGAGTCTGCCAACAACGACTTGTATCTCAACGCAACGGCGTCACACTGAGCTATATATACAAGGCCATGTGCAAATTGAAAGGCGTTGGAGAAGATGGGTTGTTGTCTCATCACCGGAAATGGCAGTCAGACGGCGACATTCTAACACATTAACTGACACATTAACTGACACCTTAGTTTACACCTTAACTATTCTGCTGTATTTCACATTCAGGGATGTCCTTTTGTGTATACGAAACACTCTGACGAACAAGAGGGAGAAAGTCAGTTTAGAGTCCGTTATGTTTTGACGGGTCTTCAGTATCTAGCTATTCATCAGCTGAATTTATAGCTGTAATTGACGTAACCACAATAATTACGTCGGCACTGTATACGTCTTTGTTTCTATCTGCCAGAGTTTACATTGGATAAGCCAGTGGTTACTACCAAGGTCACCTTCCTGACGGATTACGCTGTTCTCGTAAGTAATATCTAGGTAGTAGTAGTAGTAGTAGTAGTGGTGGTGGTGGTGGTGGTGGTGGTGGTGGTGGTGGTGGTGGTGGTGGTGGTGGTGGTGGTGGTGGTGGTGGTGGTGGTGGTGGTGGTGGCGGTGGCGGCGGCGGTGTGGCGGCGGCGGCGGCGGGTTGCGGCGGCGGCGGCGGCAGTGGAGGAGGAGGAGGAGGAGGAGGAGGAGGAGGAGGAGGAGGAGGAGGAGGAGGAGGAGGAGGAGGAGGAAGAACAGCAACGATGACTTTATTCTTCGGTACATGGATCCTATATTATAGTACACCACTTAATTGTCTACGCAATCACTAAATTGACATTATATACCTGTGTGTGTGGTGATTAACTGTGGTAAATTGCTTAGTTTTAGCACGACACCGGTGAGACGGTCTTTCTTCTCCGCCTGTAACTCCATCTATGCACGCGACAAATGTCTTAACGAGTTTATTCATCTATCTTTACAAGAAAGCTATACTGCTTACCAATAATTATTAACTTACGCCTCAGCCGTGGTTCAATACAGTACAGGAAGAGAAAATGAACAACGCAGGTTGGAACTCTGCGTTATTTAGAAATTTAGTTGGTTTTAATAAACGGGCATCTGTAAAAGACTTGATCATCTATGGCCATGACACTTACATCACAGTTTACAAGAAGCGTCATATGATGTTCTATAATTGGCGTCGCGGTCACTCAACATCTTACTTTTTCCGTAATATTTTATGGTGCTACTCGTTTTCGCAGTTTCTGTTTGACACTATTATGTTATAGAACATAATGAGTATTGCGCATTTCGTATGTTTGTTAAGTTTGTGAAGTTTTAAGTTCTTTCTGCCTTCGGAAGTAATAAAGTGCTCATAATTATCACGGGATAGTTCCCAGAGTCAGTCGCTAAGGAGTTACCGACTGATTTAATGAGTTAGCGACTGACTTAGCGACTTAGTCGACTCTAGATTCTTATGAGACTGCCTTTGGTCTAACAATGACTTTGAGGAATTTGTAACCAGTTCAAAATCCACTCGGATGAAGGCTTAATCATATAAACTGGAAACTCGTTGCAACGCGGCAGCTTTCAAATTACGTTAAATCTAACTCTCTTCTACCTCTTCTTCGGTTTGGTTTCCGCCGCCTCCATTCTATTGAAACACCTGTTCTCAAAGTTTATAATGATATAATGTTAGCACTAAGTCTTGATTCTGGCTTCATCAATGCTCTCTTTTAACTCGATTTCAGTTCTTCTTTTGAATGTGTTCATCATTCCATTCTCCTTAGTGCTTGAATTGCAATTTGGTATTACGGCCTCTGGATTGCAGATTTTTTTACAAATCGTTCACACTCAGTGCGTCTGGTACTAACACCTCCAAGTACTTCAACATCTTTTTTGGTATCCCTCAAGGCTCCATTCTTGGTCCCCTTTTGTTTATCCTCTACAACACTCACATTGTTCACATTGCTTCTAAACATGGTATCCTTATACACGGTACATCTCCACGCTGATGATACACAACTACACATGAAACTCACCGCCAAAGACATTGATATTGCTAATTCTCGCTTAATCACCTGCTTCTCTGATATTCAAACATGGTGCACATCCATCCATGCGACCAAAACCTAATGCCTTTAAGATTGAACTCATCTGGTTCAACTGCCACTTGACGCCCACCACTGACATACTCCACACTCTCCTTAACCTTGGCCAAGGCTGCTCCATTAAACCGGTCGATGTTGTCTGAGTCCTTGGTGTTCTCCTTGATGACACTCTCTCTGTGAAAAATCATATATCCTCCATAACTAAATCCTGTTTCTTCCATCTCACAAGTATACTGGAAATCAAGAAAAGTCTAAACGCAAAATGTCTTCGCAAACTAGTACAGGCCTTGGTCATCTCTAGAATTGATTATTGTAACTCAGTCAGCTTGAGATGAAGATCGTAGTCCTCGTCTGGATTGGAGACATGAACAGGGTGTAGCAACTAACAAGTTTGGACACATAAGAAGGAGATGAATTTGTGTGGATTCGGTAAATTAGAAGACAGATTTTGAATTTTATGCGAGCTTCCATGGGTAGCCAGTGCTGTTCACGAAGGGTGGGGGTGACGTGTTCACAAGGAGTTAACTTTTTGATCAGCTTTCCAGCATAATGGAGAACAGTGGTAAGAGGTTGAAGGGCGGATGCAGGATTTTGACTTGGCATATGCAGTGACGTAACTAAACTTTTCGTTTGGGGTGGGGGGGGGCTTTAAGCCTTGAACATAGCCCGAGCCTATAGTGGAGCCGGGGGCTAAATCCCCCTCCCCAAGCCCAACGATATAGTTACGTCCATGGGCATCGGAACGAACAGAGTAGCCTGGCTATTGCGGACTTGATCTGATATAGCGCCTGTGTATATAAGCTGGTCTCCATGCATGGCGTAGTTTTTGTGGGCGCTGAGAAATTTTCAAAGATTTACATTACATCATATTATTGAGTGCCCAGCGGCGGCGTTGGCATCGGCTGCAGATTGCGGCGGAACCATCTCGGACGCATTCTCGTTAAAGTTACAGTTATGTCTTAGTGGCGTTAGATTCTCGACTAATCACGTCGTCATGCAGTCATTATAATTATTATGTAGAGCAACGTCTGCGCGTGTGTGTCTGTAGCGACATCTGACGGAAGCCATCAATCAACAGACGAAACTGATCGAGTCAGCGATGATTGACAGCTGTCAGATGAAAGATCCGTCGCGGCATCGGTGGTCGCTAATCGAATACCTGACGAAAGACGTTCTTCAGAGAAAACCTGTCGTCGATTTATCTCAGCTGGCGTCACCTGGGCAAGTCACCACCACCACCACCACCACCACCACCACCACCACCACCACCACCACCACCACCACCACCACCACCACCACCACCACCACCACCACCACCACCACCACCACCACCACCACCACCACTCAGTCGGTCGTCTTATTATATAGTATAATTCGTCTGAATTTCTTATCGTCATTCAATTTGTTGCTTTTAAACCTATTTTCTGAATTTAAAAACTTCCAACTGCATGGCTTTTCAAGAGTCCTACTTAAAATGCGTCATAATATTAAGCGTTTTGCCACAATCATGCATACGTTTTATATGCGCTATGATGATGATGATTATTATGTTGTTGGATATAATATATTATTATACAATGTGTTGGCGTTCGTTTGCTTCGTCGTCTGCAGGGCTTCAAAGTCTCCATCAGGTGACGACGATCATCAGTTGTCTGGATTATTGACCAGCGTCAGATTTCATCTGGCATTCAACCAGTCGCTTCACGAAGTGCCTTCAACTGCAGCCACCACACACACGGTATACGCCCTATATACCACCTTCATCATCATTCTCGTCCTACATCTGCAGCTAAAGCGATCGATCGATCGCTCTCTCAACACTAACCCCTTCTCCTGCATCATCCCACACGATTTCTTGCACTTCAATCGATTTATTCTCATTTGGCGATGATGATGATGATAGTGGTGATGATGATGCGGAAAACGACGACAAAGAAGCAGTTAGGCGAGAGTTAAAGTGAAGACGACAAAATAACAATGACGGTGAAAATAGTTAATAATGCAAACCTATTCTTACAATTTACGTAAGCATATACAATGACAGCGGCCATTATTATTATTTATATATTTATTTGCCTTGTCCCCGATCGAGGTTCATTAGATACCTTAAGGATGATGATGATGATGATGATGATGATGATGAGTTCTCTCACTTCTCTGCCCGAAGGCAGAAGGTCCATTAGCTTCTATGCCACCCGAGGGATAAGGTGGATGAGATAGCGTTTAGATCAGCAGTAACTGTTTCCAGGTTTCCATGATATGTTTATCCCAGTAAGATTCTTTGTGGGTTACGGTCAGAGGTTTGAATCGCCTGCCAATGGGTCCTCAGGGCTCATATTGTGGGTCCTCATGGCCTCGTATTGTGGGTCCTCATGGCCTCGTATTATGGGTCCTCGTGGCCTCGTATTGTGAGTCCTCATGGCCTCGTATTATGGGTCCTCGTGGCCTCGTATTGTGGGTCCTCATGGCTTCGTATTATGGGTCCTCGTGGCCTCGTATTATGGGTCCTTATGGCCTCGTATTGTGGGTCCTCATGGCTTCGTATTATGGGTCCTCGTGTCCTCGTATTGTGGGTCTTCATGGCTTCGTATTATGGGTTCTCGTGGCCTCGTATTGTGGGTCCTCATGGCTTCGTATTATGGGTCCTTATGGCCTCGTATTGTGGGTCCTCATGGCTTCGTATTATGGGTCCTCGTGGCCTCGTATTGTGGGTCCTCATGGCTTCGTATTATGGGTCCTTATGGCCTCGTATTGTGGGTCCTCATGGCTTCGTATTATGGGTTCTCGTGGCCTCGTATTGTGGGTCCTCATGGCTTCGTATTATGGGTCCTTATGGCCTCGTATTGTGGGTCCTCATGGCTTCGTATTATGGGTCCTCGTGGCCTCGTATTGTGGGTCCTCATGGCTTCGTATTATGGGTCCTTATGGCCTCGTATTGTGGGTCCTCATGGCTTCGTATTATGGGTCCTCGTGGCCTCGTATTGTGGGTCCTCATGGCTTCGTATTATGGGTCCTTATGGCCTCGTATTGTGGGTCCTCATGGCTTCGTATTATGGGTCCTCGTGGCCTCGTATTGTGGGTCCTCATGGCTTCGTATTATGGGTCCTTATGGCCTCGTATTGTGGGTCCTCATGGCTTCGTATTATGGGTCCTCGTGGCCTCGTATTGTGGGTCCTCATGGCTTCGTATTGTGGGTCCTCATGGCTTCGTATTGTGGGTCCTCATGGCTTCGTATTGTGGGTCCTCATGGCCTCGTATTGTGAGTCCTCATGGCTTCGTATTATGGGTCCTCGTGGCCTCGTATTGTGGGTCCTCATGGCCTCGTATTGTGGGTCCTTATGGCCTCGTATTGTGGGTCCTCATGGCTTCGTATTATGGGTCCTCGTGGCCTCGTATTGTGGGTCCTCATGGCTTCGTATTATGGGTCCTTATGGCCTCGTATTGTGGGTCCTCATGGCTTCGTATTATGGGTCCTCGTGGCCTCGTATTGTGGGTCCTCATGGCTTCGTATTATGGGTCCTTATGGCCTCGTATTGTGGGTCCTCATGGCTTCGTATTATGGGTCCTCGTGGCCTCGTATTGTGGGTCCTCATGGCTTCGTATTATGGGTCCTTATGGCCTCGTATTGTGGGTCCTCATGGCTTCGTATTATGGGTCCTCGTGGCCTCGTATTGTGGGTCCTCATGGCTTCGTATTATGGGTCCTTATGGCCTCGTATTGTGGGTCCTCATGGCTTCGTATTATGGGTCCTCGTGGCCTCGTATTGTGGGTCCTCATGGCTTCGTATTATGGGTCCTTATGGCCTCGTATTGTGGGTCCTCATGGCTTCGTATTATGGGTCCTCGTGGCCTCGTATTGTGGGTCCTCATGGCCTCATGGTCCTTATGGCCTCGTATTGTGGGTCCTCATGGCTTCGTATTGTGGGTCCTCATGGCCTCGTATTGTGGGTCCTCTTATGGCCTCGTATTGTGGGTCCTCATGGCTTCGTATTATGGGTCCTTATGGCCTCGTATTGTGGGTCCTCATGGCTTCGTATTGTGGGTCCTCATGGCTTCGTATTGTGGGTCCTCATGGCTTCGTATTATGGGTCCTTATGGCCTCGTATTGTGGGTCCTCATGGCTTCGTATTATGGGTCCTCGTGGCCTCGTATTGTGGGTCCTCATGGCCTCGTATTGTGAGTCCTTATGGCCTCGTATTGTGGGTCCTCATGGCTTCGTATTATGGGTCCTTATGGCCTCGTATTGTGGGTCCTCGTGGCTTCGTATTGTGGGTCCTCATGGCCTCGTATTATGAGTCCTTATGGCCTCGTATTGTGGGTCCTCATGGCTTCGTATTATGGGTCCTCGTGGCCTCGTATTGTGGGTCCTCATGGCCTCGTATTGTGAGTCCTTATGGCCTCGTATTGTGGGTCCTCATGGCTTCGTATTATGGGTCCTTATGGCCTCGTATTGTGGGTCCTCATGGCCTCGTATTGTGAGTCCTCGTGGCCTCGTATTTTGGGTCGACATTCGATGTATTGTCGAGCATGGTGGACTGAAGCGAAAGAGTGCCTGCAGCTGAAACGAAGAGCCGGAAAGTGCAAGCGATGCAGCAGCCAATCGAATGCCAATCGTTCGTTATCCGGTTCTGATGGGGAGTGAAGCGACGACCCATTTATAGTATACGATATAAAGGACAACAAGCTATAGGGACCCAGGCACAGACCTTTCTGGAAGGTGGAGTCGTATCGTCCTAGACTCTCGAATGACCAGCGCATGGGAAGCAGCGCAGTAGGTGGATGAGTTGGGAAGAGCTGATCAGTGAGCATCTCGGTCGGAAGTATCAGGAAGGGATCGAGCCGTTCCTGGCGATGCTTGCCCTTTACTTTTATTATGTTTTCCAGAGATAGAAATGATCCCTCAGGAAAAAATTATAAATTCATTGATTGAGTTATTATTATTATTATTATTATTATTATTATTATTATTATTATTATTATTATTATTATTATTATTATTATTATTATTATTATTATTATTATTATTATTATTATTATTATTATTATTATTATTATTATTATTATTGCTTATTATTGCTTATTATTATTATTATTATTATTATTATTATTATTATTATTATTATTATTATTATTATTATTATTATTATTATTATTATTATTATTATTATTATTATTATTATTATTATTATTATTATTATTATTATTATTATTATTATTATTATTATTATTATTATTATTATTATTATTATTATTATTATTATTATTATTATTATTATTATTATTATTATTATTATTATTATTATTATTATTATTATTATTATTATTATTATTGCTTATTATTGCTTATTATTATTATTATTATTATTATTATTATTATTATTATTATTATTATTATTATTATTATTATTATTATTATTATTATTATTATTATTATTATTATTATTATTATTATTATTATTGCTTATTATTATTATTATTATTGCTGTTGTCATTAGGCCTATATTTATTATTTATATTTTTGCAGATCGTGAACGATGGCAAGTTGTCTGTGATTAAGCTGAGTCGAGAAGATGTTGGTCGCATCGTCGACGTTTGGCGTTCAATGACAGAACTGAATCAGGTGAAAATAATATGTTACTAATAGGCGAGAGTCGTTGATCGAATCGATCGCATACAGGCAGACTACATTACATGGTCATGGTCAAGTACACGCAGAGGACAATGTAATCAGAGAGAAGGGAACAGGTGGTGGTGGTGGTGGTGGTGGTGGTTTATAGCCGTAAGACGCCGCTGTTTACCATTCGTCAGCATCTGAATCAACTCCTCCATCGTGTGGTCTTTCTTGTTTGTCTCATCCTCTCTCTCTCTCTCTCTCTCTCTCTCTCTCTCTCTCTCTCTCTCTCTCTCTCTCTCTCTCTCTCTCTCTCTCTCTCTCTCTCTCTCTCTCTCTCTCTCTCTCTCTCTCTCTCTCTCTCTCTCTCTCTCTCTCTCTCTCTCTCTCTCTCTCTCTCTCTCTCTCTCTCTCTCTCTCTCTCTCTCTCTCTCTCTCTCTCTCTCTCTCTCTCTATCTCTCTCTCTCTCTCTCTCTCTCTCTCTCTCTCTCTCTCTCTCTCTCTCTCTATCTAGATTATATATTACGTCCCGATTCAAGATTCAACGCACAGCTGCAGTGCTCAGTCTCGCTGTGCACTGCATAGAGTCTTGGCCAAGTATTATAGATCTCGGGTCTTAGTAAGTTAGTCTCCTTTTAATTGAGGTTACGACGAAGACGACGACGACGACGACTACGATGACGGCTGTCGATGATTGACGGGACTCTGTTCTGTTGCTGTGATTGAAGAGAGCAACAGAAGAAGACGTCTTCATCAACTACGACGCTGAACAGACGTTCATTCAGCCGGCCATTGAGGCTCTCGTTCTCGACTCAATGAGGCTTTTCAACGGACATCAGCCTCGCGTTCTCAACACCTATCAATGCTATCTCAAGGTCAGTGTATCTCAAGGTCAGTGCTATCTCAAGGTCAATGCTATCTCAAGGTCAGTGCTACATCAAGGTCAGTGCTATCTCAAGGTCAATGCTATCTTAAGGTCAATGCTATCTCAAGGTCAATGCTATCTCAAGGTCAGTGCTATCTCAAGGTTAGTGCTATTCAAGGACAATGCTATCTCAAAGTTCATGCTGTCTCAAGCTCATTGCTCTCTTGGGTCATTGCTTTCTGAAGTTCTGTCAGCCAGTCAGTCAGTCAGTCAGTCAGTCAGTCAGTTGTATACGTGTATAGTCCCTGCTTGTTACGATTGGTAGCGGACGTTTGATGTTCTGAAGCGCGATCTGGAGATGTGTGAACTGGAAGGATTCTGTTTCGGAGGAAAGGTCGTTCGTGGAGCCTACATGGACGAGGTATGCACGAGACAAAACAACGACAAAACAACAACTAAAACAACAGCAACAACGCCGTCTGTCTCACTCTCTCTGTCTCTTCCTCTGCACATGATCTCTCTCGCGCCGTCTGTCTCACTCTCTCTGTCTCTTCCTCTGCACATGATCTCTCTCGCGCCGTCTGTCTCACTCTCTCTGTCTCTTCCTCTGCACATGATCTCTCTCGCGCCGTCTGTCTCACTCTCTCTGTCTCTTCCTCTGCACATGATCTCTCTCGCGCCGTCTGTCTCACTCTCTCTGTCTCTTCCTCTGCACATGATCTCTCTCGCGCCGTCTGTCTCACTCTCTCTGTCTCTTCCTCTGCACATGATCTCTCTCGCGCCGTCTGTCTCACTCTCTCTGTCTCTTCCTCTCCACATGATCTCTCTCGCGCCGTCTGTCTCACTCTCTCTGTCTCTTCCTCTCCACATGATCTCTCTCGCGCCGTCTGTCTCACTCTCTCTGTCTCTTCCTCTCCACATGATCTCTCTGGCGCCGTCTGTCTCACTCTCTCTGTCTCTTCCTCTGCACATGATCTCTCTCGCGCCGTCTGTCTCTGTCTGTCTGTATGTCGTCTGTCTATCCATCTTCCCGTCTGTCTCTATAATATCTGTGTGTTTTAAGTCTACCTGCTACTACAGCTACACACTCATACATGTCAATGTATGCATTCATTCATCTATGTAGATAAATGTACTTTTTAATGTTTGTGTCTGATCGATCGTTATATGTGACCTTTTGAGAACCTATACAAGGCCCTGAAAAAGGACCAACAGCCGCGTCGTCATCATCGTCGTCGTCGTCGTCATCACCATCATCAGCCTGATAATGATCGATTGCATTGTTGTTGTTGTGGTGCATGGTGGGTGATTGGAGGAGAGACGGTTGGCGCGTGAGACGAATCTTCTGGATCCAGTGAATGATTCTTATGAAGCGACGACCAATGTCTACAGTCACGTGATCGACCACCTGCTCAGCCGCCGCTCAGCAGACAGACCGACTCAGACGCAGCCGCTGAGGCGTCAACAGCTGCAGCAGAGAATCGTCGTCGCTACACACAACCTAGAGACCGTCAACTTCGTCATCAAACAGTTCGTTCAGTCTCTTCTAGGAAACCACTTCACTCACACTCTGACGACGACAATGATTATGATAATGATGATGATGATAGCTACATTATGTATATTATCTGATGTACTACTATACATCATGATCATAATGATGACGACGGCATCTTTATTGGAATTCGATTGAGAAACCGTAAAAGCCGTTATTGCAAAGTAGTCTGATAGAGGCTAACCTGATTTATTTAGCGCTACTCAAATTCCACTCCTCTGCAGCCCTGGCTGACAACTAACTATCTGAGACAGTCGTATATCTGACCTCTGGATCGTCTCCGCTCTTCAATGCAATACAACGTCAACTAGATGTTGCCGTACTTAATTCCAGAGATCGAAAGTGCACACACGACCATCTGCGACAGAACATCAATAACGCTGAGCAACTGCAGCATGTGCGTGAAGGACTTGCTGAAGGTCCCTAGGCCTAGGCAATCTATTCAGTTACCGACTGAGCGGAGGAGGCTAGAACCCCTATTCTCCACGTCACAGGCCAAGCGCTCTAACCAACTGCTACATTAATGTCCCTCTCTGTCTTCTGAAAAACTTCTGTTGCAATCTCAGCACAGATATATATATATATATATATATATATATATATATATATATATATATATATATATATATATATATATATAGGCCCACAGTAACATAAGGCATGGGTCCAATATTATTTGTCGGGGATTAGAGATACATGCCTAAGTATAATTATAATGACCGGTGCGTGAGCTTCGGAGAGAGAGGGGAGGGAGGGATGGAGTGTGGAGAGACAGAGACAGTTCACAGAGTTGAAACTTGATAGGTCTGTAAACTGTGCACAGTGAGACTGAAGTTTATGATTGGCCTAATCTTTGGATGTTTTGGTAATGGTAATTGCAAATATATACCGCCACCCCATCAGAGACTCATCAGAGGCACTTCTGACCTAACACAATGAAACCACCATCGAACAAGAATTGTCTTCAAGCGTTTGCGGACATAGGCTCTGTCTTATCTTATCTATTACATGATTACCATAAGCATTCAAATGCAGGGTGCAGATGATATAAATGTCTTTAATATTTAGGTTGAAGATTATATAAATGTTCCCAATAACTTTAATTTTAACCTAGTGTGCAACTGAACTAACTCAGTAGTGGCCGGGCTTCTTAATGGAACTATGGACACTGCCGAAGGGTCAGTTTTCCCTCCCCACATTTTGAAACAGATTTACGGCCCTGGTCGCAAGAATTCGTCGCCGAGTAAAAGGCGCCGTGGAATGGATTACTAGAAGGCTTTAATCGACCTCCGTTTAGTTAAACGACGTCATAATTATTATTATGATAAAGATAGGCAAACTATTCGATCTATCGATCGTCGCGGTGAAAGGCACAGATAGACAAATACAAGATCGATGCTGGAATTTTCTGTGAACACATAATAATTATAATGTGCAATTCTTTCCTCGACCTCAAGGCGAAACAAAAACACTATAGTCATACTTTAACAAGTTTTATTAAATAAGTAATTGTGAAATAACCATCATATAATTATTGACCTAAACAGTTACTGAAAACTAATAAAACAACTAATTTATTAGGCTAATATAATAAAAGAACTACTTAGTAGCCGACTAATTGTGAATTATACCTGATTACAAATATTGCAGGTTGACAGAGAGAAAGCTCGACGCTAGAAACATCGGCCTATCTTTCGCTCAACTACTCGGAACACGTGACTACATCTCGTTTGCTCTCGGTAGGCCTTAGTATACCACCACCACCACCACCACCACCACCACCACCACCACCACCTCATCACCATTGTTAAAATTTATTAGGACCACCACCTCATCACATTGTTAAAATTTATTAGGACCACCACCACCACCTCATCACATTGTTAAAATTTATTAGGACCACCACCACCACCTCATCACATTGTTAAAATTTATTAGGAGGACCACCACCACCATCATCATCATCACCACCACCACCTCATCACCATTGTTAAAATGTATTAGTAACGTCAACGCTCTCTCGTCAAAGAAATGCTGTCGCCAAAATCTTAGGGCCTACAACTTTTTGTCCCTCTACAAAATTGATTGTGTTTGTACCACTTCGATCCCTAGCCCTCTCTGCTCCCCCCGTTCTATGCGGAATCCGTAATTTCAAACGAGTTCTTTCAGCACAGCCGGGTTTATGGGTGGCGAACGTCCGTGCGGTCGCACAGGGCCCTCAACTTAGGGAGACCCGAAAATGTCAGAGAAATTAACACGAACAAGAAAGACACCCTAATAATAAATAGGCGTGTACTATAATTGTAGATACTCTACAACGCAGTTAATCATGGCAGATATCGTTAATTTCAAAGAGAATCACCATCTTGTGCAATCAATTAAAATGTCTAGCATAAGATAGAACGGTTTCTTTGAGGCCAATGGCAGCATGCGTAATTTATAGGCTGTGTATTACCCGAAATGTACAGCCCCCTATACTATAAGTCTGCCGTACATGCTCTGCACAGGGCCCGAAATACTAAAGCCGGCACTGCTTCAGGATCTTTTTGATCTAGATAAAGTATGCCTAATTTGACATGGCTGCCACTTTGGGTGGCACCGGGAACTTCCTCCCCGGTGGCATCCCAGCCAGAGCTTCTCATATAAGCCAACCGATTGTACCTAATATACATGCAGGTCGTACGCATTAAGGTTAATAAAGACCATTCGTTTCGTGGGGACCTACAGGCAACGCCGGTCATGGGTTTCTGCTTTCTTAACCAAAAGACAGACGCTCAGATAACGAGTGAAGGGGTTGGGGGGAGGGGGGGTGTTCCTATTGTGCAGAACTCGTGACTTTCGGTTCAAGACTTTTCGACTGAAGTGCGTCTTCGTTTCGTTTAGGTGCGGCTGGCTATCCGGCTGGGAAGCTCATCCACTACGCTAATCCAGAGGACGGTCTGGCCTACTTGTCGCGAAGAGTACAAGAGAATAGGAGTGGCCTTCCGAGTCCAGCCATCGAGCGCCGTCTCCTCAGACTCGAACTCAAACGGAGAATCCTTCGCCGTTGATGAGCAGACGACGACCTACGAAGCAGCAGAGACACCGAAGAAGAAGAAGAAGATCCTCTCAATCCGTCTAAACTGATAATCAAAGAGACTATTATACATGTATAGGCCTACGCTTAGCCTAGGTTGATTGTCTGCTCTCTAAACAGTATTACTCATCCATTCAATACCAATCAGTTAATCGTAGGTTTTCAAAAGAACACAACTGCTGCTGGTATACGATTTCAACAGTTCAACTTCTGCATAAATGACTATTATACAAGAACTACTGCATCGGAATGTGGCTTATACGTCAGAGAGAGAGAGAGAGAGAGAGAGAGAGAGAGAGAGAGAGAGAGAGAGAGAGAGAGAGAGAGAGAGAGAGAGAGAGAGAGAGAGAGAGACAGACAGACAGACAGACAGACAGACAGACAGACAGACACAGACAGACAGACAGACAGACAGACAGACAGACAGACAGACAGACCGATCGATCGATCGATCGATCGATAGGAAACGGACGCCAACTGGCGGCGGCCATCGGAAAAACACTCGGACGCATCTAAAGTCGATGATGAAGAAATTATGTATGTATGTATGTATGTATGTATGTATGTATGTATGTATGTATGTATGTATGTATGAGCACTTGTTATAGCGCCCCTTCAAGATTTCTACTCATACAGCGCGGATACTGAATCGGAGTTTCACGCCGAAGCGCATGAGCAATTGCAGTGAAGGACTTGCCCAGGGTCCCTACGCGGCGGCTTGAGGTGGATTCGAACCCGCAACCCTCCAGCTGCAAGGCACCGAACATACCCCTACACCACCGCGCCCCACGTTACATGCCCAGAGACACTATAATCCTTCAGCCCCCGATACTATAAGTTTGGCGGACTCATTTATCTCCCTCCTACCTCCTGCCTGCCATGCGTCTATTGCCCGTCCCGCCCTCCTCCTACCCCCGACCCGCCATGCGTCTATTGCCGTGCGGCCGACCTCCTACCCGCGACCCACCATGCGTCTATTGCCCGTGTGTCCCTCCTCCTACCCCCTGACCCACGATGCGTCTATTGCCCGTGCGGCCCTCCTCCTACCTCCGACCCGCCATGCGTCTATTGCCCGTCCCGCCCTCCTCCTACCTCCGACCCGCCATGCGTCTATTGCCCGGGCGGCCATCCTCCTACCTCTGACCCGCCATGCGTCTATTGCCCGTGCGACCCTCCTCCTACCTCTGACCCACCATGCGTCTATTGCCCGTCCCGCCCTCCTCCTACCTCCGACCCGCCATGCGTCTATTGCCCGTGCGGCCATCCTCCTACCTCTGACCCGCCATGCGTCTATTGCCCGTGCGACCCTCCTCCTACCTCCGACCCTCCATGCGTCTATTGCCCGTGCGGCCCTTTTCCTACCTCCGACCCAGCATCCGTCTATTGCCTGTGCGACCCTCCTCCTACCTCCGACCCGCCATGCGTCTATTGCCCGTGCGGCCCTTCTCCTACCTCTGACCCAGCATTCGTCTATTGCCCGTGCGGCCGACCTCCTACCCGCGACCCACCATGCGTCTATTGCCCGTGTGTCCCTCCTCCTACCCCCTGACCCACGATGCGTCTATTGCCCGTGCGGCCCTCCTCCTACCTCCGACCCGCCATGCGTCTATTGCCCGTGCGGCCCTCCTCCTACCTCCGACCCGCCATGCGTCTATTGCCCGTCCGGCCCTCCTCCTACCTCTGACCCGCCATGCGTCTATTGCCCGTGCGACCCTCCTCCTACCTCCGACCCGCCATGCGTCTATTGCCCGTGTGTCCCTCCTTCTACCCCCGACCCAGCATCCGTCAATTGCCCGTGCGACCCTCCTCCTACCTCCGACCCGCCATGCGTCTATTGCCCGTGCGGCCATCCTCCTACCTCTGACCCGCCATGCGTCTATTGCCCGTGCGGCCCTCCTCCTACCTCTGACCCGCCATGCGTCTATTGCCCGTGCGGCCCTCCTCCTACCTCTGACCCGCCATGCGTCTATTGCCCGTGCGGCCCTCCTCCTACCTCTGACCCGCCATGCGTCTATTGCCCGTGCGGCCCTCCTCCTACCTCCGACCCGCCATGCGTCTATTGCCCGTCCCGCCCTCCTCCTACCTCCGACCCGCCATGCGTCTATTGCCCGGGCGGCCATCCTCCTACCTCTGACCCGCCATGCGTCTATTGCCCGTGCGACCCTCCTCCTACCTCTGACCCGCCATGCGTCTATTGCCCGTGCGGCCCTCCTCCTACCTCTGACCCAGCATCCGTCTATTGCCCGTGCGACCCTCCTCCTACCTCCGACCCGCCATGCGTCTATTGCCCGTGCGGCCATCCTCCTACCTCTGACCCAGCATCCGTCTATTGCCCGTGCGACCCTCCTACCTCCGACCCGCCATGCGTCTATTGCCCGTGCGGCCATCCTCCTACCTCTGACCCAGCATCCGTCTATTGCCCGTGTGTCCCTCCTTGTACCCCTGACCCAGCATCCGTCTATTGCCCGTGCGACCCTCCTCCTACCTCCGACCCGCCATGCGTCTATTGCCCGTGTGTCCCTCCTCCTACCTCTGACCCAGCATCCGTCTATTGCCCGTGCGACCCTCCTCCTACCTCTGACCCGCCATGCGTCTATTGCCCGTGCGGCCCTCCTCCTACCTCTGACCCAGCATCCGTCTATTGCCCGTGCGACCCTCCTCCTACCTCCGACCCGCCATGCGTCTATTGCCCGTGCGGCCATCCTCCTACCTCTGACCCAGCATCCGTCTATTGCCCGTGCGACCCTCCTACCTCCGACCCGCCATGCGTCTATTGCCCGTGCGGCCATCCTCCTACCTCTGACCCAGCATCCGTCTATTGCCCGTGTGTCCCTCCTTCTACCCCCGACCCAGCATCCGGCTATTGCCCGTGCGACCCTCCTCCTACCTCCGACCCGCCATGCGTCTATTGCCCGTGTGTCCCTCCTTCTACCCCCGACCCAGCATCCGTCTATTGCCCGTGCGACCCTCCTCCTACCTCCGACCCGCCATGCGTCTATTGCCCGTGCGACCCTCCTCCTACCTCCGACCCGCCATGCGTCTATTGCCCGTGCGACCCTCCTCCTACCTCTGACCCGCCATGCGTCTATTGCCCGTGCGGCCCTCCTACCTCGATCTGACCCGCCATGCGTCTATTGCCCGTGCGGCCATCCTCCTACCTCTGACCCACCATGCGTCTATTGCCCGTGCGGCCCTCCTCCTACCTCCGACCCGCCATACGTCTATTGCCCGTGCGGCCCTTCTCCTACCTCTGACCCAGCATTCGTCTATTGCCCGTGCGGCCGACCTCCTACCCGCGACCCACCATGCGTCTATTGCCCGTGTGTCCCTCCTCCTACCCCCTGACCCACGATGCGTCTATTGCCCGTGCGGCCCTCCTCCTACCCGATCTGACCCGCCATGCGTCTATTGCCCGTGCGGCCCTCCTCCTACCTCCGACCCGCCATGCGTCTATTGCCCGTGCGGCCATCTTCCTACCTCTGACCCGCCATGCGTCTATTGCCCGTGCGGTCCTCCTCCTACCTCGATCTGACCCGCCATGCGTCTATTGGCCGTGCGGCCATCCTCCTACCTCTGACCCAGCATCCGTCTATTGCCCGTGCGGCCCTCCTCCTACCTCTGACCCGCCATGCGTCTATTGCCCGTGCGGCCATCTTCCTACCTCTGACCCGCCATGCGTCTATTGCCCGTGCGGTCCTCCTCCTACCTCGATCTGACCCGCCATGCGTCTATTGGCCGTGCGGCCATCTTCCTACCTCTGACCCAGCATCCGTCTATTGCCCGTGCGGCCCTCCTCCTACCTCTGACCCGCCATGCGTCTATTGCCTGTGCGGCCCTCCTCCTACCTCTGACCCGCCATGCGTCTATTGCCCGTGCGGCCCTCATCCTACCTCTGACCCGCCATGCGTCTATTGCCCGTGCGGCCCTCCTCCTACCTCTGACCCGCCATGCGTCTATTGCCCGTAGGGTCCGCTGGCCGCGTCCTTTGTGTAAGCAAAGGGAATCGCATAACTGATATGCTGACTTCAAGACAGACTGACATACATTTATCTGTTATTATTATTAATATTCACAAATAATTGTGACGCCAGGGGTCAAAACCCGTCGCTTGTCGCTTCCTAGATACTGAGCTAGAAGCTGAAATACACGAGAGGGGTCAAAAATGAAGAATATTCTTCAGTTCAGCAGTTGCCTGTGAATTTGCCATAACTTGCAAAGTAGTAATCCGATTTTGATGCCGTATGTTTTATTCGACACAGAAAAAAGCCCCTTATTGCCCAGCAAAATTGCAGAATAATCAAATAATGGTAGCTAAGGACTTTGATGACACGATTATTCCAAAACTTTTTATTCGATTTTTTCACTCTATACCAATGAAAGAATGAAACGTGCATAACTTCAGTTAGAAAAAAGATAATTTTATTCTGTAAAAAATATTTTGATGCAGATTAATCGTAGAATATGACTGAATAAAAAGGTCAGAAACCGACAAGTGACGGGTTTTGACCCCTGGCGTCACTTTAATGCCACCACTAAAATACTATGCAAAGCAATTGAAGGAGACATGTTGCCGTCTGCTATCACGTTCAGTCATTACGTGCAGCAAACTTTACCCAACTCTTTCAGGGAATTACAAATTATCATGATGATGATGATAATAATAATACAATTAAGACGTGATCTCCCCGTTACAGCGTCGAACCTTCTCGGTTGTTGGCCCATCCACTTGGAATCGGCTCCCGCTTGCGTTACGCTTAGGCTACTGCCCCGGAACAATGTCAATTTGCCTGCTTTCTACCAATTGCTCAAGTCCTTCCTCTTTGGCCGTGTCTGGGCTGGGAGCGCCTGAGCAGGCTTCCTGAAGAGGCGCTATATAAATTTCCGGAATGAAAGAATGAATGAAGATATTACCACTTAAACAGTCGAACGAACGAACGATGCTCATACGACCGACTGAAACCTTTTGACAGCCAAACAAATGAATGTCTGTCTGTTATAAATGTAGCTTATACGAATCCCATTGTAAAGATTGTCAAAATGCATCAAAATGTAGACAGATTAAGAAGACAATCAAAGCCAAGACCTTATAAGCTAAACCCTGTTAAAACGGTCACTGGCAAAATGAAGAACCTTCTTCACTCGTTCAATGTTTCCAATTCAATGCAATTTCTTCTCCAGTTCATCTCATCAAACTATAGACAGTGAGCAACTGATCAGAACTTAGACCCTTAACCCATTAATGCCCAACTTTTTTGTTCTGTAAAATATTTTAATTTTTAGTTATTTACAATGACTTTAGACCATATCTCCATTATTTTTGTTTATATTTCACTTCCCAACATTTTTTTGGCACTTTAAAGTTTGATCCCATATATGGGATTGTAGGCACGAACGATGGCGTCAACTGCTAGAGCAAACCATAATGTAACACTTACCGAATTACATCAGTCAAAAACATTTCATTGCGCTAATCATGTTAAAGCTCTTCTGAACAAACATTTTTAAATATTATTACAAAGCAAACAGTCTGATTGCATTTTGCTCATCCTCAAAATCAGTCATACCGGGAATAATCACTTCAGCTTCGTATGAAAATTTTCAAAACAGCCCACTTGCAGGCCGACGTTGCACTTCAGGCATTTCGACTTGGCCTTTCTTCCGCAAGTACTTCAGCTGTGTTGGGTTGCTGTGTGGATAATGCTCTTACCCATTAAAGAGTACATCGACAGATAGATACCCCCGGTACTCGGCGGTCAAACGGAACCCTGTGCCCCGTTGGACGTCCAATTGGCTGTCTGTAGTGTATCGCTGGATATAGACAGCCGTCAACATGAATTGTTTACAAACGTGATCGTCATAGTACTGGGTACGGAATCATGCTCTCTTCGATGCTCAATTGCTCATGTCCTGCTGACAGGGATTGTAGAGGAGAAATCGTTCATTTATTGTCCACAGAAGAGGTCGAAGTTTTATCCATTTTGTCAATTGTCACCAGCTGTAAGAAGTGTTGTGAGCTACATGTGAAAACTGTAAAATTTCCTCAAACCTATTCCTTGCCATAACCGAATTGACAGGACTATTCATGACGTAATCGTCCTATTGTCAAGATATGCGACAACATGGAACAGTTGAGTAGCCACTGATTATCAGGGTCGCAGGAAATGATCGCATTTCGTTGCTCTCGACACCAAAAGAAGTGTGCTTTCTCTTCTGCCCGCCTTGCCCGGCATACTTTGTAGTGCTGTTGCACACAAACTCAGACAAACTGGCAGATGTCCGAGGATCGTTGGCTTACTGACCGACCATTGAAGAAACCGCGAGGATTCTGGTATAGATCACGCTTGCCCCATCTTCCAGACTAGCTGCTCTTGCAGTTGCAGCTGTACCTTACATCCCGTTGACGATTTCAGGAATTTCAGTGGAACGTTATCATCATCTGAATCGCGGCGTTGCTCGCATTCCATGTTGTCTATGTCTCGCCTTTCAGTTCTATCATACGTTCTGGCAATAGCTTCAGCTAGGAGTCCATTCGCCCATTTGATAAGTTGTTCATGACGCCCCTTCCTCATGACCACTGTCTTCATCAGTAGTGACCACAACATCTGGCGGACCAATGAGTATGTTGCCCATAATGAAGTGATATGACATTTCAAGTTCATGCAATACATCAGCATTCAGCAACCAGGTAGGCCTATGTACGTGTGCCTGCATGGAAAAACCAAAGCCATTTTTCAAGTGTGGGATCATTCATTCACTTTGGAACTGTATTGACAACATCAACAGCATTTTGAGACGTAACTCTAAGATGATTTGCAAACTTGCATGTAGGAGTGGTCTCTCGTGCCTACAATCCCAAATATGGGATCGGGCTACTACCACCCAGCTATCAATAATAAAATCATTTTCTGCCACAATGGCTAATACCTATTCACTAAAATACATTTTTCTAAGCAATGAATAAGTTATTTTTGTTTAATAATAAATGAGTAAATTATACTAAAGTTTTGCGCATAGCCATTTTGACAGAACATGAATTTGCAATACTTATCAAAATATGACGTAATTACACCCAAAAATGCACAAAATCTGCTAGGTGTAAATTAATTATCTTGAAGAACAATATGTCATAAGTAAATCACTTTAAAAATTATTTGACATTACACTTTGTTTAAAGAAATATTTGCAAATTTTGGCATCATCCCATATATGGGATTGTAGGCACTAATGTGTTAATAGCAACGGCAGAGCATCAATATCGTTACTAATAATTATCAGTGGAAACAAGTTGTCAATCTTAGATATTTCAGTTACTTTATTGCACTTTCACTTACTTTGTATTTTTCTCCAAATGCCAATCGATCACTTCTCCCGTGGGAAATCAAAAGTAGAATGTATTAACAGTATTAATAAACATTACAGAAGTTGAACAGATTTTTAAAAAATGTTGACTTCACAAAAATTCTCTTATCAGTGGAAATATTTTGACTTTCCGTGCCATCGTCAAGAGGATGGATGAAATGCTGAATATAAAACAGAGTACACACACAGTGGAAAGTGATGAAGACTGACATCATGATTGAAAATAGGAAATGTATTGAGTTGGATGAGGTCAATGTCCTATTGGGTCGATGGTCACTTGCGGCGCATTTTGCGTTCCATCTTCTTCGTTTTCTTCTCATCTTCCTCAGGAGGTGTCGCAAAGAACCATGGACCGAGAATGTTAACCCACAGCATATACAGTGCTCTGCCAGGCGCCTATACAACAGAACATCCATTATCATCAGCTTAGCACTCATATTATATACATACCAGTCATGGTGCTATGACATTCGGCGCAGTCCTGACAGTTTGGCACAAGACAATACAATTCGGCGCCGGTCAATTCGGCGCCGGTCAATTCGGCACATGGACAGTTCGACGCCTTTTGTAAATGCTTCTATTTCTATTCTATTTCGACTTTTACAGCACACAATGAATGCAATGTTGTAAATGCGACAGCGCTTTAATAAGCAGTTATCAAAGAGCATAGACTTGTATTCTATAAAAATTGACAATGACTTTAAAAGTCAGAAATGTTCAGTTCTCAAAATGATTAGTAACTCTAGTAGTTTAAACAAATACAAATATAAAGTAATATGCAAGAAAAATGGTAGTCATTTAAGTTTTGGAATGTAAAAAGTCTCGACGAAGTTGCAAGCGTAAGCCTACAAGGCAATGTTGTGACAACAATCACGTAAGAATGATGTAAGATCACGATTTTTTTAATCATTCACCAGAGCTTGTAAATGCTTATTTAGATCACAGTATTTTCTCTTCTTGGCTGGAGGAGCTTTTCTTCAGAGTCTAACGTAGATTCAAGATTCCATATAGTATACCGTGCTTAGTGTAGCTCACCGAAGAACTTAATGTCATGTCAAGTAGCCAATACAGGTGTTATAACAAGATTTTGCGCTCTTTTTCTTAGTCTTTTAGTTGACTTTGCGCTGTCTGAGTACCTCATATTCTGCAATATAGATAGCTGCGCCGAAATGTCTGGCACCAAGTTGTTCATGCACCGAACTGTCCTGCGCCAAAATGTCCTGCGCCGAATTGTCTTGCGCCAAACTGATCGGTTACTGGCCACAGTCATAGCAGCACAGATGCTATGTACAGCCAATCAGTGACCAGTCTTGTGTACATACAGTCTGTCTGCTGGACAACGTCTGGCAAGTGCATCCACCTTCCACAAAACAACGATCCTCATCAGACTGTGACGATCTAACTTATTCCTTTCATCCAATATTCTCACACCAGCAAAGTTAGACTCCAAAAGTTGCTACAATTTTTGTTCAGAGACAGTTTCCACACCACATTTCCATTAACGATTCCACCCGCGCACAAAGACAGGGTCGTCCAGGGCACTGAGAGCCCTAGACTGGTCTGGTGCCTTATCCTATCACTTTCTAAAGCCTACATGATTACGTGCTTATGCCTTCCCCTGCAACTGGCTAAACAGTGGCTGTGGCTCAGACCAGCTATTACTCAATACGACGGATTGCAGCTGCAGTAGTTCAGGTCACATAATGCTTCCAATTTATTTTATTCATTCTTTATTTTTGAAGAGCAGGATTTTTCAAGAGCACCTCTTCACTGACGTCCAAACGCTGTCACCCTAGTTGTAGAGCTAAACCTTTACAAAGGTAATTTAATGGAAATGACTATTTGAGTTTGACGTAGACAGTCTATTCAGTTCTTTCCTAACATAAACTGGCAAGATTTGTTACCAGTTTCGATGTTTGTATTTGGGTCAGAGTAATAACATAAGAAATTTTCTTCTCTATAATTATCGCTCAAGAAATTGTCAATGTCTGTCTGTCTGTCTGTGCAGACCATATCAGAAAGAGCAGAGCAACCGTCTGGGCAGACAGGAGACCATCAAGAACCCACAGCAGGTGCACTGGTATAAAAACACAACCAAACGAATTTTCAGTACTCAAGGCAAAGTATATACGCACCAGGAGAAGCAACAGCCAGAAGTAGTTCGATAGCAGCGCCAGACCCTGAGTTGCTGCGGCCAGTAGAATTAAGTCCTTCATGTGCCTACAGACATGATGACATCCAGAACCATCATCATCATCAATCATCATCATCATCACCATCACCACCATCATCACAGGCCTTTAAATTACACATAGCATTCGACAGTACTAATGGTTAGGTTTCTGAGAACAACAAACTGAAGTCATCATTACATGTCAGTCAAATGATAACCCTTCATAAAAAATATGAAACAAAAATAAATAAAAAATTAAAGGTATTGAAACATTTTAGGTCTTAAAACTCCAACACAGAATAATACTAAAACTTGCAGCTCACTAGTAGTAAGAAAAACTTCAACGAATAGACAAGATCCTTTGTAAGCACTGACAACCACCTGAGTCAGGGTCAATTCAAACACTGCCATGCCATGCAACATGCAGTGTGCCCAAATAGACGCCTTGTCTCAAAAGCGTCGGAATTAATCACACCACACTTGATCTTACATCTAAAGTGAATCAATCTACAGTAACAATAACTCTTCATCCATCTTCATCATTCTCTCATAGCCAACGACCATAGTTTGGATGAAGGTCAGTCACTGCTCTTGACTCCAAAGTGCAGTTCAAGCAGTTTCCTCAACTGGCACCACATAAATTCATTCACTCATTCATTACAGAGATTTATATAGCACCCCTTCAAGGTTACTACTCAGGAGCGCTTCAAATTCCTGTGCTTACATTACGCACTTACTGCCTGGATGCATTGAACCATGACAGCAGAAGGCCATACATACTCTGCCATTCCTTCGTACATATTCAGGTCAATACCACCGTCAATTAACGCTCCACTCTCCGAGTACGTGGGTCGAGCCATGTTCGAGAGGAATTGGTAACTACCAACGTAGATGGCATTTACTACGAGAAACAAAACCTAGAAACAGAAAAAATGACACTAGTGATTTATTTCAATCAATCAATCAATCAATGAAACTTGATATAGCGCCCCTTCAAGATATCTACTCAGAGGCACTCAATTGTAAACAATTAAAACACACAGTTTCAATTGGAAGAAGAACTACAATTATAAATCACAGAAGTGGTCATGCAAATACAGAAATGAAGCTACAACATGGAAGACTTTAAGACTTGCAAATGTCATTCATCCCCATCTCACATTCAGGTGAACTGATGTACTGACTTTGAAATAAGCACAATGCCATGAAATAAATAAAATAAGAAAAAAGAAATAAGTCTCTTGGCATGTTGTAATGATGCATCATGAAACTCAATCCAAATGACCAGCTAAGAAATACTGTTAGTATTAAGAATGATGAAATCAACAACTCAACAACTGAGACACTGTGAGGCATATCAACCGAAGAATAAATGGCAATAGTTACCAAACACAATAATATCAAAACGATGACAAATGTCTGCAAGGACAGAATTTCAGATAATTTTCAACTGGTTTACTTACTATGTAGAATGTAGTAAACGATTCCCAGAAAGCGAGGTACGTCAGTATAAGATAGACAGCCTGCAAAAGAAATATCATGGGCTGCACTGAATCCAAAAGCCATTTCCATACAGCAGCAGAATTCATAGAAAATAAAGAGACATTACAATACATCTACAGGGTGCGGCGAAAAAAATACCCCATTACGAAAATTGAGATTTCTCGAAAACCGCTAAACATTTTGTTACAAAACTTCGCCAGTCTATTTGACACATATCTATCTACAGCTTTGCTAAATCTAATGAAATTCGAATCATGAAAACCAAAATGGTGTAACCCTGAAGTGAAACAATGTCATTTTCGTTTCAACAGACAGTTACTGACAGCAATAAGTAACAAAGTAACGACGCAAACAGTAATGTAACAAGGTTCAATGTTACTTATTGTTATTGACAAGATTAGGCCAAGTGTTGAGTTTTGTGCAAGGAATGTTCGAAGTGACCGCCGTTTGCTTTTATGCAAGCTTGCAGACGTTTTCGAAAGCCCAGAACAGACTTCTGAATGGTCTCAAGTGGCAAGTCATGCCAGATGATTTGCAGCATATTTTTCAGTTCAGGAATGTTCTTCGGCTTTGTGGTAAATTTGTTGTAGGTCTCAAGCATTGCACCCCAGACAGCATAGTCGAGTGGGTTCAAATCTGGGGAATTTGGCGGCCATGAATCCTTGTCGATGAAGTCCGGGCAGTGACTTGTTAACCAATCTTGGGCCAGCTTTGCGCAGTGAGCGGGCGCTCCATCTTGCTGCAAAATGAACTGATTTCCCAAGACAGTGTGACAGTCATCGACAAGCTTAGGCAAAAGATTCTCCACGTAGTACTTAGCATTGACTTTGGCCTTCTCGTCAATGAAATGCAAGCGTCCCTTACCCTCATAGCTGACACCTGCAGAAACCATGATGTGGGAAGAGAACTTGGCTCTCTCGACCAACAGACGGCTTGGGTGGATATGGGCTTTTTTCTTCTTGAATAAAACTGTTTGCTTACAATTGCAATTTTACTCAAAATGTAAACAAAACACCGTCTGCAAAGCGGAAATGACTTAATTATGGCACACTGCAGGCTACTTTATGTAAAAATATGATTTCCTATTTCGTGAATGCCGTGTTCAGTTGAAAAAATGCCTTTCTTCTGTCTGATGTCATGATCACAAATATAAAGATACTGACATAAAATTTTCAAATAATATGCAAAAATATGTTACGAATAAGAATGAAAATATTTGTAACAAAATGTTTAGCGGTTTTCGAGAAATCGCAATTTTCGTAATGGGGTATTTTTTTCGGCCGCACCCTGTATAGTTCTATACCTTTAATCCTACCTTTAATCTAATAAAATCTGAAACCTTTTGATGCACGAAGCAACAATGATGATGCACTGCTATCCATAATATATAAAAAATGCCAAGCAATTAATTTCTGTCTGAAGATGAAGTTAGTAGTCAACAAGCAGCAACCACTTCATTGTGCTCCGTTAACAAACAAAACTCACATTGACAGCTGTTACAATGTAAACGTAGAATTTCAGTGTTGATGCATTTTCTTCCACGATCTGTTTCTGTCCCTTGGTTCCCTGCTTTCCCTTCGGCTGAAAAAGATCACTGAGATGTACAGCCAAACGAAATTGAAGCAAAATACTACTCTACAACAAAGTCATTCAATCCATTAGCAGTCTTTCAGCACACCTGAAACATAATGTTCGTCTGAATGTAACTTAGAACTGCAACTTCTTCAACTTCAGCTGTGCTCAGTTGCATACATCCTTCTAATCCCACGTGGCAGCCATGAGCAAGAAGTCATTAGCAACTTCACTTTCTAAGTCTTGGGACATCATGGCCACAGTTCACAAGTGGACACTAGTTCTTCTGGAAAAGAAATCTTCAATGCCTTTCAGTCTTAATACAGATTTAAACTAGCACAATAACCACGAGACCACCCAAAACACTTCTAATAAAGCTGTCATAATTAACAAAATTAATCATCAGCACTCGTATTTTCTGAACAGGGCAACCATGCAATAGATCGAGATGCGACTCTTCATAAAATTAACATTGTATTGTATTGTATTTGATCCTTTCTCATAGCATAAGCCCTTCAGAAGCGCTCCAGTGTGAGGTACTCCGAGAAAAAAGGAAGGTTTTAAGGTGAGAGAAAGAGGAAGAGATGCTATCAGAGAACATTGTAGAGAAGGAGGAAGTCCATTCCATAGAGAGGGACCTATTGACACAAAGGATCTGGATTGAGCCATTGTGGTCCTAACACGGGGGACCCAAAAAACATTGTCAACAGAGCTAATAACGCCAACAACGTGTTGCTAATAAATGTCTGCTAGCTAATACGGTTCATTCGCTCCTATTATAGTCCATTGATTGTCTGGTGTCTGATCTTCACAATTGGATGTTGACTAACCATCTCTGCCTAAATGCAACAAAGACTCAATTGATCTAGTTTGGACTAGGCAACAGCTTGTTAAACTTGCATTTCAATTACTGACTGAGAATTTCCCTGCTAACATATACTCTTCAAGTGTCCGTGACCTGGTCATTACACTGAACCCTCACGTTCACGGAGCACATATCTAACCTGACTCGCTCCTGCTTCTTTCAACCGAAGTGGCTTACAGCCATCAGACGATCGGTCTCTTCCCCTGTCTTTACCACCATAGTTCATGCATATGTCTGTTTCCGCCTACTGCAACTCACTTCTCATGGGCCTCCTGGAACAGCGTTTCCCGCCCCTCCTTCAGTCGGTCTTAAATGATTCAGCTAGGCTCATAGCCCAACTCCCTTGCTTCGCGCATATCGCTAGGTATATTACCAAAAAGGCTTGCACTGGCTTCCTATCACTATGCAATCCCATAATAAGATCCTCATTCTGGTATCCAAAGCGCAGCTGAGCAGTGCCCCAAAATATCTTTCTCACTATATGCGAATGCCGTTATTCGCAACCTCATCTCGTTTCTTGTGCTCTGCTGATCAGCCTGATCTTTTTGTTCCTTGGACTAGGACTGCCTTGGCCCAACACCGGGCTTTTGCTGTTGTGGGTCCCTCTACTTGGAATGACCTTCACCCCTCTCTAAGAGTTAAACTAATGACTGGCTTCTCTACATTCCTTTAAATGCGTTTCTTTTTCCCTGGAGTTTCCGTGCTGAAAATGCGCCGAAGTGTGCGCATGCGCAAATGTCTTCCGCCGCGGTATTGTGTCGAAAATATTACTTCTGCGGCGGAAGATTCGGTAGAATTGCGCTTTAGGGGTCCCAAATAATGACACCCATATTCGAGGGGAGTATGTATTATAATCAGCCTAGTTCAATGGAAGAAGTTTAGTACTAATGGCGTCGTGAAGGTCGGTTAGGGTCAGGTTAAGCGTCGTGAGGGTCGGTTAGAGTCAGGGTTAGGGTTTGTGTTGTCATTAGAAAATCTTCAAAATCGGGACCCCTAAAGCGCAAGTTTACCGAAGATTCCACCGCAGAAGATTTATCCTGAAAAATAACATATGGCCATCGACGTATACAATATACGTCACTGCATATGTCGATGAATAAGTAACCAGATACTCACAGCCATTGCGGAGGATCAGCTGGCTTCGTGGCTAACAAGATAAAATTAACTGTATAAATACAGTTCCCTCTAATTCCTCAATCGCCTAGAATTTTATAAATATAAAGTATCTAATTTTTAATTACTTTGAATAAAAATTGGTGTTTATTAAACGGCACGTAGAAGCCGAAAACCGGAAGTAAAGTAAAACATTGCATACGTTGCATACTACTGGCGAGAAAGGGTTATAGCGACATTTGGACTGCTCGACAGTCATCTCGCCACCAGAGCCGTATTATTATATACGGCTCTGCTCGCCACTACAGCGGGCTATTTTCTGTTCTCTGAACGACTGACTGAAACGCTGACAATGACATGGAAACGCCAACTTAGGCCTAACCCAGAAGGTTGCAAAACACGGTTGTGGTCGGAAAAAGAAGAAACAGGTAAATAGAAACAGCTACAGTGTTTAGCAACAGAATGAGAATGAGATGAAAGTTTAACATTGAAGACAGCATGCAGCTGCAACTTCTTCCATATAGCAGTCAATTGTAACCTTCTTATTCGCTTTGGTTCACTTCAACCATTTGCATCGTTTGCTTTTGGCATTCTGTCATTCGTAATTCAGTCTTTCATCACAATTTGTATTGTATGGTGGTCGATTGGGTGGCACAGTGGCCAAATGGTTAAAGCGCTTGGCCTGTAACGCAGAGAGCAGTTACTGCAGTGTAGGGACCTCAAGCAAGTCCTTCACTCAGAATTGCTCTGCGCCATTGATGCTCTGTCGTTCGGTCGTGTGTACTTCTGAACTTTGGAATAAGGGCAATATATGAAATACAGTTAGTTGTACTTGACTGTATGGTGGTCAGTTATGCAGTTCTGTTGGAATTCTTTTAGAACATTTCTTTAGTTGAACAGATCTTTTCTCTAGCAAGCACAAAAAATCATTACGTTTAATTATGGATTGGCATGACCGTCAAGACAAAGTGATGCCATACACACATACACTGGGGTTGGAAATGGAAAGGGTGTTCCGGCCTAAGGCTTAGAGCCCTAGACATTGTGCTACTTCGAAAACAGTATTAACTGTAGGCCTACTGTGCTATTCGATCATAATGGCAAACGATTCAATTTCCCAATTGGGCCTACATAGTAATGCCATTCTGTTTCTTATTCAATTAAGCAGTTCCGTGAGCAAAGTACTACATGAAAGAAGTGTAAATTAGCACAATTTTCATCAAAGAAGTATAACTGATATAACCAATATGATCTCCCTTATACTATCTGCAGTATTGTTTTACCCGACCCGTTCAATCAAGAGATCTCCAACATTGAAGAACACACGATATAGGCCTTAGTACTTCACAGAGGAAATGCGGCCAAGATCAAAGTTACACAGCCAGAGTCAAAGGGTTTCTTTGCAAATGAGGAAATGAATTCAGAAACCTATGCCTTCCTCCAACCAAGATAGGACAAGCTGTTATGACCGTCCTCAGTCAAGCTGGCCTATAGTATTAGCTGATACAATAATTATATTACAATTATTAATATATGTATAATATATTAATACAATATATACTGTGATATAAAATATAATTATCATATAATGCCACACAATTTAAAAGGCACTGCAAAGAATGTTGTAGCCTAAACAGGGACATCGTAGAAAACAACTGCACCTGGATTTTCAGGAGCAGACAAAATGACAAAACTTTACAATTATGATAATACAGTACTATTCCTCTTCAATATCATGCAAAGCATTACAGGGTATTTACAAGTAGCCACGTGTATCTGTACAGATCCCATTCTAGCTTGGGAAATCAGTTAAGAATATCACGAGAGAAGACAAGAGGAATTTTTTCAACAGTGTCACAAATAATTTCTGAAATGTAACAAGAGATTCATTAAGTCAGTTATTTCACTTGGAGACAATCAACGGCCATACACAACAGTAATTCAAATCACTACCAAACTATCTGAATAAATGAGAAATCCACCCAGGAAGACTTTTCTCACAGAATCCAGTATTAAACTCCAGTAGGAAAACTGCTCCACTACGATATTCTGTACAGAAAGACAACTGATCATCCAGCGCAAGATTTGACTCAATGAGAAACTTTTCTTTGCCAAGACGAACTAACAACAATGTGGAGAGAAGCTAGGCCAACATCGTGTGGCGCTGCGACAGTTTTGACTGCTTCTGTCGAAGGTAGTCGTTGCGAATGGAACTTAGCTGCATTTCGAGAATGTTGTTGATTTTTGTAACGATTTCTTTGGCCATAGCCAGGTCACATTCAAAGTCATAGTTTTTGAATGTGCTGCCCGTGTGATAGACCAAACAAAACGTTCCACGTCCTGTTTTAACAGACAAACAGTCATAGATCATGGCTAACATCAGATCACTTATGCCACCCTGCACAATACATCTCTATGTCTCTCAATTCCAGAGCAGCTCATTAGTTTCGATTGACTTTTACGTGCAGGCACGTAGCGAGACTTAAATTCAAGAGGAGGCAACTTCAAAGACCATTGGCAAAATCCTGGTCATTGGGGTCATTAGTCAAAGTTCCAGTATATAAAAAAGCACGAGGAGGCAACTGCATCCTCGTGCCTCAATGTAGCTATGCCTATGCTTACGTGTTAAACTAACAGATATGGAGGCATTTTGTAGCTGTTGGACATGATTCCTCTTGACTGCCAAGGTTACGTTAAATGGTGTCAAATGGTTTTGAGGTGCTTTAAAGGTGCCAGGTAGATGCCTGGTTAAGTTACCAGTACATTGAATTACACACTGCACTACAGTTGAGGAGTCGAAGTGTGACACTTGCCTCCCGATGATTTTCCCTCTTGTAGTGTGCAGGCTGCAACATCGTCAATGTTGAACATGGTTGCCTTTGGTTTTCGAAAACTGAGTGAATTGCGCTTTACATGGCCGTTGGCGGTTGTCGGATCAATTTCAATCTTATCGCCAGAAATTCCTAGGAGCCAGATAAACAAGAATAAATGTAACCTAACCGACTGAAAAAACATCAGGTCTAGCCTAGAACTAGTGGGGCAACGCTCAGGTAAAAGCAGTGTTTCCGTTAACGCCCAAATGGCCGTTTTTACGTCCATAAAAAACGGAAACACTGGGTAAAAGGTACTGGGTAGAAATCAGCTGGAAGTGAATACCAGGACCACAGTGTTTAGAGACAGCTGTCAAGAAGCAAAGGATCCCTGAAGTACACTGAAGTACATGGCAAAGCAAGCACTGCTGTCTTCACATACCAAGCTGAACGTCCGTTTTGCCCGGAAGTCGATGAAGCATGGTGACGACGTAGGACTTGTAGTGATGACTGCTTAGCGCCTCATCCATACGATTTCTTAGACGCGGCTGGACACCTGTCGTCTGCGACTCGTCAGTTCGTTTACCTGTCAGAAACAAACCACATCAACTGGTTGATTAATTAAAGTCATGCTTATTACAAACCGATTAGAAACGGTTTTCTGTCTAGACCATCTTGATCATCTTCCAAGACATCTCAACAAACAATGTCTGTGGGTTTAAGTTGAACAGACAACCGGCCATGATTACGATATAATGTTATGTAAATCTCTGTAATTCTCAGCGCCACACCAAGCCACGTCACCGGCACTATATGAAATCAAGTCTGCAATAGCCATGCTGTTTTGTACATTCATGATTCAGTTGCCAGGTCAGAATCTGGGGAGGTCAAACCGAGGAGACAACATTGTGCTATGGTGAAAATCGATGATGATGGTGGTAGTGGGGTGGCACAGGACTAGAATCAGGCTAGGATAGCTTGAAGAGTTCGGTTTTCAGTGGAGGTGGAAGCAGAAGAGAGTGCAAGCACAGAAGAGGTGGCACAGGACTAGAATCAGGCTAGGATAGCTTGAAGAGTTCGGTTTTCAGTGGAGGTGGAAGCAGAAGAGAGTGCAAGCACAGAAGAAATTAACAAGCGAGATAGGAGGATGAGCAATCAACTGGTCGAGACATGAAGTTGAACGAGCAGACGTAGGCAGTTGGTTGGTGAATGTAAGAGAAGGTGGAGAGGTTTGAAGGGCGTTGTAGGTAAGAGATACGATTTTGTAATGGATGCGCTGAAGGCCTTTAGCCAATGAAGTGATCTGAGAACAGAGGTTGTGTGATGGTGTTTGGGAGTTTTGGTGACTGCGGGGGCAAGAGCGTCCTGGACCGTTTGCAGGCGTTTTATTCAAGAATACTCAACGTTGTACAAAAGAGAACTATACTAGTCGACTTGGCAGTCATCCAGGCTGATATCTGGGTGATGGTGTTATGTACATGGGCGTCCGGAGGGGGGATTTTGCACATATTTAAAAGAAATTACTTATCATCTTAGTTTTTAACAATGAATGGCTATCTTAGTTTTTAACAATTAATGGCTATGAGTTTTTCCAGCTTTATTTTTTTATCCAAACTAGTCAAGATAACCTGAAAAAAATTAAAAATATATAAAAACATTGAAACTTTTAACAATTTGTATTTGAAATAAATGTTCAGATATAGCTGAAAACGGATCCCAGAATGCTAAAGGCAGGCTCCATATCATGTCAAATGCTTCCAAAAGCGTTGGTGGCTGTTGGGATCCACGCCAGATCACCTAATCACGGGAGTGAGCGCTGAGGGTGACGTGATAGGTTGCTTTCGGCACTCTTTTTAGTCCGTCCCCATGCCAACAATTCAAAACTTTGTCCCTAACCAATTTTTTCCGCTCTAAAAAAATTCCAGCGGACACCCATGGTTATGTAAATGATTTAGTAGATGATTTAGTACATCTGGAAGGGAGTGAGGGTGAAAATATGAAGAGTTGTGTATTATCGGCATAGAGGTCATGATCAACAGAGGATTAGAAAGTGAGTTTGCTAACAGGGGAGATGTAAAGAATGAACAGCAGAGGACCGAGAACAGAACCTTGAGGAACACTACAGGCGAGGGTGTGCAGATTAAAAGAGTGGTGATGCACCATAATGACAAATTTCCAAGTCTCAATGCATATGATGATATTTACTCCCAAGAGAAAATGTTAGTCATTGGCAGGGCTGTTAATATCGCGATGAAGTATCGCAATACTTGGTATCGCCGATACTTTTTTCAGTATCGCAGCGAGTATCGCGATAGTTTTATTTTGTTGGTATCGCATGTGTATCGCCGATACTTTTTTAAGCCTGTCGGCAATACTCGATACCAATACTTTTTTCCACAATAATTTATATATTTTCTCGTCCGCTTGAGTAAGTCGCGATCAAGAAATAGTGAGAAATAAGTCTTTACGCTTCGAAAACTGAATATTTCTTCGAAAATAGCCTCTTTCTGCCATCTATAACCGTTGGTGTGAATGGAAAGAATCTATTTCACGTGATTAAACGTAAACTTACTTATTGAAAAGTATTGGTAAAAGTATTGGTATCGGTATTGCAATACTTTTAAGAAATAGTATTGGTATTGGTATTGCAATACTTTTATTATGAAGTATTGGTATTGGTATTGCCAATACTTTTTCCAGTATTGTTAACAGCCCTGGTCATTGGAGTGAATAACACCATACACCACACATGCATAGTAATATTTTACAGCATAGCTAAAAACACACTTCCTGCGCACATTTTAAAAATCCATAAAAGACAACTCTTTCCTCTTCGTGGCAAGCTGCTCTGCAAAGCACCGTCTAACAAAAAATCGTCCTGCAGTGAATTGTCCTAGAACAAACGACCATTAGCCACTTAGTAATAATGGTCAAGCGTAATTGTCTGGTAAGCTATGCTCCATCCTAAGGGACCTATGCATCGTCTCAGTCTCTTCCATCTCTAGCCACAGAGTTCTTCGTTCTGCAGCAAAAGGTGACCAGTTGTACCATCAACCCAATCTTCAGCAGCCCAGCACAGATGCTGAACTGTTGTCGGTCCATCATTCTGCAATAAGCTGCCTTGTAACACGTCTGCGACTTGAGCTTCTTTGCCTTCAAGTGCGTGATAACGATTGCAACGTTTTGTGTTAACAGACTGTCCAGAGTGCCTCTGATTTGTTTCTCCAAGTGGCACCATATAAATCTGCAATTAGTTACAATACTCACTGTTTTCTCGCACAAGACAGAAATCCAAAGTGCCAAGTGAGCTGATAGGAACGTCTAAATCGAGTGCTATGCCAGGACATGTACATCTCTCCAGCCGATAAGTAAATCCTACAAATAACCCCAACATAGCCAGAAATTATTTCAAGCGCTTAACAGCAGACACCTCAACATAACGGTTTCCATTTCTCATCATGTGTCCGAAATGGCAAATCAAAGAAATTTACCTATATAATAAATGATTTTGCCTCATTCCATTACACGAAAGTGAATGGATATTGACTTAACCTCGTTTCAGTGGAGCCACCCTTTCTGCAAGCACTTTATCGAGAAGTTCTTTGACGAGCATTCCATCGTTCTCTTGAGCAAATGTTACGGCATTCTGGCCTGGAACATCGCTACAAAAAAAGCAACAGCCGCCTACAGTAACACCTTAATAATGCAGATACACTAAAAGTGACTGGGATACCAATGCAGCTTGTCGCTAAAGTGGTAAAGCAGATGGGAAGATGGAAAAGGAGGAGGGGAGGACGAGGCTAAAAGAGGAGGAGATCATGACATGGAATGTAAACGAGAGAAGGGAAGAGGAGGAGGAGGAGGAGAGGATGAATCAGGATTTAGTACTAAGCACGGTTTACTAATAAATCCCCTTCTGGGTGTTTTATAGAAACACAAGAGATGCCTAGGTTGGTTGTCTTTATTGTTTGTCTTTGTTGTTTCATGTAACACAGCGAGAGGAGGAGAAGACCAAGGCCCACAGCCATCACGCCCTTTGGCAGAACAGACAATGGACTATTTACACGGTGATTTGATGCAGGGTTTTCTGTGACACTGACGTCAATGGCTTTTCAACGAGAGCCAGTTTCGTGAAGCCAAACTTTGAGATCGGTTCTCGGTTATCGAGAGGTGGGAAGTCGAGGTCAACCTCGCCATCATCCTCAACCATGTTCAAGGTGTACGCTTCAACGTTCTCTCTGAATATGCAAAACATTAGAAATCCTTGACGTTGAAATTGTAGAAATAAATATAATCACAGAATACAAAAACAATCAGTTGTCTTTAATTAACACTGTATGCATTTTTTTCTTTTCTTGTTTTCTTTTCATTCAGTATTTCTTATCTAGCATTATCAGGTCTCAGCTGAAATCGCATCTGTTGTCCCTTGAACTGAAAATCCTCCACTGCTTGTCTTCCAGTCCTTGTTGCCTATTGGATCTCTTCAGCTGCTTGTCCTGTCCACAAGATTATATCTCACACCGTAGTAAACAATGTCCTACATGTCTAGACAACTAACTGACCTGCACTGGGCTTCCTTATATGCGTGTGTGCATGTGTGTGTGTGTGTTTAGCAGCCTAGTCAATTAGTGCAGTGTGCCGAGGTGACCTAATGAGGTCACTTGCAGTAGACAGATTAAACATTAGATCAACGCAACCTCAGTGAATCAGGAATTCTCTTAAAATGAATCGTATTCTTCTGGAGAAAGGCAATCAGTAGTTTTACCATTACAGCCATCGTTAACAAATTCTAAGAAGATTCTCTGAAATGGTCTTAGCATTACCATCTAGCATGGAAGCAGTCTAAAGCAGTGCACTGACTCACTGGAGCGCAGGTTCTCGCTTCTCCATCATGTACTGCCACTGAATGAGACCGATCAGCTGCTGGACCTTGGCCGTCAGAATCGTTACAACCGTCATAGGATAGGGTCTTTCGGTCGGTGGGGCCATCGTCAGATAGATCGCGATCTTCTTCGTAGGAATGCCTCCGACCGTCTGCATAATGACGACACAGTCCGTTAAATTTACTTGCTTCATTCAGACAAATAGACAACTCTTTATGTCCCTCTTGCTTTTCCAACCCCAGAGTAATCCAACAATATCGTCAATATCTGGTCACCCGATTGTCTTCAGTGCCACTGACCGGACATCAAAGGATGAAGGCACAGTCTGCATTCAGAAGTTGTTCTGCTCAACCTATCAACAGATGGACACCTGCAGGACAGTTACTCTGATGACCTAAATGAATTTATTGATCCTTGCTTATAGCCAATCAGAATCAGCCTACATCTGATCTTCACCAATCTGACCCAATTACAGCCAATAAGAATGAACTTACCAAGTTCCTCTGACTGACATTTCCTGATGCAGTTAGAATAAGAATGAACTGACCTTCTTGGATCTATCATCGCCCAGACACACTCATATCTTATTTGAATAAACTGCTGTTGTTCATATGAAATAGTTACAGAATGTGACGTTTGAACGCACCCTTCCATCGTACTTGGCATACTCCATGAAGGGATTGGTCGAAGCCGTCTTCTGCTGCTCCAGCTGGAGACTCAGAAGAGACCTCTTTCCAGGCGCTCGGACTGGCTGGCTGTCTAAATCTCTTCTCTCGAAATGCTCTCGGTAGTCGCTGGCTTCAAAAACATTCCAGACCCACAATTCAATCTCTTTACCAAAATTACTAATCATTTCACACATCTCTCCTACTAGCCAATAACATCAGTTCTGTCTTCATGACTTTCAACTGGTTACAGCTACCGAGTGTCAATCGGTAAATATATTAAGCTCCGTTTCACATACTTTACAACTGCCAACAGCTGAAATTTTCAGCAAAACAGAAATTGTCTAAAGCACAAAAAGACATTTTATATTTTCTTATTAGATCACCAAAAACCATCTACCTGCAATTAAATACTGATTTTAACTCTTAATAACTTCACAGCAAAATATGACCACACTGGTGTTATTTAATTGACTAGACAATGTGTTTTAGAATGTTTTAGAATGTTTTAGAATGACGACACCTGAGTTCTTAACGTTCTTCCACTGAACATGTTTTATTTTGCTCTGCGCATGTTTCTCAAGTTGTAGCTTCTCCAGTCGTTGTGCAGTGTTTGACCTGCGTCGGTGACCGGCTGCACAAGACAAAGACAATGCCCCAATGGAACGACAACCCATTTCGTAAATATCTAATTCTTCAGTTGTTTCAGACAACATACATGTAGGTACTCAACTATCAGGAACATAACATATGTGAAAATTTGTGTAAAGTGCAACTTAAGAAAAAACACTCATCAGCCGCAGTGCTCCCTACGAAGCAGGGAGGCCCCATGATCAAACAATACAGACTTCAAGCACTTGTGGAACAAGGAAGTTGACAGACTGCTGATTATCTCACTTCTGATTGTTTTAAAAGGCCGACTATTTCAAGATACAGGGCCAACAACGGCAATGTGCTGGGTAGTAGACAACCTAGCCCGAGGGATGACAAGGATATCATGTTCAGCCAATCAGAGGGACCTGCAACCAGGTATAGCTGAGGCAGATATAGGGTACACAAGAATCTGAGATAGGATGGGGCAGCTACCACTAGGCAATTTTGCATGAGAGTTAGAATCTTATACTCAATGTGTTGAGATATAGGTAACCAGCACAGAGTGTCGCGTATGTAGTTGGAGACATAACCAAAGTTTGGAATGCACCCATCAGACAAGCAAATGCATATAGAATGGACTGCAATTTCAAGATAAAAGAGGAGTCGAATCCGGATAAAATATCATTGCTAAAGTCGATTCTAGAGGAGACAAAGGTGAGGATCAGTGCAGAGGCAGGTTCTGTGGTGGTAAGAAAGTGAAGCAACACATCAACGACTATGACAACTACTAGACACAGCCTTAATGAAAACACTTACAGAAGTCCATGTCAGGAATGATGTCACAGGAGTGAGACAGCTCAACGTCTGACTCGGCTGATGAAAATGAGTCTCCAACTTTGAGATTTTCAAATTCCCTAGGCATACAACACATAAGAAAATAACCCAGCATCCGAATACATAGAGCTTAAAGTCTTGTGCAATAATTTATTGTATTCATGAACAACAATAAATCAATTTTTCAGGCATCCACTTGAAACTGCTCCCTGTCGTTATTAACATTAGTCGTCAAACAGCAGAAAGAACTTCCAGCTTCGGCACACACACACAACAACAGCAAGTAGCTAGGATCCGTCCCTTTACCCCTTTCCTTACGACTTGCATGGCTCTACAGCACACTGTGCAGTGCCACTTAATGATAAGATCACTAAACTACAATCAGACCAGTTGGAAGCCTGTTCAACCACTGCTCCCTTGGAACAGATTTCTACTAACCAATCAGCAGTTAATCCACATGGATTTCATTCACAGGACTCTAGTTAATTCTAACTGGAAATGATGACGTCAACAACTGAATGCACAAACAACAGAAATCGTTACGTACTTCTGTGGCCAAGATATCGGTCGTTTGTCAGTGAAGCTGAGATGTCGTTCTCCAACATCATCGCCCTCGAGTATAAGCTCTGACATTCCGGTGTCATCACTCGTTATGAAGGAATTGCGAATATGCGTTACGAGGAATGCTCGATCGTCAAACATTGCCATCGAAAACGTTTTAGCTGAAAGCAAAGAACTAATGAGAATGATACAACATTCTATTGAGACCTGCTGCTGGCATTCTACCCTTATGTCTTTGTCTGCCAATCTGTCTGTCTCTCAGACAGATTCCACGAGCTTGAGTCGAAAGGAAGATAATCTGTCAACAGCTGAAGAGGCCATGCTTAAAGCGCTACTCGTGAACAATATTAACGGGATATTTAAAAATTATCATTTAGAACAGTGGTCTAATTCAGAAGTCTAACTCACAGATTAAGATCCAGTCACTAGTCACTCTTAGAGTCTTTTCCTTAATCATATTGCATGCGCAGTGAAGGGACAAAAAAAATTGCAACTGGTGGGGCCCCTAAGTGGTGGGGGCCCCTGGGCTGGCGCCCGTGTAGCCCATGCCTAAATCCGGCCCTGCGAGTCCTGCGCTCAGCTGACCGGGCGGCTTCCTAAATTTGCCTCTGTCTCTGCATACATGTGTAATGTGTTGCATTGGCTGCCTGTATCTCAGCGGATTTCATTTCGCATTGCTGCTATGGTTTCTTGCTGTGTTATTGGCTTTGATCCATCTTTATTGCGCCACCAGACAACATCGAGCTTTCTCAGTTGTGGGCCCTTCCATCTGGAATGATCTCCCGCCAGAGCTGCGTTCATTACTCCTGATCAACCCAACTGGGTTTGGCAAGCATAATTTAGTATCGTGGTGCATGTATTTTCCTCCCGTAATTTTAGGCATCGTGAGAGTTGGTTAGGGTCAGGTTACGCGCCGTGAGGGTCGGTTAGGGTCAGGGTTAGGGTTTGTGTCGTCTTTAGAAAACATCGTACCTTCCGCGGAGCATGCAAAAAAATACCGTCCCACACCCGAAAATACATGCACCACGATACTAAATGTTTGCCGGTTTGGGTTTTATAAGTCACTCAACTCTTTTTCTTTAGTCGTGGCTGGGCTGGGAGCGCTCCTGAGTAGGTTTCTTGAAGGGGCGCTATATAAATTCTCATATGAATGAATGAATGAATGACCGTATTAAGCTGACATTCGGGGGGACCATCTATGGAATAAGAAATAACGTAAGTTACATGAAACCGTTTCAAGCAGCACAACCTACCGCGCTGATCACGATTTCCTTAAAATAAACGACTGGTAAATCTACTCTACACGAAAATACGTGAAAAAGACCTGAATTAATGAATGGTTAATGTATCAAAAAATAATTATTTATGTAATAAAAACGACCAAACAAGTTTGCCCTATTTTACAGAGTATGCATTTATAGAATCAGCACGGAACTAAATGCGTCATCTAGCTCAGCGTTTCCCAAAGTGGGTTCCGCGAGGTTAACACATTTACATGGGTCCCGCGAAAAGTGTAATTATTTATACTGTGGTTGTAACTAAAAGAAATTTTATTAAGAAATTTTATTGGAATAAAACTTTTAAAATATACAAAAGTTTTTCAAAAGTTTAAAACTGCCGTCAGTCGTCTTATGTGTTTTGCCCCAGTGAGAGATAATCCGAACTTTCAAGAAGCAACCCAGTAGGCCTACTACTTCGACTAGTCAACATTAAGCTAAAGCACGATCTTTGATTAATGGATCGTGAATTTGATACTGTACTCGATAGCTAACGAAAATATAGGTGACTTGTGAGCAATGGCGAGTGACGTAGGTATAGGCCTACTATCTATGCTATTTTAAATAATAGAAGTTTATACTCCATTCGTTCAGGTTGTTTAAACCAGTGAAGCCGCAATTTAGTAATTAAGTCTGTAGTCAGTTCAACCTTAAATTCTCGAAACATTGGTTTTTAAGAATAGGCTCTAGATGGCTATGAAATCGTTAGTATACAATCATTGCATCGAATTGCATATAGATATCGTATCGTATCGTATCTGAGAATTTGTAAAGCGCCTCTTACAGTGTCTAGCTATTCAGAGGCGCTCTCAGCGTGACGTACAGCCCGAGGGAATAAAAAAAAATCTTCAATATATCTCTAAGTGGCGCTATGTAAATGTTCAGTTCCAATTACAATCATTTCTACATGAATTTCTAAGACCGAACTCTAAAACTGAACTCTTCAAGCTATCCCATCCTGAGTCTGCTCCTGCGCTACGACACGACCACCATCATCAACGATTTCCACCGGCTGTAGCACCATGCTGTCTCCTCAGCTTGACCTCCACGGATCCTGACCTGGCACCAGAAGTTCCACAACGGACAAAACAACGTTGATACAGCGGACTTGATTTGATATGACTCCGGTGAACATTGCACGGTCTGTCCGACATGGCTTTTGTGTGGGAGCTAAGAATTTCAGAGATTTAAATTGCATTTTACATTTCTATGTGTTGCAGAATTGGTCAATTTTTCTAATTTTAGCTATTCAATGTTTACAACATGGACGACGTCGACGGAGGCGCTGAAATCCGTCGAAGGAAGAAAACAGAGAATAATAGTGAATTAGCTTCAGTTGTTAAAGGTCAGATCATGTTTCTCTGCCTTCAAATGTACGGCAGTGGTGTGATCAATTATTCAGAGGGCGCACGTACTTGCTATGTAAAGCAGCCTCCTCATCGAACATCAGATTCTGGTCTGCAGCTGATGTGTGGAGATCATTTAACGCACTGGCTACGGAACCGTCCGGACGGTGCCGTTATTTCTTTTCTACGGAACCGTCCGCAAATAATCTATGGGCGATTGCACATATCGATGGCGTGTACATCCGGTTGAAATAAATATTGGCAAAAGCCTGTCACGTGAACTTGTTGTCTTCCCGTCGAATTTTTATATGGCCGACAACTTGAGGGTCGGTTAGGCCAGGTTAGTATTCGTGTGGTCGTTTAGTGTCAAATTAGGCGTCGTGAGGGTCGGTTAGGGTCAGGGTTAGGGTTAGTTTCGTTAATCCCTTAACTACTGCGCTATTGATGGTTCGGCTTTCACGCCATAGATATGTGCAATCACCCATAGATTATTTGCGGACGGTTCCGTAGAAAAGAAATTACGGCACCGTCCGGACGGTTCCGTAGCCAGTGCCATCATCGCTAAAGTCTGTCAGTGGAGATGGTTTTGTTTGAAAATGAACAGATCGAATTTAGGCGTACATGTGCAATGAATGGTCAGCGAGATGGAACGATCGGCAAGATAGAACAAAATCCATCGAGGATACGCTGCACGGACTTGGACACATTAAAAATGTTGTGCCCAAAATGGAGACTGCAGCTGTGAGACACACTTGGTGTACTCTTTGGCTAATTGTTACTTTGCTGTTACTTGTAACAATTACGGACAAATTTGGGCCAACTAGTATAATAAACTTTTCCAGTGGAATCGGAAAATATTCTTATAGATGTTAGTGGATATAATGTATAAGTTTATCCAGAGGTTGAGGTGATTATATTCTAGCTTGAGGAATTTTGTCCTAGCCTGGGGGGATTATGACCCATAATCGGTTTTTGGTTTGTGTCGCACAGAGGAGTCGAACAGCCGACTGACAGATGAAAGGACTGAGGAAGAAACAACGAAGGAAGCAGTCACATCGTCATCTCCGTACACTCTGGAGAACTTCTTCTGGATTGCGACGGCTCTCAGCGTCTTCTACTACACGGACTTCTATGCCGTTGTGATTAACGACCCAAGAATATACAGGCAGGAAGCCAACGGAATTCTTCTGTCTTTTAAGTCTTAGATGTAAAGTTCCTCTAGATACTGGCTCAACCTCATGCTCATGCTTAGATCTATCTGGTGCTTTAACAATGTCTGCTGTGTCTAGACATTTCTGTATGTATCTGAGCATATATGTATGTACATGTATATCTGTGTGTGTATATTGTGCTGATTGGTTTGTCTTGTAGAACTTGGCTAAACACTGGACTAGTGCTGATGACAATTAGCTTATCGGTTGCCTTCTATCTTATCGTTTTTCTCTCGTTCTACAAGAAAGTCAACCCCGACGAGTGGGAGACGGTTCACCCAGCTGCCATCCCAGTCGCCACTGGCACAGGCTGCTCTGCAATCATCTGGTGAGACAATTGGACAGACTGCTATTTTAATCTTCATTGGTATTTTGGTAAAAGACAACTGGTCCTCACTGAAGAGCATTTCAAGACTAGCATTTTGTAAATGCAGAGTGGGTTATTGGAAATATGAGATGGCAGGAGAACTGACCATAGTCCACCTTTGGCTGTTTGATGGTCAGTCCAGCAAATGGATACCCACTCAAGTTCAGGGAATTGTCCAGTTTACTTCATGCAATTCTTGACGTGCCGTGTGGAGCATTGTCACCAGATTTATGGCCACAGTGGCAATTAGCAACTGAGATAATAACTGAGTGAGTCTGTTCATCTGTCACTAAAGCTAGATCGTCATCATCATCATCATGGAAAAGTCGAGGAGCAGAGTGCATCATGTGTCGATAGATTTTGTCAGCAGTTGCTAGATGTCACCTCAGTAAATTTCTGTGCAATAATCATAGACTCCTTGTAGTCGTTCAGTAGATGAGTAGTGTGCTTGAAGGCATGGGTTGAACAGAGATATTGCAGTACTTAGCTTTCTGCCTAGGAGGCGATTTGATTGAGACAACTTCTGGGTTGAATTGTCAAGAGAGACTAAGCTCTAGACTATGATATCACTTGAAATACAAGTGTGTGTGTGTGTGTCTGTTGTGTGTGCTGTAGTTTTCTGGTGTCGCTGTGGCCTGTCTGGAGCATCCTCACTCCTCTCATCCTCTTTACGTTGGTCATGGGTGTCATCGTTGTCATAGCAATGCTGCCACAGTTCTAGCAGGCAAATCTCCTCCTTCATCTTCTTTGACTGGATTTACGGCCGTCCGGAAGTTCAGCAAATGTCTTCTAATGCAATGTCAGTCGACATGCTGGACAAGCACACAATCTGAACCTAAAGGCTACAAATTCCACTGCACTGTTAATAGTCATAAACACCTTGTGCTCGTTGGGACTGTCTTATACGAAACAACCAGCACGGTCAGGAAAAGAAGCCATCAAGAAACTTCCCAGGTTGCCTGTTTTGCTTAATAAACGAATATACTATATTGTGTAACATCAACTGAAGTCCCAAGTTTTCTATATATTTTTGGCTGGTTAAAGCCACAAATGGGACTTGTCATAAAAATCTTAGAAATATTAAAAAACTGAAAGCATTAAGTATGTTACGTCTGTCAGTGGTTCAGCCCTGTTTGTGGGCTTGTACCGCTTATGACTTTGGGAGATTGATGTGACTTCCTTTTCAGTCAACAGCTCATCGTCAGATTTCTTCCAGCAAGTGACGTTCCAGCTCTGCATCCAAATATTGCTTTGTCGCAGCTAAAGCTATTTTCAGCCAATGATGTAACCAAGGTTACTATTGAATTGCAGTGGAAAAACTCATTATGGCACCTACCTTTTTCTGTACATAGTATTGTCTGCTGTAAGAGTAGGGTCCGATTACAGCTTACACCAAACTGACCAGAATGTTTAGACTCTCCTGGTAATGATGTACAGTAATTGGGACATACAACCATTGTGTGTGACCCATTTTGTGTTCAGGATGTAAATGATGTACTGCATTGCAACACAATTGTCTGGTATTGTCCGCAGTGACAATGTCATCGGTTTATAGTTGTGTGCATTTAGATTTAGTGGTTTGAAGATTAGTTGATGGATCATCATGTTGCATGTGCCAGCTGTATGATGGAGAGGGGGAGGGGGGGTGTCTTATCTTCATCTTACATGAACAGTGTCACTTAAGAGACGACGTTTTGTGATTCATGTGTTACGGTCGTTTGTAGGAATCATTTAATTATGTCTATCAGTGCATCTGAAATGGAAAACACTATTTTTCAGCACCACTGAAACAACAAATGTTTCCAGTTTGTCTGGAATTTGGAGTATTGGGTATTGTCAGCTCCACTGAAATAACAACTGATGTTTTCAGTTCAACTTAAATAGCAGTGGACATTTTGCTGTATAGTTGAGATTGCAAAGCACATTTTTCAGTATTCACGTAGTGTTGGTTGTTGCATCACGGTCAGATTTCTGAATGTCGATAGTGATGGAATAAATTATTTGACATTTTGAAATGGTTTCAGCTGATTACCTGCTGCAGGTCTACAGAACGGGTCGTTCAAACTTCAATTTTTCAAACTAAGATTTCTTTTGAAATAATGCAGAAGTTTGCTATATGATACAGTGTGAGCTCCCATGGTAGCTAATCAACTAGCTAATAGTATGCATTTACTGGGTATATTACCTGTTGCAAAAAGGATCCCTCAGGACTTGTCAAGAAGTCATTAGCATCATTATGATTAGCATCATTATGATTATTATGTTAAGTTTTTCTTATAATCTATAAAGAGTTTAAACTTGTGCAAAACGACAGGCAGTGAACTGAAAACGAACTTCAAATGGAACTTCTTTTTTTAATCAATATCAGCAACATAACATATCACAATCAAATTTACCAAAACTTATAAATTACGACAATTGCTTGGTCATTCTTCTATAAAAAACAAACCATATGACCAAACCAAAAAATTACACAAAACTCGAATAAGAAGAAATTGATTTTAAAGTTAATGGCATCTTTATCTGAATATGCATCTTGGAAAGGGGTACACGTCTTGGAGATGCATACAACATTTGTGATGATGATGATGAAGAAGCACATCACTAATTTAAGAAACCAAATTCTTCCCATCAGCACAAATTTTAAGCCTGTATGTTTCAAGACCTTTAATACTTTTAAGTACCTTTTAATCACAAGACAAATGCAGTGCCGAAAAATCCTAAGCAGCTGAAAACAATTCGGGCTGAATCTAACTCAAGTTAAACCTCTAGGCATCTTGATAAAATCTGAACTGCATAAAGTTTAACCGAAAGTATTCTTGATACTAGGTCTCAGCTGGCATTCACTAATACTGTTAACTTACTAAATGCAAGCAAAACTTGGTAAGCTATAATTGCCCACCTGTTCTTTAGTTGCACAATATCTGTAGTCAATTTTACAGTATTTCGTTCAGTTGCATATCAGTTATCTTCTTTCCATTACCATGCAGTGAATCGGTCAGGAACCATTTCTTTACACCCACTCTAACCCGACCTATCCCGCATGACCATTTCTCACCCGTTTAATTGAAAAATGTTCCCGAATGTAAAAAGCTCGTTTTTAAACTGGATCTTTGTGATGGAAGGCATCACGGAAGCAGAATGATGATATTAGTATTTTATTCAAGTACTTTTCAAGTCCTTTCTAATGGCATGCAACACATAACAGTTGTGCTACCTATCCCACATGACCATTTTTCAATCGGACGATGACCTACTTTTAACTTTGTGCCGTTTCAAAATGGTCTAACACATTCAGTTATTGGTTAAAATACCTCAGACTTTGTCAGATCATTCATCATAATGCCCATAACAAACACAAAAACTTCTGGGACTTTATATGTAATACCAGCGAACCCCTGGTTGCTCAAATATCAATATTCGTACCGTCGGAATTAACAAAATGCCATTTTCAAGCTGGGCTGGACTCGTGGCCGTGGGTAATAGGTCAAACTGCAAAGTTTTACCACCTTAGTCTACTCATAGGACTAATAATGTGGCGAAAATTTCATAAACGCCTCAGAATTAAGTCGTTCATGAGCTGTCGCTACCCCCCCCCCCACTATCAAACTGGTCATATCTTGAATACCATGCAACATTATGAGCTAATATTTTGCATTGCTTCCTAAGATATGTTGGTTTACAAACTGACCAAATATCATCAAATTCTGAGATGGTGTGGTGGGGACCATTGGTTGATTGACGTGGAATGACCCACTAACATCATTTCATGGCACCTTCGTTGAGTGTGTGAAGTTTCCACTCCAAAAACACAGCTAGCGTCCAAGTGAAAGATGGACTCAACAACTGAGTTTAACACCCTGACTGAAATCTGAAGATCTCTATTTATAGCAAAGCAATAGCAGCAGAAACAGAAATAGAATCGATTGGCTGCAGCTGCATTGATCGCTGCTGCATCAGCAACGACCACATTGACGTCCAATAATGAGAAAATGCAAACTGAATATAAATGCAGTTGAGATCAGAAGCACATACTTCAGCTGACGCATACCTTTGCAAAGGTGGAAAAAGCTAGAAATACAAACGAAGCAGCATCTGCATATCGCCATTATCATCATCATCATCCGTGAAATGCATTTCTCTAAGGCTCAAAGTTACAACAAACTACAAAAATTATAGATTTTAACAAATTCATTGAATTTCGACTAAAAGGCATTAAATATACAACCAGTAATAATATTACTGGTCACCAATCATCTTGTTATTAATTCATCATCATATCAGTTACAGAATCTGTAAACATTATATGCAATAGAAACATCTATCACATTCCTAACAATGAAATTAAGTTAACGAAATCACGGATCGACATGCAGGCAACTTGACTTGACTGCGAGAGTTTGAAAATGCACACAGGACACAGAGCAGATGACACAACACGGGTGGGAATTATAATATATCAGAATGACTCAAGAAATGTTCTAAATGGCAATGTAATTTCGGTTTATTCATGGGTAACTGTTGCATTTAAAACACGGGTAACGTATTAAACAGAGATGAACAGATGGACTCACATGCATCTGTGAACCACCCTAATGGACTCATATACATACATCTACAGACTGGTTCTCATTAATACGACAAACTTCACCTGTTTAAAATGCTGACCTAGAATCAAATTAAAGAAAAATACAATGGTTTGAAGAACCACTGCTGCTACACTTTATAAAACAAGACAAATCGCAATGCAGATGACGTCATCGCTCTGCCACTCTTGTAAGCAGATCGGCTCTGCCATGAACAGGTCCAGACAGATCGGATTCATATGATGCAAAGGTTTCAACAATGGATCCAAACTGATCAGATTAAAATGCACCAAGAGCGTGTGCCGAAGGACTGAATCTCAGACTTGATACAAGTCGACTCTCGGTTACAGACAGCAAACCTCTGAACAGACGAACACTACATCAAACGGGAGGCTGTGCAAGTGCATGCAAAGCATTCCGCTACAGAATAGAAAGAAATCTCGCCCACATAAAGAGTTACCAGCTCCCAGTGGCTAAACAACAGGATGACTTATTCAGTTATTCTGTCCAAATCAACAACAAAGTCCATCAGTGACACTATCTTCAACTGAAGACAAAAGACCGTGTCTTCTTGAGAGAGGAGGTGGAGCAACCATGCACATACCAGCACAGACACTGCCGACGCACCACAGAAGACCCTAGATGTCAGTTTCAGGCATTGACTGCCAACGCCAGAACAATCCAGCTGACATCGAGGTGAGTGCAGCTGTCGGTGACATCGGTAAATCCCAGACCATAGTAGAACTCCAGCTCCGCATGGTTGTCGATTGGGATGACGGTGTGCAGGCCCCCACGCACACCATCATCGTCTGCAGACCCACCACCTCCTCCTCCTGTCAGGGTCTTTGTCACGGCTCGCATCAGACTCTTGCCAACAGAGCGACCGCCACTGCCTCCACTGCCAATGACACGGCCGGGCATGATCGTCAGCTCAATGAAGCCAGGGTATTTAGTGACGACGTCATCACCAACAACTGGCAGAACGCCATTCATCTGTTTCAACACGGCCTATGCATGAAAGAAAACAAAGCACAAGTCATACAGCACAATGATCTATTCAACTACAGAAAGTCCAGGCATAAGTCGAGGCATACTAGAGAGCAAATCAGAGTTTGGCTGTACATGGCTGTAAGGATTCTGTGCAGTTGTTGCTTTGTGCTGTCACACTGGGAGCACCTACGAAAAACTTCCCTTGAAGAGCAGCCAACTACCTATAGAAATAACAAGCCCAAATCCAGTGCGCTAGGTAATACATATGGTGGACGAGGGGCGCTTTCGGTTGCTGGACCTAAATATTGGAACTGTCTTTGTGAGTCTGTTCGTTCCGCTCTTGTGTCATTCCGGTCGCAGTTCTAGCCAATCAGTTTCAGTTGGCCTATGCACCACAGATAGTCTCTCTCTGTCTCTGTGAACTGACTCTCTGAGTACATATAGACCTTCATTTCTGTGCAACATCACTTGACGCTTTGTGCATCAGACACCAGCGCTATAGACATTGTTGATTAAAATAAAAAATTTATGAGAACAGTTAAACACTGCAACTGTAACTACAGAGGTTTAGATTAGCTAGATTAAAACCAGGCACAATGGAAAGACATCAAATCTTTGGATTTGCTATGACCTCCAAGCACAGTACCTGCATGTCAACCGAAAGGTATCAGGACAGCCCTCGTCCTCCTCCCCCTCGAATAGAAACTCGAGAGTGACCAACCTCCAGTGTCAGTTGTCTTGTGGCTCCATCAGTCGTTGCCTCCAACTCCTTGGCTTCCGGTTGTGGATATTTCTTCCGCAGTTCCGGCATCCAATCTTCGGCCATTGACCGGTAGTAATCTCGGGCAGATGGTGCCACAACTGCATAACCGCAGACGCCAGACTCATCCTCGACGATGAAGCAGTGCTGAGGATGGTGCTCCAGGAGAAAACCAACAAGGCTGGAAGACATAAGTTAAATGTTAAACATTTCTTACTTGGCTGCTTATGTGATAATAAATGAAAACTACGACAGTTTCTACTACTCCAACACAGACCAACTTAGGTCAAAGATTAAGACGTTACACAAGAACAGAAATTTTGATAGTCATCTGAAAACTCAAAACTGGAGAAGAAGAGTCTTAGCTCCTGATTAGAAGTAAGTAAGTAAATATATCCTTTATTAAAACCAACCGCTAACTGCATGTTGGTGTACATTCCAAAATTAAGTCAGAGTAAAGCATCCTAATAATTTAATGGATAGAACTGAGACAGAGATCAAAATCCTGATCGTATGCGCTACAAGTCATCTTATTCAAGTACTGAAAAAACAGATGATTCAGCCAATGCCTAAATAAAGTTTCATGTATTATAACTGGGAACAATTTTCTAATACCAGTAGCACTGGTATTGAAAACAAAACACTGTATTCATTACAATTTCTGTCAGTGCAGCCTCTCTGAAGAGGAGGAAGTGGAGAAGGAGGAGTTTCTCTTCAAGTGGTGTGGTGTAAAACTGCAGATTATTATGCTTGCAAAGGCATCTAATTAGAATAAACATTTTGAATTTAGAATTGAGACCACCGGAGGGACTTACTAATCTCCTGGCAGCTGAGGGAAAGCGCTGAGGACGTCCGATGCATCCATTCGATCATCAAACGTCTTCAGGCAAACAGCGTAGACTTCATCCTTCAAAACATCCGCAGTTCATGCAAATAGCTCACTTGCTCCAAATATCACAGTTGCTTAATTAATCAGCCAGTCATTACATTAGATTTTCCAGCATGTGCCCAGGCAACAGAATATTTGCATCAGAGATCTCTCAAAAGGCAACAGGCAGCACATTGTTATCTACAAGATTTAGGAAGGATAAATTTAAGCATACATTTCTCCTGAATTCAGATAAATAACAGTAATCTGTAGCTTGGCCGAAACTCATCCCAGGCGAAAATTTGGACCTGCTAAACTTCAGCCTACTTGAAGTTCAAAGTCCGATGGCAATGCATCATGGAAAGAGTGAGATCTAGAGAAGGGAGCAGACCACTTTAACTATTTCAAAGCTTTGCCTAAATGCTAAAAACTCCTGACTAAAGATAACTATGTTGCCACAAAACATTCAAACTGACCGACAGTAAGAAATTACTAAGAATGGATTAAGTTTACCAATTCCCCACAAATAGTAAGTGTACTACAAGAAAACTCAACCAGGTCACAGTTACTCCTAAAATAATAATGCGACACCTCACAGTAGATGTCTCGATGCACTGCTACATAAATCGTCTGAATACTACATTACATAATACTATACATATATATACACATATATATTACGTGTTTATATATATATATACATATATATTACGTGTTTATATATATATATATATACATATATATTACGTGTTTATATATATATATTAGGGTGACACTGAACAATACACAAAAAAATTATTTTTAGATTTTCTAAAGTCTCACCCCTCAAAAGTGTTCTCTATGATATTAGTGACATCTGTAGAAAATTTTAGTGAAATCTAAAAACATTTAGAGGTCGCTCAAGGTCACTGAACTTTCAATAGAGACACACAATGTTAATAAAAGTAAATGCACTCAAAATTTTTTTGTCTGCACTGCCAATGAAATTTTTTAAGTCTGATTTTAATTTCCCCTGTTATACTTTCTTCATCGATCATTTTGGATAGTACAATTATTATTCACTTTATTAAAAACCAATAAATTAATGTAAAGATTTTGCATGTCTTTGTTATATTGAAGCTGTAAAAGAGAACAAAATGTAATGCATTAATTTATTATTTTAGAACAGCATTTGACATTTAATAAATTTTTACTTACTGATGAGTAGGCTAAAACTATGGCTTAGTATTGTAGATGGATTAGTGGCCTGTGCACTGTGCAGTGTGCTCCCGAGGTTCCACTTACAGTTCATTGGGATGGCAAGTTGACATCAACATAACATGTTGACCGGCTGGTTGTGCTGGTATCAGGTGAAGGAAAAATGAAATTCTTAGGAGTTCCTTTACTGCCTAATGGAACACGCAAAGCACAAGCTTCAGCTGTTTTCAACTTGCCTGAAGAGTAGAATATAGTTGGCCGCATACGACCTATGTCTTTTGACACGTCTAGCAAAACCAGCCTTCTTGCAGGACCATGTGTTCTGCTGGAGCTCAAGCTTAAGACAAATCTTCTAAGCTTGCCCTGCAGACATCATATGCATGAGCTGATCGTGGGAGAGTCTTCGATACTCTGACAGCAAAATCAAGCAGACCTACAATGAAACTGTTAGAAAAATTTGTTAAATCTTGCAGCTCGATTGATAAAGATGGCCATAGGAATGACATGGTTGAATATTTGATTGTTTCACTGCTGGGGTCAGTCAGAGATGACTTGGTCAGTTTTGTGCAAGGTCAGTTGTAGAAATTTTCATGCATGAGATGACTACAAAGAGCTTTTGGGACTGGCTTTGATATTTTTAGACGTCCCATCCGTTGATGAACAACACATCGTTGTTCCCGGAGCTTTCCACAGAATGCAGTGGATGGGGAAGTTGATATATTGTTGGAAAATCTACCTCTTCCTTTCTCATTTTCATCCGACTCCGTTGAAACTGCTAAGCCGGCTTGAGTTCAATCTATTTTGTTCTTCAGGTGTATCTCAAGGCATTGTGCACATGCCAGTGTCCAATGTCAGCACCCTGGAATAACTTGCAACAGTTGCAGCAGCTCATTTGTAACAATGCAGCAAATGAGACCGTCGCTAAAGCAGCAGCACATAGCTTTTCAAACCATTTGTGGTACTTGAGCGAGATGTTGGCTGGCCTGGCATTGTTTGATTCGGCTGCTTCTGATGATAGCAATGGTTGCAGCCCTCAAACGTCTAGCTTCAAAGTCGTAAATGATGCGGTCGAACGCGTCGACGCACTGATACAGTCAGTCATTCAATGGAGTGCTTGCAAATCAGGAAGAACAGAAGTAATACCTACTGCAGGTGGTTGAGAAACATGGGAAGGAATATCCAGACTCAAACAACAAACAATCATAAAGGGACTTGTTAAACAGTAGTGGTATCAAGACCATAAGTTGATAGCCTGTATATCATCATTGTGTTTAGCACTGACCATAATGTAAAACTTTTCCCGCGTTGAGCGACCTTTAAATATTGACCAATTAATTTCAAAAAATTTCTGAATAGTTACTTAATTGTATATAACCATCTGAAAGGGTGAGACTTTTACAATTTAAAACTTTAATTTTGAGTGTCACCCTAATATATATATATATACATATATATATATATCTATGTACCTTGTCTGCTTGGAAATACTGTCTAATGATGTACGAATGGCTGGCAAGGTCAAGCAACTTGCCACCGAGGCCATCGTTGTTACGTTCGATTGGCAGAAGCCTCTGCAACGAATAGACACGACTGATAATTTAGTCATTGTTAAGACAGTTGCCAGAATAAGCTGCTCATTATATCAGCATCATCATCAACATATTCATCGCCTCATCAATATCGATAGAGACATCTAAATAGAAGAATTGTCAAGGGCCATGTCATCATCATCATCATCATCATCCTCACATAATATCAGCGAACGCAGATTAGAGTGATTATTGCTGGTGACCCTGAATTCGGCGAGCAGTCCACCTCGATGAACCCATGGCTCCTGCTCCCCTGACTTGAACGGTTCCTTCTCTGGCTTGTCTATTCCTACAAATCCAAGCAACAACAATAATCAAACAAAGTAAACAAAACCAGACCTCATTAAAACCTGTCTTCGTCTGACACATGTTGGAACCTTTTTACCAATGGACGACGTATATAACTGGTTCATTTTTCAGACGTAACTGGGCAACATTTGCCCGACCTACTCCTAGCAAAGCTTCCTTCACCACTTTCAGGGACATTCTAAGAATTCACATGTACCTTGTTCAGGGGTTCTGCTCATAAGACCTCAGATTATGATTCAACCCCAGAACACCTTAGCACATCAGATTCTCATCCATCCATCCATACCATACATTATGATCATCCGGGCACAAGATTAGCGTCTAGAGGGGAAGGACTAGACTCGATTGAAACTGCGGGAGGCCCGATAGCGCATTGGATAACACGATGGCATGGAGAGCGAGAGGTACCGAGTTCGAGCCCGTAGGGCGGATATGCTTTGTAGGCTGCTATTAGCGCCGTTGTATTGCAGGCTGTCTGTTCTGTTAGTAGTTAAGATTTAAATTGCATAACATGTAAATGTAGGCCTACAGCACAATGCGTTTGTCAGGCGCTTAATAAAGAAAAGATTATTATTATTATTGCATGGATCCAGAGTTACCGTGCCACTTGACGTAGGAGTTGACAAGTGCTAAATTGCTCCTCATGTCATTTACGTAGCTGTACAATTCATAGAGCAGCTCTCGGTTTGGAATGTTGACGAACCGATCGACGACGATTGAAAGGTTTGTGTAGCAGTCATGAAAGTGGATCGCCTTGTCGTACCACTCGATCCGGCCACGGCTCATGAACCGCTTGCCCGGCTGATCGACGAGCAGGCCAAAGTTCGAGATGAGCCAGCGAGCCGACTGGAGCAGCTGGATCGCCTGCGGTCCATGCTCATACGGCAGGTAGAAGAGATCGCAGAGGAGGATGACGTCCATGACTGTCAGAGGATCAAAGCGCTTCTTCGACTCTGGGCTGTGCGAGTTCTTGTCTGACTTCTTTCTCTTTGAATCATCATCACCATGGTTACCATCGCGTTCCCTGCTCTGCTGCACCTTTGCAGTGCCGGTCGATTTCTTTGTCTTGTACAGTTCAGGCAACCAGTCTGTGACGGCCATGACGAGGGCCTTCTTAGGACAGTAGAGCAAAGGCGGCTTCTCTCCTCCATCTTCATCATCATCTGCGTCTTCTTCTTCGTTTTCTGGAACATCCCCTTCCTCCTCCTCATCCTCCGTCTCCATGTCAAGGTCATCATGACTAGCTGGAGCTAAATTGATATGAACAAACAACAGTATTTAACATCATAACAATATAATAATAATAATATTTACAGCAATACTTACAAAGCTGAAACGATAATATATTGTACTAATAATAAATTCAAGACTCTTGGACCTGCATGCATGCCGACGGCATAACTGCTTGTCCCAAACTAACTTCGGCTTATGTCAGACTAATGAATAACATTAGTCGGACATAATTACCTCTAGTCCACCTCGCAACCAGGCGTAAGATAGCCAGGCGTAAGCAGTGGCGTAGCCAGACTTAAATTCAAGAGGAGGCAACTTCACAGAATCTAGAGGGTTCTGGAGGGTATCCAGCTTATTAAAAAGTTCACGACCGGGGGAAGTTGAACGACCGGGGGGGTAGTAACGAGTGTTGCCAAGAACAAGCGTTCCAAAATTTTCAAGGGCGGAGCTACTAAGGGGCGTTTTCCAAGGTTTTCGAGGGGGTAGTGACGGGAGTTTTCCAACGTTTTTCGAGGGAGGGTAGTGACAGGAGTTTTCCAACGTTTTTCGAGGGGGGTAGTAACGGGTAGTTGACGACCGGGGGAAAGTTGACGACCGGGGGAAAGTTGACGACCGGGGGTAGTAACGAGTGTTTCCAAGAACAAGCGTTCGAAAATTTTCCAAGGCGGAGCTACTAAGGGGCGTTTTCCAAGGATTTTCGATTTTCGAGGGGGGGGTAGTGACGGGAGTTTTCCAGAGTTTCCCAAGGATTTTCGAGGGGGGGGTAGTAACGGGAGTTTTCAAGAGGAGGCAACTTGCCAAAATCCTGGTCATTTGCGTCGTTGATCAATTGAAACTCCACTATATGGAAAAACCAAGAGGAGGCAATTGCCTCCTCCTGCCTTCATGTAGCTACGCCTATGGGCGTAAGATGGCCATGCGTAAGATGACCAGGCGTAAGATAGCCAGGAATACATGTAAGATGACCAGGCGTAAGATAGTCAGGCATAAGATAGCCATGCGTAAGATAACCTGGCGTAAGATGACCAGGCGTAAGATGACCAAGCATAAGATAGCCGTGTGTAAGATGACCTGGCGTAAGATGACCAAGTGTAAGATAGCCAGGCATAAGATAGCCATGCGTAAGATGACCTGGCATAAGATGACCAGGTGTAAGATAGCCAGGCATAAGATAGCCATGCGTAAGATGACCTGGCATAAGATGACCAGGTGTAAGATAGCCAGGCATAAGATAGCCATGCGTAAGATGACCTGGCATAAGATGACCAGGTGTAAGATAGCCAGGCATAAGATAGCCATGCGTAAGATGACTAGGCATAAGATGACCAGGTGTAAGATAGCCAGGCATAAGATAGCCATGCGTAAGATGACCTGGCATAAGATGACCAGGTGTAAGATAGCCAGGCATAAGATAGCCATGCGTAAGATGACCTGGCATAAGATGACCAGGTGTAAGATAGCCAGGCATAAGATAGCCATGCGTAAGATGACCTGGCATAAGATGACCAGGTGTAAGATAGCCAGGCATAAGATAGCCATGCGTAAGATGACCAGGCATAAGATGACCAGGTGTAAGATAGCCAGGCATGGTGAAATCATAAAAATGGATGCAGTTGAATCAAAGGCATTGTATATATCAGCAAGTGTTTAGAGACTGTCAGAAAATGCATTTGAATGATGCTCAGCAATAATATTAGCGTTGCTAATAAGTCTTTCTAAAGCATCACACGAAGACAAAATTGAGATGTCATTCTTATACGAACAACTTTAATTGCTTGAACAGCCAACTGCTGCTCACAATGATTCCTTCATCATATGCCAGATAGCAGGAAATCAGAGAGACAAGTGATTCAAGACGAAACAAATCTCTCTAGCATAACTTTCATTTGAGGAATTTGATATAGCGACCCTTCAAGAATCCTACTCAGAGGCACTCTATTTCTTTATATCTTGGGGGTCAAATCTTTTTGGTCAAAAAAGTAATAATAATAGCAGAATTACTACGTCTATGATCAATAAAATAAAAAATCTAAAAATCCATTTGTTTAAGAAAATACAAACAAAACCAAAGATCAATTGCTTTATACAAAACATAACAATGTCTTTCAACAAATTTTACTCAATTACAAAAGTAAACCTGGAAACATGTAGAAACTGCATAACTAGAAAATAATTCCTACCTGAAGAGAAGTGTTAATAAGTATTAGTTCTAAGAGCAATACAATAATATCCTACGGCCTTAAATCACAGTTTAACAAGTGACGTCACTGTCATCGTGATGGACTGTGACTGCAGTTCTACTTGTATATCTGTGCTTTGTCAACTGTCTAAGATGATGGTGATGAGGTGAAGAAAAGCTAACAATGACTCCAATGAAAAGTTACTGACCTGGAAATCGTATGCATGAGTTTTTACTCCACTGGGCGAGCGTATGCATGGCGACGAAGTTGGCTTCAAACTCACAGTTTGGGTTTGTGAGGACGCCACGCAAGTGCGCCACCAGTTCCGTCGGTCGGCCGTCGTATGGGCCGAGGTAGAGCCTCGTCTGGTCGTAGTCGTTGGCATGCAGGTTGTCCCAGATCGTCACCGGTCGCTTCACGATGTCTGTCACTTCTTTTATACCCTCGACCGTGATGTGTCGCGAAACGACCCGCGGCCCTATCGCAATACCAGACAGACAGGTTCATAGTTGTTTCTCCAATTATAACGATCATGATGACCATACGGTACATTTCCACTTAAATGCAGTTCTAAACTGGAGGAGTTATAAGACTGAATCACTTAAAGATGAATTATTCAAATTATTATCATCGTCATCATCATTACTATCACTACTTGTATATCGGAACGATGATAACCAGCAATGAAGGTAATTCATGCAGTAAATGATCTTATGACTTGCCATAATATTATATTTAAACTAAAAGCCAGAACAACTACAACGTCTGTGTCACCGTTGACTTCTGACCCATCATCTGAACAATGTTGGTTGTTCTTGTCAGCATAGATGACAAGACCCACGTTCAGGGCAACTTATGTACTGCGCCCTTTCCTTTGACCTCGGCTGTGCTACGGCGCTATACAAATCGTCTTATTATTATTATTATTATTAACTCTTATGCTGACTAACGAACATCCAGACAAAAAAGCACACACACACACACACACACACACACACACACACACACACACACACACACACACACACACACACACACAACAAAGTCAGCATAATCGCTATTGGTAAGCTTTGATAACGACAGTCGGTTATCATCTTCAATGTGCTGTTGATCAGAATCTCTAGGCTCTACCTACCCTTTAACACCTTTTCAGTTACTTGCTAGATTATTTAACACCTCTTCAATTTGGAGCTGGTGGGTGGGTTTTATACCGGGGGTTTTGTCCGGGGGGGTTTTATACCGGGGGTGGGGGAGTTTGTCCGGGGGGTATTGTCCTGCTCCCGCTACAACTACCCGTGATCATAAAACAACGACAGCAAAGAGAAAGTGACTGTTACCTGTCCAAAGGAAGTCTATATTTGCAGCTAGTTTGTTACCAATCGTGTGCAGGTATAATGACTTGGCCATGTCGGGCACAGTTCGAGACGTGCAATACTCTGTGCAGATAATGACGCAAAATTCAAATAAAACATTTGTTTCACAGCTGCAAATAGTATTTATACGGTAATTAAAAACAAACAAACAAGCAGAAATTAAGTAAAACATATCCTCAAACTCTCGTCTCTCTCTCTCTCAACAGGCCTCATGAATTGCACCACAATATGTAAAACATATACAGCCAGTGGCAGCACCATGGGTCGTGGTAGGTCATTTGACCTGCCTATTTTACTCTTGACCTGCCTTATAATCTACCTAATTTTTCAGTTTTCGTGCTGAGAGCGTCTCTGAAGTTATTCTGAGAGGCGCTACACCACCGCGTGGGGCGCGGTGGTGTAGAGGTATGTTCGGTGCCTTGCAGCCGGAGGGTTGCGGGTTCGAATCCACCTCAAGCCCGCCGCGTAGGGACCTTGGGCAAGTCCTTCACTCGCAATTGCTCATGCGCTTCGGCGTGAAACTCCGATTCAGTGTCGCGCTGTAGTCGGGAGCGCCTCTGAGTAGAAATCTTTAAGGGGCGCTATATAAATATCTGAAATGAATGAATGAATAAATATATAGATACGATACGATACGATACTTACTACCTACTGTTGTGCAAAATGGAATTTTTAAAATCTTCTTTACATTTAAATCATCAATATCTGTCCCATAAGATCACTAGTGCAATTATTAGATCTAAATGACTTTTTACATTTTATTTAGTATGTCAATAGAAGTATAGATGTTGTAAACTCTAAAACTGAAATGCTTAAGTATTCTTTGCACCATTGCATCAGAAATTTGTGGAAATAAATATAATAGTGTATCGTCGACTACTTTGCAAAACTAACCTAATTTCAGTTGTTTACGAGTTGAATCAATTACATTAGCAAAGAACTAAATAAATAACAATAAGGTGCTGCAACACTGAAGATTTCTTCAAAAATAAATCTGGCAGAAAATGCATTAAGCAGAATTTCGTGATTGATATTGCTGACGTTGGTGTAGTTCACATTAATTTCTTAGACCTGCTGAATAACTGCCATGACCCTGAAACGACCTGCTGAAATTGTACAGCTGGCGTAGCCACTGTATACAGCATAAAGAAATAAGCAGATAAAATGTAAAAAGCAGCAGCGGTTGTAAGATGAGAGGAGGAGAGAGATTGATGATACCTGTAGGACAGAAGAGGAAAAGGTCTGGTTCACCCAGATACTGGTACATGTCATTCGTCACACTGCACTGGGCATGTGCTATTGACAAGAAGTTGCTCGAGTCTTCGCCCGACAACTCGTCTTCAATGTCGTCAAAGAGAAGCGCAAAGTGTAAACAGCCGAGGTTCTTCACCTGCATATCACAAACACAGCAATCATTTCATCAACTGCTGGCATTCGTAAGAACAGCTCCTCTCCCTCATCGACCGTCATTGCAGAGCACAGCTTCTCTCCCTCATCGACCGTCATTGCAAAGCACAGCTTCTCTCCCTCATCGACCGTCATTGCAGAGCACAGCTTCTCTCCCTCATCGACCGTCATTGCAAAGCACAGCTTCTCTCCCTCATCGACCGTCATTGCAAAGCACAGCTTCTCTCCCTCATCGACCGTCATTGCAAAGCACAGCTTCTCTCCCTCATCGACCGTCATTGCAAAGCACAGCTTCTCTCCTTCATCGACCGTCATTGCAAAGCACAGCTTCTCTCCCTCATCGACCGTCATTGCAGAGCACAGCTTCTCCGCACATACACTTGATTCACTTTACTTTCATCATTGTTCTCGTACACATCATCTTCAACGGATGTCATCAAATTAGATAACTCATCATCAGTGTCACTGGTGCTCAATGCATTTTACTCCGGTGACAACAATTTCTCACATCTGCTTACGACCGATAGTTTAACCCAATGAATCTGCCATTCACTCACTATGAATAACGTATTTCTACGGTAATATTTTGTGCATCATCATCACTGTTCTCGTACACATTCTCGTACATCAGCAGCAGCAACATCAGCAGCAACATCATTCTCATCAGCCTTTGTGCTTTTCTTTGACCTTGTCAACTTCACTTGACCAGAGCCACCAACTGCAAAATGCCAACATCTCACCTGCCAACATGGATGCGGTGTGACATCCCGAATAATCAATAAACGAAGATATATATAACATCTCATGCATTCTTGCAGCTCCAGCAACGCACCTCACGATCGATCATCTCTGCCAACACCTCAAGAGACCAGCTGCATTCACTTTCATCACTTACCTGGTCTAGTTTCATCTTGAGAACTGCCACATCTTCAGGGTTCGAGTAAACGATGTCGAGCCCAGGAGACAGAGCATACACGAAGTTAATGTTATGCTGCTTGGCCGATTCTATCAGCATCCGCAACTCATCTGATCCACCAAGACAACAACTATTTTTCATCAGTATAAAATAGCAACAGAACCATCAGAATAAGGTTGAGAGTAATAGCAATGATTTACTTGTCACACAAAATTCATCTAATTTCTGAATGACTGCATTGTAAAGTCTGTGTCACGTACACATACAATTGAAATAGAAACCTACATAGCAAATTTTCAAAGCCTTTGAAAAGCTACATCGTGAACATAACTTGAGAAGGTTGAAGAAGCGTTAAAACCAATCTGAGCAGAACAGCTTTACTTACTATGTATGTATTTCTTATGTATGTACATGTAGTCATATGGAAGTGTGATTACGTTCTGATGGGAAATGTTGAATAAGACATTCCAGAATCAGATGGCTCAATGGCTCTGGAGGTGTGCCACATTATAGGGTATCTGTCTAGACTTGACCCAGGTACATGGAAGAGTTGCCTGCAGTTAATTGAACCAGGACATGAGACATCATGATGTGCTCCAATCAGTGTATAAACAAAAGGAAGAACCTTCTGGGCTAATCCTCACGCAGAGCACTACTGCTGACGTCAGTGCACAGTTTACGTTACCTTACTCTGTGTGCTACAATACCTTAGAGTGTAAATACCTTGCAACCTTACTTTACCATAATTACTTACTTTACCATACTTTACTTTTACTTTACTTTTCCATATAAGCTGCTTCCTTCCAACCTGTTTCCTCCTGGCAGTACAACTCTCTCCAGTAGAGGCGATGCTTGTAGTCATCCTTTGGAGCATACAGATAGGTGCTCATGTCAAATCTCTGCATTCTACAAACAGAAGCAACACGATTTTAATACATCTTCAAAATTGACATTGTTATCCTAAACTTCCCACACAACCTCTGAATAAATTAACAACTACTTTGTCTAAAACATATCAGTTCCAAAAACGAACTAATCCAAAATTGAACTAAATTTTACTTCCCTGATTTAAATACAGCCACAGAGCATAAATAACCTTACATGTACTAGTACACGTGCTCTGGTAAGATGTATCAGTGATTCAACCTTCCTACTGAGGAATTTCGGGTAACAGCGGATCATGTTAACAATCTGGCCAATATGGCAGTCTGAATGTGGCTTTGGATGTCCATTCAACACCACTGCCATGCCAGGCCATTGCTTCAACCTCATGAAACAGGACATTTGTAGCCAGATGTACAACATCCTTTACATAGAGACTACAAGGGATCTGCAGGTAAAGAATCAGTGACAACTCTCATCCAACTTCCTATATGAAGACAAATCAACAGCAGTACAGCAATAATAAGCAAACTGGCAAATTATCAATAACCTCAATTAATAATTACACAGCTTAACAGAACCAACAACCGATTTCTACTAACCGGCGGAATAGTTCATGCCTCTGTTCGAGAGTCCACGGCTTTCCATAGAAACCTGCAGAATAAAAAAATTTACTTATCATTATCCCACCAAGAAGTTCAAAGGAAATGACATAAAACAGAAAACATGCCATAAAAATTGGTCATTTCTAAGAACTTGAATCTGCTCAATGGTATAACCCATTAAATGGGCAGCTAGTGTGTTGAATGTAAAAATATAAATAACTTGGCAGTCTCCTCATCTAGAACAGCGTTTTCCAAACTGGGTCGAGAGCCAATTTCTGGTGGGTCGCAAGAATTTTTTTGCAATGTAATATTTAATTATATAAAAATGAGACAGTGAAAAAGAAAAAAAATTGAAAATGGTAAGAAAATGAAAGCACATAATATACGCATACAAGGGATTCTGGATTCAACAACGTTCACATTGAGAACTTGGATAGGCAATTGGCCGCAGCTCAGAACATCTATCGTCATCAACGTTACTTGCATTGTTTTATTTTACTATTGTCTCCTCTAAGTTTATACTCTCTGTATGATGGAAAACTGGTTGACACAGAAACCAACAATGAGAAACGATGAAGATGAGCTTAAACAACGAATTGAAAGCAATCAAAATGAAGAAAGTGATGAGAAAGTATCACCTCAACTACTTCTAAAATCAGATTTTCGTGGAATGCAGATGAAGAAGATCCCTGACTGCAGTGCGCGCTCTGCGCTGTCAAGTACTTGCAGAGCATGTGCCCAAACAAATTGTGTCGGCATATAGAGGTGAAGCATATCGATTTGAAAAACCAGCCACTCCAATTTTTCTGAATCAAAACTAAATTTCGAAACAAGCTGCAACTGTCAAACTCCTTGTGCCTGAAAATAACTCGCATTGACGTGGACGTCAATGCAGTCATCAACAGTAACCGGCAACAAGCGCACCCTTCCCACACGTCTCACTATGAGAAATAGATCGATGTTTTTTTTTGCAAAATTATATTCAATAACAAATAAAAATATAGTTTTTCTTTTCCAAACTTTTTTGTCCAGTAAAGCTATGTGGGTCGCGATATACTGTCATTCTAAAAATTGGGTTGCGGTGCTAAAAAGTCTGGGACGCACTGATCTAGAGGCCTCTGACATGCTAGCTGTCAACAATCGACGTGGCCATGTCATTCTCTAACCATGTACAGGCATTATGCAGATAAGGTCAATTTCATAAATGGGATATTCACAGAATCTAAACTCTATTGCCTCATACAGTCCTAATCCGACTTGCTAATGCTTTAATTTCTAGCTGACTTGTCTGCTAAAACTCACTTATCATTAGCATCACAAACTGCAAATGGTTCAAAACTCTCTGGCCAGAGCCATAACAAGCACAAGGATTATATAACAATATTTCGCCTATATTGCAGTCAATACACTGGTTGCCCATTCATCAAAGAATCCATTCAAAATCTGCCTTACAGTTCACCAAGTAATACATTTTAACCAGCCTGCTATCTGCATTCCATGAACACCCCTCATACAACTCATAGATCATATTAGACTTGATTGATGGACAGTGCTGTCAGTCTTGCCATGCCCCAAACTCAGGCTCTTGGGCTAATTTCTCAACCGTCCAAGGAGACTTTGTCATTTGCTGCAGCCCAGTTCAGTTCGTTAACTGTCAATTCTTTGATGTCAATCAGGTTTAAATTCAAAGCTAATTTGCTTCAACTTGCTTACTCACCGTAGTCTGGCTTCTGGTATCTCCGTCCTATCGGAATTCAAACTCGCATCTCCAACAGAAAACGAATTTTATTGCAATTTCTCTTGAAGTAAACATCCATTGATGCCTTGGATATTGCGCAAACGGCATCATTTGTTTAGATCAGCGGTTTCATTGGCCAGTATCTACCTAGTCAGAATGGCTGCTAGTTAATTTTTCGTTGCAAGTGTCCAGTCAAGCACGTAAAAAGATGAGCCCAGAGGTAGAAATCCTTAGCCATCTAACAAGTATCAACTACCAAGTGCCAGTGTAGCGATATCAGATTACCCCTCATTCACCTTACCCCTGGTAATTTGAAATTGCGTTCAGATTACCAGGGGTAGCATGAAATCAATTGCAAGTTACCCCCGGGTAGCCTGAAGGTGATTTCATCCTACCCTCTATGATTTCAGATTACCCCTTCAAAACATTTTTTTATTTATGTTTATTTAGATACTTTTAAGGTTAGGGTACACCCTAACTTTTAAGGTTAGGGCATAAGGATAGGTTTAGGAATAGGGTATGTAATATGTCAGGCACTTTGAACTAGTGTATGAGTGGTTAAATACAATTAACATTTCTGTGACTTCTTTATTTTTTCGGATATTGGGACTAGCTTTCAACCTTGTACGTTTCACGTGTGTTTATTCAATAAGGATAAATCTTCTGCGGCAGAAAATTCCGCCGCAGAAGTAACATTTTCTACACAATTCTGCGGCGGAAGCGCTTTGCGCATGCGCAACCTTCGGCGCATGCGCGTTGTTCAAAATGCGGTACTTCCTATAAATTGGCGTCGTGAGGGTCGGTTAGGGTCAGGTTTGGCCTCGTGAGTGTCGGTTAGGGTCAGGTTAAGCGCTGTGACGGTCGGTTAGGGTCAGTGTTAGGGTTAAAGTTGTTTTTAGATAAAATGTCCAAAAAAATTCCGCCGCAGAAGTAAATTTTCGCGGTTTGCGTGGCGGCATTTTCCGCCGCAGAAGCACCATGCATTCAATAAACGTGTCATTAGTTGTAAGCATAAGACTTTATCATTTTGTCTAAACCAGAGTGGGACAGTGGGTGCAATGTGAACTGGACAAGGGAAATATGAAATCAGGTTCAGGCTACTCCCAGGGGTAATATGAGATCGATTTCAGATTACCGGGTTGGGGGGTAACTTGAAATGAGGGTAGCTTGAAGTCTTTACACCGGTCTCAATCGGTGGGTGTAAACAGAACAGACATGTAAGCGTATGTAACAATAATTGTCTGACAGAAAACGAACGTTAACCTTCGCAAACGCCGCAAAGGAAGTTTTTCTTCGTTGTCAGCGGCTGTTCTTCCGTCTCGGACATTTGTCGAATGTTTTGATTTTAAGTATTATGACTAACAATATATACGATTATTCTACTTTATTTCGAGCATCACAGATCGAATCGCATAAACAGGAAACGACGGTTTAAGACCCATCGACGACGACGACGACGACGGAATCTTTTGATCCAATGCACAGCTCTGTTGGATAGAAAAGCATTGGGTGTGGTATGGTCGGGTCGCCTACACCAGCTCTTTAGGATTTGAGCGGAGATTCGCGGTATTATGCTCCGTTGATTAGGCTACTAACGTATCGACTGATTTTTATAATTATTTAGTTATAGGAATTTCAGTACCAGCATCGGTGCTTGAAGCTAGTTTTCCGAATCCATATGATATGCGTCATGAACACCATTTATCCAGGATTTTTCTTCTGAATATATCGACCGGACCCATCTTATAATTATTATGTGTTGGCTAAAAGTAGCTCGATCTGTTATCGATATATATATATCCTCTGTTGGAACCAATGAGTTATTATTATCATATATTTATATATTATACATCTCTATGGTTGGAACAGATAATTATTATTATTATTATTCTGTTTATCATACCAGGTGCGAGTTATTTATTTCTGGACTATCGCATGGTGGCCGTACGTCAGACTGACAGAGAATTTTATAAAAGAAAATAAGTACTGTACGTGTGTGGCGTATTTCGATTAACTTTCGCATTGTATCAGGCACCTCCGCTGGTAACTAATTTTTTTCTCCTTTTGTCGGACGTCTGGCAACCCTAGTTAAAGGAACCTAATTAAACTAAACTTAAATTAAACTAAGCGGCCCCATGCTAAATTTACTAAACGGTCTAAACCATCGACGTATATTGTCAATATACGTCGATGGTCTAAACTATAAATTACATGTAGGCTAAAGGAGCTGCGTTGTCTGCTCCTATGGATTGATTAAACGAAGATGCAATTTCTACTCATTATGAATCCAGTTTATCAAACTCGCTTAACAGCCGGTTGATTTACTTGTAGAAAAAAGTGAACCATGTGTGTCATAACATTTGCGGTAAACTTGCGCTTTAGGGGTCCCGATTTTGAAGATTTTCTAATGACAACACAAACCCTAACCCTGACCCTAACGACGCCACTAGTGCTAAACTTCTTCCATTGAACTACGCTGATTAGTGTCAATGTGTGATCTCTTATAATACATAATACAGACTCCCTCGAATATGGGTGTCATTATTCGGGACCCCTAAAGCGCAAGTTTACCGCAAATGCTTTGCACCCTTTTAAAAACCATTCAACGATTGTAATTGTAATCGAACATTTATATAGCGCCGCTCAAAAATCAGCAGCGCTCGACCTGCGTCAGTGCCTGCATCAGGGAACAACAAAGTCTTAAGACGTCTACGGAACTGGGAAGGAGAGAGGGCTAGTAACTCAAGACGAAGAGACTGAGGAAGAGAGTTCCAAACTGATGGGCCAACACGGGCAAAGCACCTAGAGTGGGCCGTAGCAGAGCGCATGCGAGGGACAACCATAAGGCCACGGGTCGAAGATCGCAGAGGCCCTCGCAGGTAAGGAAGAGACAAAGGTGCAAAAAGACCTCAGGTAGGAAGGGGCCACCCCAACAAGGCAGTTACGCATGAGGGAAAGGATTTTGAAGTTTACCCGCTGTTGGATAGGGAGCCAGTGAAGGGTATCCCGAATATAGCCTGAGATATTGGCAAACTTTGGAATGGCGCCTATAAGCTGAGCAGCTGCATTAACAATAGACTGGAGTTTGTGAGTATTAGAGGCGGAGAGTCCAACGTATGCAGCGTTCCCAAAGTCAACCCGAGTGCAGATCAAGGCGTGGATCAGAGTAGTAATGGCATGCAGTGAAAGAGAGCTGCGAATGGAACGTAGTTGGCGCAGATGGTAGAAGCAAGATCTGGAAACCAAACGATAGTTTGCAGTTTCAGTGGTGTAGTTGGTTTTGGTCATAATTTTGACTGTTTGTGAAGTACTTTGTGTGAGACTACAATGAACCCCTAGGTTTTTCTTTTCCTCTCGTATAAGCACTCAAAAACTATATGATTCACTCGTGCTTTGTGTTGTTAGGTTGGGAGTCCTCGGAGAGCTTCTGTTGAAGAGGCACTAGAAATTTGTTATTCAATTACAATTAAGAGACAATGTACATGTACATGACAAGGTCAGTCTGTAAATAAGGAAATGCAAGTACATGTATTTTATATAATGTACATGTACGAATGCATGAGCCACTTAATATATTGCATTTTAAGTGCCTCACAAAGGCATTGTATGCATCACTATCTAACTGACCTAAATAAGAGCATTTCAAGACTTTCAAAAGTTCGTGTTTATGCATGTACATATGCAACATTAACTACTAATTTATTAGCCAGAATTCACCTAAACTAAAAAAACATCTGTGCTAACAATAATGTTATTAATAATGACACTGTTGTAATAAGTGTTTAGATGCCATGTAGTGTTGTAACATGACTGTGCTCAAACATAAAAAATCACACAAAGTAAAATATTCAGTCTGTTTTAAGGCAGTAAGAAGCTGGATTCTATGGACGTCTCTTCTAGTAAAGTATGCAAAACAGCATGTCACTGAAGTTTACTAGAATCTGAGTTTAGAAAACCGTGCTACAACGAGATGTCAATGTAATTGTAATTTCTATTGCACCAGCATCTAATGCACAAGGCATCAACCGATGGTGCACCAAAACCAAGCCGTAAATATCAGTAAATTTCCAGAAGATCAGTCCTTAACACAGAAAGACAGCCTATGGTGGACTTGTTATTTTCAAATGTTATTGTCACTATTCTAAATGTCTATCAGAGGTGCAGCTCCTCCTGGATTGGCCTAATTAGACTTTCGCATAAGTTCCGTGGAAGCCAGAGCCATGAATTGACAACCTGATATTCAGCGATTCCTAAGACGGCTCCAAAGATGACGTCGCTAACATGGTGCCGACCAAGCAGAATCCTTGACAGACAGACTGATACAGACCAAACGATGAGCAGAACCTGATGAACACCAGTCAGTGCAAAGTGACTGACCATGAAGCAGGTGACCATGACGGCCCGACTCGCATGACCACTTGGAAAAGAATACTTGTCCATTAGGATTGTCATCATGTCACCGTGGTTCTGTGAAGGACGCTGGCGTCGAAATATGACTTTGCACAGACCAATGACGACAATGTCAAAGAAAAGCGCTGACAACAAAACAGAACAAGAGTTGCTTGTTGAATTAGATATTTGACTTTCTGTTTAAAAAACAGTTTAAAATGCACTTAATTGTTATATAACTTTGAGCATTAACATTTTTGCTGATAGTAGACAGTTCTGTAAATCATCCTAGAAGTAGCTTGCTATCAACGATGCTACATAAATTGTCGTAATTACAATGACAATTTACAAGATACATGTATTTTTAATAAATTTATAGCATTACTTGGCAAAACTGGGAACGGCGGTCCCAAATTATTAAATGAAAGAAATCAACAGAGGCCGCTTTCTTGTAGTTTCGCTAAAACGTGCTATATATTCTCAGGAATCCAGCTTCTAATTACTGAAAACATTATTTTCATCCAGCTTCTATTGAATGGAAACTTAGTTTCATCCATGCAACCAGCTTGGTATCCAGCTTCTATTTACGGGAAAAATTATTTCGATCAATCCAGCTTCTATTTCAACACAGGAATGTTTTCATCAATCCCACTTCCATTTAGGGAAACAGTTATTTTCATCAATCCAGCTTCCATTTTAAAGTGACAATATCAAATAACTTTGTAGACTTCTTTCATTTCATAATTTGGGACGTCTGTGACGAAAATACATATTTCTGAATTTGGGACCGCCGTTCCCAGTTTTGCCCATTACTTAACCTAATTTAATTTAATTCACAGTTCACTCTGTCAACCCAATGAGTCACTTAGTGTGTGGTTAAAAATTGTACCAAACAGTAATTTGATTAATCTGCAATGTAAGTATAATAATTTAATATAATCAAATATAATAGTAATATAACTAAATAATTAGAACTGCGATGGCCGATATTCTTACTGCGTTGGGACTTTGCAGCAGACCTTAACATGCAACTATTAATAGATATAATTAAAATCCACATGTACGGTCAGATTTGGGTCCAAGTCGATATCCAAAAGGTCGGGAAGGTAGAAAGTTACTGTGGATGGTATTTAGAATTGGAGCAGTGACAGTTAAATTGAAGAGTAGGAATGGCGATACGATTTGTGGAAGACGTGTGTCATCAGGTAACTATTGTAAGCTGTAACAAAAAGGTGAATTTTTAGTCTATGCTCTTAAAACATATTGCTGATTACTATAGACATAACTGGCACCAAAATAGCAGGGTAATCTTACAGTTGCAATCTACATATGGTTTTTATGGCTATACAACATCCTGCATATCCAATTTTTATAGTCAAATAGTTGACAATTAAGTCTGTTATCTCACCACACATAAGATTGACGAGCTTTTCATGTAGTTCAATCTGATGAGATATGAGTATCGCAGCTCCAACGCTGGCCAGCCAGAGAACACCGTGACACGAATATTCGAACAGCCTCATAACCGGTCTCATTGCTGAATCTGGCCTACTGCAAACCGCCAGGCGCTCTGTCAAGTCCTTGTCCATATCGACAAACCAGTTATGCCCAGCAGACATGGCACGAGCTCTCTTCACCTTTAAACTGTTTTTTTTTCGGCTGCTGTTCTGCTAATATTCCCCAGTCCTCCACTTTTAGACTACGTGTTTTCTTGAAATACGATATTATTCACGTGTACCATTCCTCGCCCAAGTTCACCAAGTAGGCGCAAACGTACAAAACATGACTCAACAACAACAACCTCATAGCCCCGTTATTCACCTTTAAACGTTTTTTCTCTACGCTTTGCTCCACTTTTTGACACAGTCGGGGTTTTCAGCCAAACCTCAGTCGTCAAGAAGCCATTCTCCGGCATCAAACTCCTTCGCCAAATAAACCCACACATACCAGTGAACAAGACATTATAAGTGTGTTTGAATGTTGACGAAGTAATTAGTGCAACCCTGATTACCGCTATCTACGACCATTTATAATAATTATTTATCTCGTGCATTTTATATATAATTTAGTTTCGAATGGTCAAGATAACCAACGTCAACAAATCTCTCGTACGATGATATTTTGTAGCTATAAATAGAGCACTGAATTTGTATAAAATATGCCGCATCGCATTATAGTCGTCAACGCCTTCCTTTCTTCGAATGATTCGGATTCGCTTAATAAAATCCTAATAATCTTTTAACTCTAAACTGTGCATCTCTTCAACCCAAATAGCATTGTAATTAGCGAACCTCCAGACATACGCCTAGAAAGCTTTGAAATGCTCTTTTCGTAGTCTGTTAATATCCTGTTCAAAACCAACAAATATAGGCCTAAATCGATAATGTTCCAAATTTTCTAGTTATCTTAGCAGTATTAACTTATAGATAGATATTTCATTGCTAATGAACTTGAAAACCACTTAGGCTTGAGTAGACAGTTACTAGGCAGAGTTTTAGCGAGGTATAGAAAGGCGCTATAGCATATATTGCATATAATAGCTAGCGCCTAGCGGTAGGCTACGTACGTACGTAGGCTACGTTTGAGGTTGACCATAGGCCTATCTCGGCATGGGCCATCGAATGCAATCTGATCGAAGTTGAACCAACATAATTATAAGCTTCAGGAGATGATTGTGCACCGACCCAGATCGAGGCTTGACAACGTACATCTGACAGGACTGGTGCCAAGATCTGGGCTCAAAAGAGTGAAAAGTATGAAAATTCTAGGCGTCACGTAGGCCTACCTCACAGGAAAATTTGACTTTGATAATCACATAGACAGCATAATGTAGGAGGGCTATAATAGGCAGTCACTCTACGCTCTCCGTGTTCTTGCTGCCCATGGGTTATCGGGTTCATCACTCCATGACGTTGTCCGTGCGACTAGGCTAATCTTACCAGGATGTTGTAGGCCTATGCCTGTCCAGCCTGGTGGGGGTTTGTGGGTCAGGACGGGCGCGGAGCTGTTGCAGCGACTGGTCCGGCTGCGATACCTGCCCGAAAACAACCCAAGGTTTCAATCAATCAATCAACCAATCATAATTTATAGGGGCCTAGCCTATAGCGCCCCTTCAAGATCCCTACTCAGAGGCGCGTTTCGAACAACTATGCCAGTGTGCTGACACCCGCCTCTTCAGTGCTGTTTGTGCAGATCCAGGGTATGTTCTACATTGTATTGTATTGTAGGCCTACATTACAAATATCCCATCCATCCCACGAACTCACCAAAACCTCACCTCTTGCTATCTCTCCTCATGCAGGTCTTCCACTCAAAACTGAAAACACTGCCTTTTCACAAATCCTATCCCGATCCTATCTCCTCCCCTCACCTCCCTCGCCATTTCAACGCTAAACATAATAAATCCACCTATTAGGCTAGTCTGACTGTATACCTACCTGACTCTCTGGATCTTGACCCACTGCCTATCAATTCTGTTTTGATTAAGCGCCTGTGAATAAGCTGGTTCCCGCGACTTCGCTTTTGTGGGCGCTGTAGATGTTTCGAGTTTACGATTACGATGACCTATACTGCACCAATTAAAACTGTAGTATACGCTCTACGTCCACGTAAACATGACAGAATTCTACCTGTTACAGACAGTCTGGCACGCAAAACATTTATTTTTAGGACGATTTATTCGTGATTATAATACTTCACAATGTACAGCAAAGTGCGGTTTAATAAAGGATATACTTACTTACTTACATACGTAACGTACATAACAAGCATCAATGCCTATGATAGAATTCGTTGGAATCGGTTTCTTTCAGAATTATTTCTTTTGCTATTTGTTGGTTTTTCAACGGATTCTGTTTTTATCCTGAGAACACCGGAGCAACCAAATAGATTTGATACTTCTGCTCATAAGAATTATTCCAATAGAAATTATTCCAATAGAAATGTTTTTCCATGTAAGTTGCAGTTCTGCATGCATCTGAGTGTGAGCGATATTATATATATATTACAACATCCGTGGAGGATTGAAATAAAGAAGCAGTCTCTAGATCAGCGTTAGGTTCCGCGGGGGTGAACACATGGGTTCCGCTAAAAGTTGTAACTAAAAGAAATTTTACTGAGAAATATTATTGGAATAAAACAGCCCAAACAGTTTTTCCAACATATACTAAAAGTTTTTCAAAGGTTTATAACTGCCATCAGTCGTCTTCTGTTTTGTCCCAGTGAGCGATAATCCGAACTTACAGTGCCATAAGCAACTGAGTAACTATTTATTGAGATCACTGCAGGGACCTAAGTAGGCTAGTCTATGGTCTGATTAGTGACCTATAACCATCTTTCTTATGATTATCTCGACGAAAATAATCCCAACACGATTAAACGCAAATGTTTAAAAAAGTACCGCCGAGTCAGATAATCGCACAGCAGTTTTAGTCAATAGCTTTTGTATTTTGCTGGAATAAAAATTTGCCAAAATTGAGTCACTGTCACGTAACCCACTGTCGCGAAATGTGCGTTCAGTGTGCCATTTGCCACAACGAATTTGAGCAAAATTGGATTATCTTATTATACTGCGACAAAATCAAAATATAAAAATTGACTAAATGCTGCACCTGACACAAGAATCCAGCTTTCAAGTATCAAGCCAAATATAAGAAAATTTGTCATAAGAAGAAACTATAAACTTCATGTACTACCTATAGACCTATTGTGTTCCATGAGTCGTGGTTCTAAAAACAGTGCAGTCTTCATAATTATAAGAGCAGCATTTTTTTATAAAGTGCTTATAAGAGTGTGTTTAGTTAGGCCTATATTAGCTTGCTTCTCAGGCGCTATGCAATAATAATAATAGGCCTCAATACGTTTAGTTGAGTTTGGGGTTCTGCCAGAAAATATTATGAAGTGAAGGGTTCCGTGGTCAAAAACGTTTGGGAAACGCTGCTCTAGACAATGGTCATTGGCACATGTTTAAATGCTTTATCGCATAATCTGTGACAACGGTTAACCTGCTGCTAGTTTCTCTTTTGGTACTTCTACGGCAGAATATCACGCAACGCATGCAGAAATTACTAATTAATGCGACGGTAGGTTTACCATGTTTTCTAATGACGCCAATTGATAGTAACAAACTGCTGACTACCAAGGGTTTTTCCTAAGAATATTATTCAGACATTTAAAGATTAATCGTTTTATTATTATTATTACTATTATTATTATACTTGCATACATATATTCATACATGCATGCGTGTATGTATTTCTGCCTTCCTTTGCCACCAGTCTCCTGTGTCTGTAAATTCTCAAACCAGCAGCCACATTAACATCTTAAAAATCTTAATCGTACTGTGGTCAAATTACAAGATATATATACAAGATATTCTGGTAAAATTGTGATTGATTTTTCTTATTTTATAAAAGTTGTAAAAACTGTAAAAGATTTGAGATGATTGTTTAGCTGTGACTGATTTGACTTGGATTGATTGAAGTTCTGACAAGATGCTGTTTAACACTTTAACGATGAGCTGCATTGTTTTCCCAGTCTCTTCTAGTACACGCTCATCGTTAAAGTGTTTAGTGTCCACATAAAAACATACCATGGAGACTTTTGCAGTCAGTGAATTGGTCATTTCATTTGTAGGTGTCACTGGAGCATGACATCTTACTTCACCCACGATACTTTGGGCCAAACTTATTGAATACCGTAAAGCAGATGCTGTTCAACGAAGTGGAAGGAACCTGCACTGGAAAGTAGGACTTGCTTCCATTAGGATTTCTTTGGCTTATCTCGAATCTCCAACTCGTGGTCTTTGCATGAAGTAGAAACAAATTGACTTTGCCTCCTGCACTTTGTTGATTCATATTCTTAGATCCTTTGACGAATTTAAGTGGACATATCCAAGTGATCCAACTCTATTCTTACGCACTCTAAAAGTCTGTTCATCACTACTTCGCTAAGTCTAGACTCTCAGATTACAGCTATTAGCCCCATGCATGCATTGAATATCTGATAGGTTCAAATAGACATTTGTAAAAGTACCCAGATACGCACATGCACATGCACACACAAATATATCCGTGAGATTTATTAAATCTCAAGTGATGCAATGCTTATGGAAAGGTTGGGCTGGTGGTAACAAATTTGCTTAATGAATAAAAGTACTCTTTAGTTAGTGTAAAACATATCTGCAGTTCAATTTCTGACTAAGCAATCATCCCTTCAGAAGTATTCTGATGAGTTGATTTTGTACTTTGTAGGTACGGATTTGTCATAGCTGTGACGACGATTGACAACATCGGTGCTGGCATCATTCAGCCGGGCAAGGGATACGTCGTGTATCCAGTCAAGTATAAGGCAATTGTCTTCCGACCTTTCAAAGGAGAAGTCCTTGATGCGGTCGTTACTCAAGTAAACAAGGTATGAACACAGCATATGCATCTCAATTAATTAATTGAATAAGTATCTTGAGACAATATCAGGTTTGCTTTCTGTACCTTTGTTTGGCCTCTGCTTAAGAAATCTGAGCGGTACATTCTGTTAACTATTTAAACTGCATATTTATGTGCTTGTATCTAACGATCTGTGTTTCTGTTTCAGGTGGGGATGTTCACCGACATCGGTCCACTCTCCTGTTTCATTTCCAGACATGTGAGTCTTCACCATCTTCTGCTTAATTGTCAGTGGAAGATAACATTGCTGACGGATAAAACGCTCTGATCAATGCACAGAATGCAGATTAGACTTATTTATTTCTGAAACAAATTCTGTAGCTGTTATCAAAATTAATTGCAGTTCTAATTTTAATAGTAATTCACAAATAGCCTCCACATTGTCTGCTTTAGCCAGCATTGTTTAATATATTTAGATAATACTAGATGTTTGCCCATCCTAAAACAGTTCAAATGAATTTGAAAAATCATCCCACAGGCCTGTGGACGAAGTGTGTCCAGTTTATGGTGACGTTCGTAATGTATAGGATTTTTCGGCGCCATCTACCAAAAGGAAATGAATCAAATTAGCATATTGGGAAAAGTTTACTTCAATAAGGACTTCATGACATTTCTATTCATTTATATTATTAATTGCCATGTGCATTAGTCTAGAGTTATGTAACTTTGTTGGGCTTATGTGCGTAATATAATTATTGTTATTAGACATCTAAGCCATGTTTCAGTCGTAATAATTTGAATCAAAGTTTAAATAATTTCTGCACTTATTTTCAGTCGATCCCAGCCGACATGGAATTTGACCCAAATTCAAATCCACCGTGTTACAAAACAAAAGATGAGGTGAGTTCAGATAAGATTTCTTTTGATAAAAAGTCAACAATTTACAAGTTATGTGTAAGTATTTGTTATCACAAATTGATTGGAGCTAGTTTAGCATTCTGCTAATAAAATGAAATCTGGGAGACGAAATTACAATTGGTTTTTGAAAATGGTCAGTTAGAATGAATATAATAAAGATGAATTAGCCAGAAATATTTTGGGGATGTTCTCAAAACCATTGTAAGGAACTTTTTGTCATTGTAATCATTTAAATCAATACTTTTTCTGTCATGTTTATGTTTCATGTATTGATGTTTTAGATGACTTTAATGATTTCTTGTATTGTATTGTATTGTATTGTATTTGAACACTTGTTATAGCGCCCCTACCAGATTGCCCATTCAGAGGCGCTCCCGACTACTGCGCAGGGACGCTGAATCGGAGTTTCACGCCGAAGCGCATGAGCAATTGCGAGTGAAGGACTTGCCCAGGGTCCCTACGCCGCGACTTTGAGGTGGATTCGAACCCGCAACCCTCCAGCTGCAAGGCACCGAACATACCCCTATACCACCGCGCCCAACTTATCTTGTACAACTTATGTTATTTTTCTAGGACACAATCATACAACAGGATGACGAAATTCGAGTTAAGATTGTTGGAACGAGAGTTGATGCTAAAGACATCGTAAGTCTCCAGTTATCATTGCTTGATTTCTCATTAGCCAGCTTCTGCTGCTTACAGTTACATACAATAATAATGGGTTCAGTTTCATTTGCAGTGGATGGCAAAGCTTCATCAAATGTGGCAGCACAGATGCATTGCAAGAGCAGCTATACAACTGGACAATTTTTCATTATGGACTGTTTTTTCAGGACCGTAATTAGTCACTTTTATTTGGCACAAATCGACTCAAACCACCGGATACCGAAGGACATCCTAGCCACACTGTACCAACAGAGCACTTCTTCCTTACAGGTTTTGGAAAATATTTGGGCAAAGGGTTTTGCTCAGTTGCTTTTCTTTGAACTTTGCAGGATGTCCACAGTTGATATCCAAAGTGCCAATTTTAGCATTGGCAGTGGTCTAATTGTGGTGCCGATTGTAAGTGCTTTAAGAGCCCACTGTAGGCTACGAAAGTAAGGGTCATTTTGTTTGCTCGGGAGTTGTTTGGATGTGTGTGTGTGTGTTTGTGGTTGTTTAGTGGTATATCTCTGTAAGGCATTGCATTGCCTCTTATTTATTTAGTTTTTAATATTTGTTGATTTCTTGTTTTTTCTTCAGTTTGCCATTGGAACCCTCATGGATGACTATTTGGGTCAGTTCAAAGTTTCTGTTCTGATTTTCTTAGTATTCAGTCAAATAATGAGAAAATGTTAATGAGGTGATATACATTTATTTGCCAGGGACTGAGGGTATGTTTTTGAACCTCTTCCAAATCCAGAAGACTTTTAGAGTTAGAAAAGCCTATCCCAACAGGACGGATACAAGAGTTTGAGGGATAAGCATAATCAGATTGGAATAAGCATATGACCTTGTGTGTGATGGACATGGTTGTTTGAATTTTGAGAGTGGTGTGTGGTTATCACCACTTTTAAAAATGGTGATGACAGTCACCACCAGGTTTTGGACATGGGCTGAAATATTTTTTATGATATGACAGCGTTATTTTAGTTTGAAGCAAGTTCAAGCAACAACAGTTAATCGACAAGGCATGTTAAATTCGTATGAATAGGAAGGAGGAAGAGAGATAGGAAGGGAGGGAGGGAGGGATTGGTCCCCGCTTTGTGGGGCAAAGTTACGCCCTTAGTGATGAAGATAATGTATGGCCCAACATTCACCGATTGCATGAAAAGCCCTCATCATCCGTTTGCCATTCATTACTAGCAGCAACAATCATTCTGGTATTGAGCTTATGTGGTTTGAATTGTCGATTGGTTGACTGATTAAATCTAATATCATATGAATAGTTGTTGATTTTCAGATGAATTTGATTGACTAATTAATGAGCACTATGTAGATTTCGTTACAAGTGGCTTCTATAGAACACACACAACTGTTAGCAAATCTTAAGTTGATTGTCAACTGAAATTGTTGTCTTTTGGTTGTAGGCCTTGTCAACTGAAGTTGTTTTGGTTCTGGAGATTTATGCAATAACTGACAGTTGATTTGACTGTAAAACTTTGACCGAACGTACTTGAGTGAGAGTTCGATAGTCTAAGCATTACTTTGCCACTGAGCTGGCAATGATCATTGTCAGCTAGACCATAAGTGAGCTGATAAAGACATTTGTAAATTGTTAGGTATCTTTGTTGACTTGTTACCTTTTCGGAAACTTATTATAAGCGTGACGTTGAGTTCAAAGTATTTTTGCCGGATTCGCAAACACCAGCAGTGAAACAGTAAGACATGTTTAAACTAACTTGGAACGTGCATCGTCGTAGAGATTCTGAAGAAAGCAGTATTTTATAATAGTAGACCTGCTGCATTGAATTGGGTTTAATGGGTTTCTTTAGATAACACAACGTGATTAATAGGACCACTTGTGAGAGATTCTGAAAAGTAGTGCATTTAAATTATGTGTGTTTCTGTATATTTACATGTATGTACTTTTTATATTCCATTTACATGTATATATATACATGTATGACTAGTATTCTACATACATGCAATGCCATACAGGTACAGTGGCGTAACGAAGGGTTTCAGAGGCAAGGGCTGATGACCGCGCCCCTTTTAACTTTCTTGTTGACTTTTAGTCGTTCTTGTCATAGTATTGTGTACCACTGAAAGTTAATTTTGCTCCCCTCTGATGCTGCGCCTGGGGGTGGCTGCCCCTCTGTCCCCTTCGTTATGCCACTGTACATGTATTGAATTGTATTGTATTTAAACATTTATAAAGCTCTCACAGTGCACACAAATCAGAGGCGCTCCCAGTTCGAATGTCCCCGAGAATAAAGACAAGTAATGCACAGTAAGAGACAATAATGTACATAATTAAATAAAATATCATTGTTATCCAAATACTTGTGTAGGACAAGACTTGTACTAAGGTGCAGACACTGCAGAGACGTCTTTAAGAGGTTTTTGAGAAGGCTGAGTGGATAATATAATTGTAATTTCTGTATGTGCCTGATGGGAGGCATCTTCGCCGGACTACACGAAGAAGTCTAAGCCATAGCACATGAATGAAGCATTGATACCTGCTGGAGAGTCTCCACTGACAGACAGACTTCGAACCCTTTTACAGTAAGGCAGAATAAAATAATCGCTAGTTGATTATGTGGGGTCATCCATTAATTATGTCAACAAATTTTAGGCCTTTTTTGACTCCCTCCCCCTTGTCAACAACTGTCAAACATTGACGGACCCCCTAAAAATTATGTCAACAATCCCAGACCCCCCTACCGGCACCGTAGCCAGGCTGACTTTTTTTCTCAATGACCTTTTTTAGACTCCGATGACCGTTTTTTAGCCATTTTTTCCATGATGACTTTTTTTTTTTAGTCATTTACCATATTTTGTCCATTTATTAAACAAAAAATTTGTTGACGTCAACTTGGACCAAACCCCCCTCCCCCTGTCAACAACTGTCAAACTTTTCCAAACCCCTTCCCCCCCCTATTTGTTGACATAATTAATGGATGACCCCTGTAGTAGTCTTCACCAAGTATGGTTCGTGCCAAAGATTTCTGCCTTAAAATCTGTAGTCCCGGTAATAAAAAGTTGCGTCGATAGGGTAGAGCGACGACAGGTGACAGCGTTCGCAAACACGATGACGCTGCCGATCGACGAGCAGGCCCTCAGTGTTAGAAGATGACGCACGTCTGGCTATTCGTCGAGGCATAAGGAGTAGCCTACACAGAAAAGGAATTCGTCGCGAGTCGGTCGGTCGATTGAAGAGCCACCGCGGTGACTAACAGTCGAAGTCATTCCAATGGCTCGCGTTGGCGCCCTCCATCGAGACGAAAACAGGCGGCGTACACGGTCCGTATACCGATCAGACTCGATCGTACTGTCGTACACAGGCCCGTGCAGAGCTGGTAGTAGGCCCAGGCCAGATGGGAAAATGTAGGCCCCATGAAATTTAGACTGCATGCTTAAGTATTTTAGTAGGCTATTATCAGTGCTACCTACCGGGTACATATGATGATATAATTTCTTTATATAATATACACTTACTTTACATTAGCGTACATGAATATGATGTAATTACAATTTTCCAGTAACAGTGCAGAATAAAAGAACTAGAATAATTCATATTCTGTATTGGGAATTAGGTTTGGACGATTGGCATTATTTCGCCGATTGCCTATTCCGGATATTTGGACTCTTTTTGACGCTTCCGAATTCTATCCGATTTCTTTGCAATATTTATTTTTATTTGGTTTTAAAGTATTAATTTAATACTTTCTTACAATTTTCTGTCTATTTTTAGTGAAAAACAGTTGACTTGATTTATAATTAATTATTCGATACTTTTATTTCTTGTTATAACCTTATAATTATTCATATTTTTAAATTTATAGGCCTAATATTCATTGAATTTGAAAAAAACACATAAATAAAATAGAAACTTAGAAGTGTCCTCCAATCCAATTTGCTGAAGTTCTGTAAGGTAGGCTATAATAATGAATTAAAACTCTACTCGGCAAACATTTAGTATCGTGGTGCGTGAGGTTACGGGCGTGGGACGGTATTTTTTGGCATGCTCCGCGGAAGGTACGATGTTTTCTAAAGACGACACAAACCCTAACCCTGACCCTAACCGACCCTCACGACGCGTAACCTGACCCTAACCAACTCTCACGACGCCTAAAATTACGGGAGAAAAATACATGCACCACGATACTAAATGCTTGCCCTCTACTCTTTAAGCATAACCATACAGTGCCAAAGATATAATTATTAAAGATAAACCAAACTAAACAAATGTAGGCCCCCCTATAATAACTGAAGAATAAACCAGACTATAGAAAAACAATGGCCTCTCATCACGCGTTGGCGCTGTGTCCATTTAACACTGAACTAGATGTAATTCAAATGAGAGTTTATGCAATGAGCTATTTAAAATGATAGAAAGATTAATGTTTTTAATGAAATTTACATTTTAAAACGCGTCTCTTAATTAAGAAAACAGACCGACTCGACTGTCCGCCAGTTTTGTTGATGCGTCGACTCATAAATTTTATTATTTTACACGGATTTTCAATGATAAAGATTAGCAGAAGGTCGCCAAGACAGGTTTACTATTTTTTATTCACGAAAAAAGAATTTTTTTGGTAAAAATATTCCTTCTTTTGATATTTGTTTCGGTAGTCCAGGGATTAGTCCAGATTAATCAGTCTATAGGGCAAAATCCAGCGAAAACCGATTTCCGGATCAGGATTCGGCCAAACAATATTCTGAATGTCAGAACATCAGAGCAGAAATGGTCATCACTTCTTCACATTCAAAAATGCATTCCGTGCTTTTCTTTGGGCAAATTCATCAATTACATCGTAGAATTCCAGCAACTGTGGCTTGTCACTTTTGATGTTCAAAATTGCTAATTCCTTTGAAATTTCTTGCATTAAGCTTATTGTTGATTATGATATTCGTGACAGTTCTAATTTATTAATTTATGATTTAACAATATTTCATCTACATTAATCCTTATGCTAAAGGACTCCCTTTGACTCTCTGTCAGGGAAAGTAGGCCCCCTCAAAATCGTAGGCCCAGGCCAACTGGCCCCCCTGGCCCCCCCTCTGATCTGGCCTGGTCGTACATCAGAAGGATGGGCAATGGGCATGATGCTGCAGCGACATAATTATGGGCCTAGGCGACTTGCGAAGAAAATGCCCTTTAATTTAAAACCCAATGGCGAAACTGACCAATAAGTCCGGAACGCAAACCTAGCACCAGAAGACTCCAACGTCCTTACTGGGCAAATTCTGCACTTAGATGAAAATAGAGGTCGACCAACATGGCCGATGACATGAACAGAATGTGTGGGTGTGTGCCAGCCGAGCCCTAGTGAATGTGTTCTGTTGGACCCCTTCACTAGTTCACATGGTCTACTGACCACGTATACATTGTAGTGTTGCAAAGTTCTTCTGATCTGTTATAGTTGTCGAGAAGTCAGTCGTCGGAAATTCATTTAGTGTATTACCTGTGCGGCGTAAGAACACTTGGTAAGTCCTGTTTGGCCGCGCTGGTATGGGGTTTATTATTACGATCCAGCTGTTCGCTGCAAACTCCGACCAAAGATGTTGCATCTGGGTTTAATGACCTCATTAAATGTGAATCATCAATGATGCGTGATCTGTGATCGCATATTAGCCGTGTTTTTCAAATTTGCTCTTTTATAATTTTTCGCATTTTTTCAGAGTAAGTTTCTGAGTTGCATAGAATGATAGAATGAATGGTAGCCTTGTATATTGAAATCAAAGACGTTAACTTTTTGGGGTTATGAGTTTGAAGGAATTCTTGTGAATTGCTTAAAATTTCTTTCGGAGCTGTCGGTGTCTCCTCTGGGTGTTGTTCATCGGAGGCCATTCTATTAGTTTCATGGACCGCAACTGTAGGCTAAATGACCCCAACACAATTTTTACAATAAGTTCTTTGTTTTTTACATTTTTATTTATTTCCATGAAAACAAATATTAGTAAAGTATTTGGAACATGATTAGGCTGTTGAAATGAATAAATTTTTAATTTAATATTTTCAAATTAGTGTTCAAATTGACCCCACTGGTACTCAGTGTATCAAAAAAATTCTGGTAGTCTGAGGGTTAACCAACAAAAACACACGAACACTTCGGACGCGCCATGATTGGTCGATATATAAATGACACATGGAGTATAACTTACACGGAGATTCTTATTAACAGTTCTAATAATAATAACGCACTGGCTACGGAACCGTCCGGACGGTGCCGTTATTTCTTTTCTACGGAACCGTCCGCAAATAATCTATGGGCGATTGCACATATCGATGGCGTGTACATCCGGTTGAAATAAATATTGGCAAAAAGCCTGTCACGTGAACTTGTTGTCTTCCCGTCGAATTTCATATGGCGGACAACTTGAGGGTCGGTTAGGGCCAGGTTAGTATTCGTGTGGTCGCTTAGTGTCAAATTAGGCGTCGTGAGGGTCGGTTAGGGTCAGGGTTAGGGTTAGTTTCGTTAATCCCTTAACTACTGCGCTATTGATGGTTCGGCTTTCACGCCATAGATATGTGCAATCGCCCATAGATTATTTTGCGGACGGTTCCGTAGAAAAGAAATTACGGCACCGTCCGGACGGTTCCGTAGCCAGTGCCTAATAATAATAATAATAATAATGACAATTTATATGGCGCCGTAACAAGGCCATACCGCTATAAGGGCGCCTCACATACAACTAAACTGCGGGATACGCCTTAGCAAACAAATAAGTTTTGAGTTTAGATTCGAAGGAGTCTACTGAGTCAGCCATATACGGTATATTTTGGCATGCTACGCGGAATGTACCATTTTTCCCATGTTTTCTAATGACGACACTAACCCTAACCTAACCGACCCCTCACGACGCCTAACCAACCCTCACGATGTCTAACGGAATATTACGATGCCTGACCATTATCGGACGCCATGCGGTCCATGAAACTAATAGAATGCCGCTGACTCTATATATTATACTTGCACATACAATCTTACGTATAATGTATAAAGGTGAGACTCCATTTTAGCGTATTTTATTATTCCCATGTAAATTCATCTCAATTTTAACCTATTTTATTCAAACGATATAAACCTAAGAAAATTTTGTTGGGATTGATGAAAATTATTCTTTGCATAAATAGAAGTTGGATTGATGAAGAATAATTCTTTGTGTAAATAGAAGTTGGATTGATGAAAAATAATTCTTTGCATAACTAGAAATTGGACTGTTGAAAAATGATGCTTTGCTCTGCTTCGATGTGACTAAGTCTGAACAGTGATGATGCGGTTGGGATTTGCCAATCAGTCAGCAGACGTTGTTTTTGTGATTGTGGGCAGACGATGCCGGCCGCTCTGTCCTTTCGCCAGGTCGACGAGAAGCACCTACTTGCAGACGTCGAACTGATGATATGGTCCCCGAAAATGGATCTTATCGCTGTTTCAAACATCTTGGGAGAAGTAGGTTGAAGTATGCTAAAAAGTTCTAGGTTGTGAAGTCATGTATTGCCATACATACTAATTTAACTTATCTTCAGTTCACTTGATTTACCTTTCCTTATTTAACTACACCTGCTTTCCCTGCTCATTATTGGTTTAGTTTTGTTTAGGGGAAATTACGTTCTATCTATGTCTCATTTCGTGGCCTTGCTTACAGTACGTTTTTCATCATAATCACCATCATCATCATCATCATCTTGTCTGTTGATTCCAGTTTGACAGTGGTACATGTGGTGACAATGCTGTAGGTTATACTCCATCGTCTTTCATGGCAGAAGGTGTGGACGTTGGCGTCGATTTCAGAAACGGCCAAAGTTTCATCAATGGCTTGGAGACCTGACGGCAAAGGTTGTGTCATATAATTCTTCTAATTTTGACCACACAGTCTGCTTATATATGTGAGGAGGGCATTGACCCTTGTTGATTGAACTGAGGTGAACTTCATAAAGGAGCTTCAATGTGTCTGACTGACAGAAACAGATATAATGCAATAAGTAATTGTTGTTACTGTAATTGCTATTACAGTCTGTCTTCTTGTCTCATTTCGTCTGTTCTGTTGTCTTCTTGCCTCTCCTTCTAATCATATCTAATCTAACCTAGTAATCTTATTGAGACCAGTTGAATGTTGTCTTAATCCAGTCCAATCAACCTTTGCACGGCTGCTTTTGGAAAAGAAATGCGGATGGTTGAATCATGATATTGTCTGAGCTGATGAGATTTGTTGACTTGGTTTCAGGGTTTACATCTATGTGGACTGGAGGCAGACCACCTCAATGTAAACAGCATTCGTTGTTTTGGTTTCAGTTTTGGCGATTGGTTATAATACGGGAAGAGTGCATCTGTCGGACGTGGAAAACTCGATCTGTCTGCACAGCTTCCAGGCATCCTCTGGCATTACATTTCTCGGCTGGATATCCGAAACGAAACAGAATGTTACACCAGACACAAGTGCCTCAGAAACTAAGCTCTTCCAGGAAAATCTGTCCCAGTATCTTCCGAAACTGCCTCCATTTGCAAAGAGGTATTGGCATTATTTTCAAAAATAGAAACCTTTAAGAATATTTTATGCAGTCAAACATTTGTCTGGCTACTCTAGAGACAACAGGAAAGAAAGCAGTTTTCAGGTTTTGGTGGATGACTGTTGCATGATCAACGTAGCCGACATTAACGGTGAACAGTAATTTATTAATCAAGTTCAGTATTATGTTTTATGCCTGATAGAATTACATTTATAAATGTGTGTTTGAAGGTTTCCTTCAGGTTCTTTGGTTTGTTTAGAAAATAGTTTGAATCATGAATATATGAAGGAGGTATGAAGTCTGGTTCCAAGGTGTGAGAAGTAAATGAGCTTGTGTTTGCATTTTCTGTTTGCAGCTATGAGACAAAAGGAATTGGGTGAGTCACAACCTGATCTGCTTTCATGTTTCATTTGCATATTATAAGAGCTTGGATTTAATGGTTAGTTTTAAGAGCACTGCCCTTGCTTAAGTCTACATACTTCCTTTTAAAGGAAATTCATTTGTCTAGGTCCTTAGACTCTTTACGTCATTGTAAGATACGTCATTTGACTTATTTTAAAGGCTTTTTCCACCAAACCATTAAGTAGTGTTGTAACTTTACATGATTCACTATGTGCCAACAGCATACCAAGTTGTATATGCTGAATGGATGTTATTATTTTGGTTTGCTTCTATCTTCTTAGGTTGTCAGTCAGTCAATCAATCAATGAGTGCTGTGCTGTGTATTAGAGCCTTCTAGTCTGTCGATATGTTGGTCAGTCCACCGGCCAAAAAAATCAGTGTTCAATCTGCGATGTATTTTGTCTTTTGACTGATTCAGAGAGAAGCCGGCCGAGGATGCGAAGAAACTCCGAGATCAGAATGAGTGAGTTGAAACCAATTTGTTGTTAATCATTTGTTAGGCAGTTGACATGATAGGCAATCGGATTCTCATGACATTCCATCAACAGCTATGCCAGACTCAAGGACACTGTTCTCGACGGTTAACAACAGAGTTTTTGTCTGAGCTGCTAATATTTGGCCATTTTCACAATGTGATGTTCTTCTCTCGTCAATCATTTGAACTTATGCTGATTTGTGCCACTGGTTTGATTTGTTCCATCAGACATGTCTTTCTGTTGAATTGATCTGTCATAATTGATCTGTCATAATTGATCTGTCGTAATTGATCTGTCGTAATTGATCTATTGATTCAGACTGAACATCCTAATGGTTGGAATGGACAGTGGGGTGATGGAGCTTTCCGCTTTTGGCGTCTTTCCGCTTGGCGTTTTGGACCTGTCTCATTTTGTACCAACAAAAGTAAGCCATTGATGTGCATCACTATGATCACTTCTACAACATTTGTTATTTTGTCTGCTGCTTGCAAAATCATTTAAGAAGATCTTGTTATTTACTGTTATATGCAGTTGAAAAGTGTGTTTGAGAGTTGTATGCTGAGGCAATTATGAGAATGTAAGGCATGGCAAAATAATTGTGTTTTTTAAAAGTAGGTCTTTTTGCTCTGTTTGGTTGTGCTGTGTCTGATGGATATTTAACCCTTTAAAAAAGTTGACTCTCATTCAGGTGGTTCACAGTAAAATATAAGTTTTCCAGGAATTGGAACTGAAGGCAGAGAGGCTTCTGCTTCAACAGTCGACCGCTGTGTTGACGCTGATGGTTTTCTTTATTTGATCAATGTGAGCATGACGGTTTCTTCTGGTGGTGTTATATAAATGGCTGATTATGTTATATTACATGGGTGGCATAGCATTGTGTTTGTGAATGTTGTATTCTTTGCATGTCTGTTGTTTTCCGTCCGTCGTCCTTTGTTTGTATTTAGGTTGGGAAGATCGTCTCTGGTCATCTGTCGTCTGATCTCAGTTTCCTCTCTCTGGTTGTTGAGAATCCGTCGACCTCAGCAACGCTTCAGCTCTTCAACGTAAGATTTCTGTCTTCTCGTTTGGCTACACGTGTAGTAGTGGCAGAAGAAACTCAAGCACTCATTCGTGGCCATCGATGGCTGCCAGATGGACGTTGGGCCTGTTGTGCGTCGACCCGGAACAGTGCATTCATTGTATGAAACAGGTGGTCCATTGTCACCCAGTGAAGAAGAGCAATGGTTGTTTGGTTGTTGTTCAATTGCTGTTGTCTTGTTTACATTTCAGGTAAATGATCCTTTGTCTGATGATGATGATGATGATGCCTCTGTTTGCTATAGGTGGATGTAATAATTTACAGAATGCTGTAAACTGAAAAATACTGATTGAAAAGAGCAGAGTGTGTTGTGTGGCATTAATAAGGAACTAGCAGACTATGGAAATAAACTTAAGTCTAATTTCATTGCAACAGCTGCAGTTTAGTCCAGGCAGTAGAAAAACTGGAAGAATGTTCAATTTGGCTGAACAGTTGAAAAACAATAATTATAAACATCATTGCCATAAAGTGTAACTTGTAGAATCTTGTTATGTCACTTCTTCTCGGGGCTGACGGTTAGCTTTTCCTGCTCTTTCCAGTTTGACACTTCGATTCTATCCACTTACACGCGGGAGCTGCAGACGCTCGCTCTTAAACTTGGACAGATCCTTACATTCGAGTCGGTAAGTTTTCTCATTTAGATTTCTAAATATTAGTCTGATGAACCTTGTTAGCTTGGCAGACATGGCTACGCTGTGCCTAGTGAGACACACACATGTATAGCTCTTTTATCACCAGAAGTGTGGCTTATGGTGACTTTCTCAGTGCAGACTGCTTCCGTATGATGGAATGTTGATGGCACTGAGTAGGTCATTGTTGTCTTTCTCTTGGTTTAGTACATGGATTCAACTCTTAGTCAGATGTCAGAGGCGTGGGAGGATATTCTGCTCGAAATGGATTCAAAGCTCCTGAAATTTGCTGAAGAGAAATACGTGAGTTCATTTATCAGTTGTTCTACTAATGCAGTGTATTTTGCCGTTTCTGTCGACCTGTAGAATAGCATGCATATCGTGGGTGGATGTCGGTGCTTAGAGTGAATGTCTGGTAATCTAATCTGGGTCTAGGAGACTTCCCCTCTGGACATTTCCCCCAGACGTTCCCCGCCATATCCCCCTGGATTTTTACCCCGAGCGTTTCAATAGGATAAAATTCCCGGATATTTTCCCCTGACAAACATCAACAAACATTACAATCAGTTTTGTATAGGTGACAAAGAAAAAGAACAATATTTTAAAAACGATTTTTCATGAACCAAAACAGCAGCATGAGTGTGTTCATGCAGGTAACTAACAACGGATAAACTCGGAGTGCCTCTGAGTAGTTTTCTGGAAGGGGCGCTATATAAATTCCCGAATGAATGAACTGATAGATCTTCATTTAATTTGACCTTTGCTTAACACTCACTTAAATTTGGAAATGTTTTCAACGGTGCATAGATATAATGCAAATTGCGACATGAAAAGGGAGACTGAATCTCCTAATGCCTTGGAGTCGTCATCTGTCTGTAAATGTATTATTATTACCTGCTGTACATCTGTGTATGTCTGCCTGCAGTTGCTGTTACATAGCATGCATATGCATTGCATACAAAACGAGATCACTGTGTCTGATGCATTGGGCCATATGACTACAGCTTAATGAATGACAAAGTGCTAAATAGTATTATGTGCTATTATTAGTAGTAGTATTAAATAGTATTCTGTTGGTATTCAGCTGTGCTATGTGCTATATGCCTGTGTGCTAAGTTCTCTACTGTATGTGCTAGAGTACTTGCTGTGTATGTGTTGCAGAAAATTGGTGGAGGTTCTGTTAGCAAAGACTTCTTGAAACTTCTGATGTTTGGTGTGCCTAGGTTTGTTTTGCTAAAGTTGTTTTCAAACATGCATTTTGGTTTTTGCTGCTTATATATATTTACTTTACCGCAGATGATGCAATCGTAATTCTGGGCCACCAATCTAGACGATTCAAGCGACATCCAAGACCCTAACAGAAAATAATTTATTTAAAGATTTCTGTTTCGCAATTGCCCTCTGGCGAACTCATCTGCAGAATGAGTTATGTGATTCTAAACAGTTAATGGGATGATTAGCTCTGATTGCTGAGAGAATTTCATGTTTGCTTAACACTGGATTCTGTTTGACCATTCAGTGACTTCATTGCGAGTGCATGTGACACGTGAATGCATGTGTGTAAATACGTACATGTTTAGGTGTATAATATATATATATATATACATATATATACATATAAATGTATGCATAAATTATATGCACAATATGATAGTACTGCTCTGCTGGTAAGTTTGTTGATTGGTGCATTTTGTAATTTCAGCGACGAACTGAAAAACTTCCTAATTTTTGACCTTACTGAAAAGGTGAGCAATGGATATTGTCACATGTTAATTGGTTACTTGTTTATCAATTACCGTACTTTTGCCTTCCAGTATTAGCTCGTGGTAATTGGATGCCATTAGGCTTTATATGTTTATTTGTGTGAATTGATGTTTCATGTGCTAGTTTCAGATGCCTTGTTTAGACCTGAAATCTTGCCCTATGCTCTATTTTTACTGATCATTGTCTTTTTACAAAGGGCCTCAAGAAGTTGGGCCACTCGATCGAGAATTCGTACTCGAACATTCAGAAACTACTTCTGAAGCACTTTCAAAGGTAGATCTAGTTATTTTGTGATTCTATTTGCTATTAGAAACTTATTTCCGTGGCGCCACTTCAAGAGAAACGAGTGTGTAAAGTAATGCATAGAAAACTAGGAGAACACCATAGGCGTAACTTTCTATTGTGACGGTGGTGTCCGGTCACCACCACTTTTAAAAGTGGTGGTGATAGTCACCACCACTTTTTGGTCCTGCAATGAAATATATTTTTAACATGAATTGGCTGTCTACCGTCAATTCATACATAGTAGGCCTACTTCGCAATGGTGGTAATGCTGATAGACGTCTCCGCAGAGTGTCCACGCTATTTTACTTACATAATATTATGTTTGGTTTTATAATTTGGTGGCATCATCAATTTTGATTCTTTAAAAGGTGAAATTATCAAATTCATATGGAAAAATGGATCGATTCATTGTTAAGAGACCGCGAAAGGTTATAATTGTGCATGCAATGTATCATGTTTCGGTGGTAAGTAGGGTAGTTCCTAAATCACGAATTCACGGAGATCACGGAAACCGTGAATTTCGCCGTTTGCCGTGAATTTTGCCTTTTGCCGTGATTTTCCGTGATTTTTCACATTTTCAGCACTTTTTGTACAAAAACACGTCAAAAAGGGCGCCGACGACCAAAAAAAAAGGTCATCGGAAAAATGTTTGCACGGTGCCGTGAATTTTTTTATTTTTGCAAAAGTATGCCGTGATTTTTTCACTTTTTGACCGTGAATTAGGGACTACCCTAGTGGTAAGCTGTAGCCTAAGCTCTAACTGCAGTCTATGGTAGCCTAATTTATCGGGTAAAACCGTAGTTTTGGTTGGTAAATTATTCTATGTTGCCAGTGATAAAGTGGATGCTGGATCGATGAAAATAATTGTTGGCCTAAATGGAAGTTGGATTGATGAAACTAATTCTTTGTTTAATAAATAGAAGCTGGACTGATGGAAATAATTGTTTCCGTAAATAGAAGCTGGATTGATTAAACTAAGTCTTTTCTTCAATAAAAGCTAGATCGATTAAATGGGATTGACGAAAATAATTCCTGCCTAAAGAGAAGTTGGACTTATGAAAAATTCTTGGTTTAACATTAGAAAACTTTTTTCTCGTATATGGAAGCTGGATTGATGACAATTATCATGGACATTGGTAGACTGCTTAGGCTAGGCCTACTTACCAGCGTCAAGTAGGCCTACGGCTCTTGTTTCCTTCGCAACTGGACTTGGAACACCATCGAACACTCTCTGGACAACCCTCTGACTTAACGCAGCGGTTGTGAATAAGCTGGTGTACTGCGCTTAGCTAGCTTCCTAGCAGTACGTTAAAAATTAGGAGGGGATTGGTCACCACCACTTTCTGGGGCAAAGTTACGCCCTTGGAGAACACCAGTTATAAAATTGGCTTTTAATTATATATATGAATATGTATATATGTATATAAATTATATTTACACACATACACAATAATATATATATATACATGTTTATGTAATCGTGAATAAATCTTTCAGAGTGACACATAGATCTCATTGCTGTTTCGTGTTGTGATTCTATATATATACATACATGTGTCTGTATACTGACTGAGGTCATTTTCAAGTGATAATTGTTAAATTAATTAATACTTACTGGTTTTTAAAAATTATTTTTGTTTATTTGACATTATTAGCATTGTGTTTGTGGTAGCAGCTGGAGCTGTGGTAGGTGGATGCCAGTCTCACGCAAGGGAAATGCCTTTCTACTATGTGTACATGTGTGCATGTATGTGTATACGTGTCATTTGGTTTGTCTGTGTTAGCGTTGGTCAGGCCATTCTGTCGCACCTGTCTGATGTGAAGGGACTGTCTCTGTGGCCAGACAAGTTTGGTCCACTCGGCCTGTGCCACGAGAAGACACTGGAGGCGATCAACCGGGCCGGGTCGTTACTACTCAAAGCCAGTGAACTGCAACAGTGCGTCTCTCTCTACTTTCTATATAAGGACATCTTCTCCAGTTGAACTTTTACAATACCATCACAGATACACGTACACATACACACAAACACACATACAGAGTCAGTCAATATAAGTTATTGTGAACTGTTATGATCATGTTGTGTGCACTGGGGTTGGGAAATGGTTGAATGGTAACACACTGGCTCAATGATCAGAAGGACGCAGGTTTGATACCCGCTATCCCGTTAGGGTTGACTCAGCCTTCACCTCCCTAGGGGGCAACTGTAAAATGAGCAGTAGGACAGATGGGCACCTTGCAGGCTGCCATAAGTTAAATTTGACTCCTGTTAACCTTGTTATCATCTGTTTACTACTATATCATGTAATCTTACTGTGCACTTGTCATTTTTAATTATGAAACGAAGATTATTATTATGTAGTGTATATAGGACTATGTGTATGTGTGTGTTTTGTGTATCTGGATATAGAATAGATTTAAAGTGTGGACTCATTGAGCTCAGTCATTGGGAGACTTGCCTTTTGTCTAAACTAGACTGAACTTTAAACTTGGGGATAATGAGCTGAACATTCAATGTTTATCACTATGCTGCAGATCTTTTATGGTGTGTTCCGTGTCTGAAGTTATAGCTTTGAGGACATGACAGCAATTCGTGATAAACAGAATGGGGCTTAGGCCAAAACAAAATAATGGTGTGTTTCCGGTAACCCGACCGACCCACTTTTTTAGGCCCGACTGGGAAAATTTTGTGAAAAAATTTTTTTTGAAAAAATTAATTTTTCTAAAAAAAATTTTTTTAAAATTTTTTCAAAATTTTTTTTATATTGACACATGAATTTAACCTTTGCGTACCAGAGGTGCAGATTTGCAACATTGATAACACTGCTTTCCTTGCCAGAGGTATGTAAATAAGGGCACCGTTAATTATCTATGCAAAATTGGCCTTAGCACGGTGAAATATGATGACGATATATTCGTTTATTATTATACAACGATACAGCATTGCATAAAATTATTTTACAAAATAAAATTTTTTTCCTACCTACCTACCCATTTTTTAAAACCACTGTTACCGGAAACACACCTATATTTTTTTTTGGCCTTAATTAAACTTGGATTGTATAGACAGGTTGAGGCTTTAATGTCTTCTGAGAACAGCTAGAAGATGCTTGTCACTGGCCACATCTGGAGTACAGATAGTTCAGATTGAAACGGGGTCATCTGTTGGTGACCTTTGATCTGTCTTATGGTTCATCTGTTGGTGACCTTTGATCTGTCTTATGGTTCATCTGTTGGTGACCTTTGATCTGTCTTATGGTTCATCTGTTGGTGACACAGATGCTTAAATGTTGACGAAGACCAGTAACCAGACAATTGGTCTTCATCGTCAGCTTCATTTAGATTGCGACTGGAATTTTAACAAGACAGCTTTTATTGTTGTTGTTATTGATGAAGATGTGGCATTCTTGTTAATCTTTTCAGAGTTATTGACGGCAGCATGAAGAATTTTAAAGCGTTCTTTCGATGGCTTTATGTTGGTCAGTATTTAATTGCTTCACTGATTATATGAAACTAGTAAACTAGTCTAATGACATTCATAAGGAGTCCTAAATCAAGGATGGGTAACTAATCGATTAGATTCTAATTGATTAGCTAGCTATTCGATTAGACAAACTTCTAATTCTAATTGATTGGCTGCAAGATTTTGCTCATTCTGATCAATTAGCAAATTTCAGTAGCTAATTCTAATTAATTTGCAAATCAATTAGCTAATCGAATTTGACTTTTTAGACAATTTTGTAGCTAATCTAATTAGCTACAAGATTTTGCTAATTCTTATTCTAATCGATTAGCAATTTTACCACTTGTGCCCATCTCTGCACTGAATAAATATTTAAGTTTTGTAACAGTTATTTAGAAATGACATCTTTTGTTATAGGCAGGTGTGATTTGTATGGGAAAGAGAACGGGTGGCGTTTATTCCCAACTAAAGATATATTTTGGTTATGGGCATATTTTTTTCTTTTGCACTGTTGCCAAACAGAAACTGGTTAGATATAGAGTGAAGCCCCTTTGGAAAATATATAATGTGAATTCTATGATGTGTAATCTTTGGTCATGTGAGATATACTAGTCAGATAGCATGATATGTAGCAAGTTTCACTCTTCAAGAATTGCTTTTGAATTCAATGTTTCCGTTTGGGTTGTTCCATGACGACTCAGCAGGTTGTCTCTTTTCTTTCAGTTATTTTACGGCTTTCTGAAGAACAAATACCAGCCTCTATAAACAAGGTCTGTGATTTGTTGTCTCTCTGTCTATTTCTGTCTGTCTCTGTAAGTATTTTGGAATTGCTCAGCAGTTGTCTGAAGACTTTGAAAGAATGAGCCAAGGCTTAATCAACGCTTTGGCAGACGTGCAGGGATTACACAGGGCCATGGATGACATCAACATCGTCACTGTGTTGCATCTCTTTGTGTAAGATTTGCACAATCAGTTTACTAGTGATGGAGAATCCAACAGGGTTGCCATGGATCATGGAAAACCTGGAAAGTCCTGGAATTAAACAAGTTTGAAAAATTTAAGGCTTCGAAAACCTGGAGAAGCAGGTGTTTTCCAGAAAAAAGTCCTGGAAAGTCATGGAATTTGAAAATAGCTGGGTGATGGAAAGTCATGGAAAAATATATTTAAATTTCGCTAAATATTACACCAATAAAACAGTTAAAAAGTAGGTATTTTTCGTCTAAAATAAGTCTTAAAAGTCATGTAAAAAGGTCATGGAAAGTCATAGATTTTGTTTTATTGACCATGTGGCAACCCTGAATTCCAACAACAGAATAAGACGTAATGCAAGGCCTGACTGAAGTCGGGTGATGATGCATTTACACACGATGGCCTTTTATCGAAGCCTTTGATGAATACATGTAGGTCAACCAACACATTCGGCCACCAACTCAGCTAGTGACATTTTTATAAAATCCAATTTACTAGATGGGCTCTGTGATTTCTCTAATTGTAGATGAGTCAGCAAGATCTTTCATTTGTGGCACAGTTTCTTCGAGACAATTTTACTGAGGTAATCTTCGTCTTTGCTTATTTGAATATATTTTTGTATATGTATATCTGTGACTTTTGTTAGAATATGGAGTCATAATGTATGAAGAGATGTTCTTAAAAGCTGTACTGTGTGTAGATGCATTGATACAGTGCAAACATAACTGATTTTGTAAAGTAGCGCTTTTACGATGGTTCAGTCTGCGTTAATAGTACACTAATATTTAAATTAGCGCCACCTTGAAGAGGCTCTTTATAAATCAGCAATTGCAATCTTGGACATTGTGTAACTTAACACGTAGCTTTTGTGTGCCAGACAAATCTTAGCAGTAATTTTATTTCATTTGCATGTTCCAGGATTAATTATGGTAGATTAATTGTGGTTTAATGTTTGTAGAGGTTAACTGTCAAACTGTTAATATACATTTGTGTAACAGGTTGAACCATCCAAGTGTAGCTTCCGGTTGGAGAAAGTTGGTCAGGTTGGCATATTCAGTCTAGAATAATAGTTAACAAATAAAAAATTATAACTTGGAATTGAAGCACAGATTAACTTATTTAGAGAATTGTTCACAGTGTTACCGTTATGTAAACCAAAATGCGGTTAGCAATTGGTATAATAAAGGATACACTTCCTTATGTTTTTGAAGTCTCAGTTTTGTAATCTGGATGTTGATGTGAATCTGGATGTTGATGTGATAACTGGATTGGCTAAAACTTGTCAAGTTCTGACAGCAACAGCATTTGTAGCAGGCAGTTAGTACGATAGACGTAGTGTTTACTAGCTGTTATTCCCTGTAATTCATTCATTCCTGAAGTATATTGCCCCAAATGGTTTTGGAGAATTTGTGTGAAGGTAATAACTGTATGAAGAGTTGCTGCCAGAGAGAGTCTGCCAGTGAGTGATTGCAATATCATCAGACAGCGTAGAAATATAAGCAAGAGAGATAGTTTGGAAAGTTGTCTTCATGGATGGAAGGAATCAAAACCTGACGTCTGTGTGAACTGCTGCTGGCTATGGTCTATGGCTATGGTCTAACCACTTTGGCATCCAGTGACGCCAAAGAGAAAAGTCACTCAGTATATGAATATATCTGGTTGCATAACATTGGATTTCTTACTCAGTCTTGTTTGTCCGTTTGTTTTAGTATTTGAAAAAGGAGGATTTAACTAATCCAATAGACAACTCGGGCAACCCTTGGCTACAGTTCCTTGAAAAGAGCAGCACAGTCAAAGGTGCAATAAACTGCTGCTCATTTCGGCTCTACCGTAACACATTAAGCGGTGCCATTCATTGATGTAGCATGTCTTTAAGACTATTCTGAAGATATGGAAGAGCATGATGCATTTCCTCTAGAACAGAGTTACCACAGTAGGCTGTCAACTGTTGTTCTACTGCTGTCAGTTGCAAATAAAAACCGGATCATGGAGCCCTGCCTTACAGTAGCCAAAACATGTGATAAAGCGGCAACGCCTTGTAATGGAATTTGTAATCATAATTGCACATTATATAGCACTTTTTCAGGAAAACTTGAGTTTGAAAAAGACTATTAGTTTCTGATAAATGGAGTTGTCCAGCTGATAATGATGTGTGATAACAATTGATGTGCTGTTGGTAGTTAATCTGCTGGTGATAGCTGTTTGCCATTAACAGAGAACTGCTATAGATCTATGAGAGTGAAGTGCAGTTAATAGTCTGGTGTATGAGGTAATGATGGTGTACGTATGGGGAATGTTGTAGACAGTCCTTTCTTGTACCGTCTGATGTCTCATAAATCTCTCGCCCAGATGCACCAAATGTTGCATGAGACCTTGGACGAGCTGCTTCACAAGTGTGCTGTAAGTTTCTGCTCTCTATATTAACATAAGTCTCTGTTTCTTGACATGTTTTGTGACTTCTCATTTGGAAGGCAACAATTGAATTTACCAATGACGGCGCTTGCCATCATCACCATCATTATCATCATACCATCACGATTATCCCTCCTTCATCATTGTTACCTTCGTTGCTTCTGATGCACAAAAAACAACAGACAAAAGTTCTGCTTTGAAGGCAGTTTTCAATGTTCAGCTGTGAGTCTCTCAAATGAGCCGCTACTGTGATTTACTGGTTGCAAACAATCGATGCTTTTCAATGAGAACACTTAAGTACATTGCAAGAAATTGACTTACCTTAGCATTTCTACTCTTGCCTTCCCTATCTCTGCCTATTTCAGCCTATTTCTTACATTGCCTTGCCTTTGCATTTCCTGTCGTGGTCTAAGCTGGCCTTGCCTTACCACGCTTGCCTTGTCTAATGTTGCCTTACCTTTTCCCTTTTGTGGTAGCTGTGCAATTGTGCATCACAGGACGAATGGGTTTGATTATCATGAATACATTATTAGTCTTCTTTTATGGTTTTCTATCGTGAGATAAAATAAACAGAAAAATTGCAGTGTATTTTGAAATATTTTGATCTTAGGAAACCATTGGACGAACTTTCCATTTCATCTCGACCATCTGCATTGTTGATGAATCAGTGTCAGTAGGAGTTAATCGTCTTCAATTTCATGTTTTTCCAGTTGGCCATGCATTTCTGTTTTGCGCAAGACCTAAAGGTTGAAAATAGATTTTAAAATGTGAGAAAGCAGAACCATTTGTTTTTGACTGTTTCTGCTGAAGACATTATTTGTGTTGTTCTGAAAATTGTTATGCAACAAAGCTGCTTAGAAATAATCACTCTTGTTAAATTTTAAGTAAATCACTTTGGAAGTTTTGTGTGTACAGGACTCGAATATTTCACCTGCAGTCTGTTGTCACGAACTGCTGAGTTTAGACTTTGTGTTGTCGTTTAGTCACTTTATTTGTAGTTTTGAACTACCATTCTGTAATGGCTGGAATTTGAACTTCTGGCCTCTCGATTGACGTAACTGCTTTTGTTGGCCCCCTCTAGCTGGAACCATCTTCCGCAGGAAGTGCTGCTTGAGCTCCTCTGCCTTTCTCTTCCTCTGTTTCGGAAACACCTGAAGACTATCTTGTTTGTAAGAGCCCTGGGTCAAGAGCTCCTCTGAATCTCAGAGTGTTGCTATATAAATGTTCAATTACAATTTGCCGTAAGCCTGTTTCTCAGTGATGTATACATATTACTTATCGTTCTTTGTTTTGTTTCTAGAGAGCCTCCTTTCACAAGTCGCATCTCACAGTAAGCCGGTTTTTGGTTTATGAGATCAATTTTCTACGTTTCATCAGTTTATTTTATTTGAACAAATCTGGTTATTATCCATTGGATCTGTTTAGATTTGTGTTCGTTTTCTTTGTTGTACTTCAATGCAGTCGAGATTTCCTGATGACGTCCTCTGATAGTTTGATGCCATCGATTGATGTGTGTAGACTATGTGTCAGTCGTTATTGGTTCGGTGTTTGTGGTGCCTGCTGGGACATGTCAGTCAGTCAGTTGAGGAGACAATGGTGTTGTCTAAACAGACATGATAGGAATTGTTGCTAATTAATGACCCTTTTAAATACAGGTGCAACATAGCAACCGATGATGAGGTGTTTACGTACTCGGCGTTCTTCTTCAAGAGCGTCCGATGTCAGCGGTTCTACGTCTGTCGACAGCCAGTTCTTCGTGCATCATCATCCAGGTACAGAGTCTTTCGTAATAGAGCACTGACTGTCTAGTAGGTTGTTAAACAGCCGACACATTCTGACCATCCTCCTCCTCAGAACCCAATCCATCACCAGTGTTCTTCAGTGGCTTTGTTTCATTTGAAACAACATTTACTACCGGCACTGCTAACATCCGAGTCTGAGCTGCGGATGAATGCAGACAAAGTCATAGAAAGGTCGGAGTAGCTTAGGAGGTCTTGACAAAGTCATTTAAATGTAGACGGAGAATTGGTGAGGAAGGCTGATTCGCTTTGAAGCTGGAGAAGACGGTCTTCTTGCTCTAACTGTAGCAAGAATTTGAAAGTGAAAAACGAAAGAAAAGTGTGGGTGTTCTTACATGAAACGAAGAGACACATCTCACTTTGTGATTGATCTTCATTTTTCTCATCATTTTAATATGTATCATCATTGTCGTCATCATATCATCACTTCACCCTGTGATAAATAGAGAAACTGTGAGTAGAAGCAACAAGGTATGATGACAGGTGGTTTTGTGTTTGATTGGCAGCTGTCAGTTGGAAGTTCTTGTGCTGGAACCTGATCAGATTAAGCTGCCAAAGGAACGAACAGCACGACAACAGATTAAGAAGTAAGTCTTTATGCGTCATCCTGGTATATGCAATGACGTATGTAGTGAAAGTTTCGTTTCAACAGCGACGACTTTAAACCTCCTTGATTTACTTCATTACTGCAGTTAATCGTAGAATAATACTTCTAATGTAATATTGTGTAAGTGAAAGTACTAAATCAAATGTTGGTCAGTAACTGAACATGGAATGTGAAAATTTCTAAGGTTTGCAGATTGCATTTAGAAGGGTCTCTGACGAATAATGCAGATGGATCAAATTTCATCAAAACGCTGAGCATGTCCATCTCTGAAATTCTTGTGGTTTGATGGTGAGATGGGGTGAGATGTTGAAGCTGTGTTATAAAGATTTTGCTGAGAAATTGTTAACTTAATTCCATTTGTGTAGAAGGAGGTTGTGCTGATGAGAGAGAAAATGTTCTATATCTTTAGCATGTAAAACGGCTTTTTGTGTGTTGGGTAATGTAATAATTATGTTAAGAATTACTTGTTGAAGGATGTTGAAGAATTTAGCTTAAGTAGCGCTCTGCATTGGCCTTTGGTCTGAGTAACAACTGTCAGTGGCTTTGGAATGCAGTGGGTCTGTATCCATTATAAAATAGCCGCTCATCATCAAGACACCTGAAGTTGCAGAGATCAACTGTCCACCTGTAGAGACAGCGGTCGTCGGCTGACCAGGCGTAGAGAAAGGGTTTGGGTTGAGAAAATGGTATCGGGGAACATAATTATGATGATGATGATGATGATCTTTTTCATGTTGCTTTGTTGCAGCCTGTCTAATTGTCTGGTTCTCGATTTGTCATTTTACGAGAGCAACACGTTATCATTGTTGCTTCAAGAAGACTGTGACAACGGCCGGCCGATACTTTTGCAGGTTGCCATTTCGTCCTTGGAAGTCTTCTTCAAACCCATTTCTGTTGAAAGCCAAAAAACACTGATCCAGCTTCACAACTTGTAAGTACTGCCTCAGCAGATGTGATTCAGCGCTAAACCGAAATTACCCAGACGATTCTAATATTTTCAATAGTCCAAGGCATTCTAAGCATTGTGAGCTATTTCTGGCTTCTTAGTTGATGATGTGACATGTTGGTCATGACAAGAGTCTTGCTGGACGATTTATGCCTAATTTCTGGAGGAATTGTTCTTGTCAGTATGCATATAATTGGTGCTCCTGGGTTACTCGAACACTGTCTAGCAACGTTTCTGGTATTTATAATAGTAAAACTATTTCAGCGTTGATGTTTAAACGAGACAAGATTGAGACAGGGTTTGCAGCTTCCTGTGATTGTCTAGGAGGGATACATGAAGCTGTAAATGTTGGTTATCATCAAATATTGGCACCACATAAATCTAAAAATAATGGGGCTTTTGTGTATTGGCTGTGAGTCTACGTAGATTCTTTCACATTTATTTCCAGATCATGTAAGGATGTTGAAGGATCTGGATCTGTCGAAGGTTTCCGATTGCTTGAAAACATGAAAGCGTCAAAATTCGCCGTCAGTGGAACTCGAAAAGTCTCCTGTGTGGTCAGTATTAGCAGCCAGTTCTTGAATGGACTTGTAAACTAAAAAGTTGTCGTTATCAAACTGGTAAACTAAAACAACAGGTCATTAGTGAGAGATAAAAACCCACATTAGCAAGATAAGCAGTAGGATAACGGTTGACAAACTTCCCGTCGACAACTAGGGTATAGCCCACCTTGTGGGATATACCCTAACATGTTGTCGACGGGAATTTTGTCAATAAGGTGAGCAGTAGCGGTCCCTAGAAATGAAATGCTTCAATGAAACAAATCATCTGTTATTTCTTCTTTCAGTTGTTTTCATCGAGACGAAGAGTTCGTCTGTTTCTGATGGATGTGGAAGATGAAGACGAAGATTCTACGCTTCAGGTAGACTGCTCAAAAGATGAAGAAACGCTTGATGATGAAGGCGAAGATGGTGATGAAGACGAATCACCATCGAGCTTAACTGTGGAAGTAGATGAAGAAAACAAAGAGAACTCGTCCAGCTCATAGGTCGATCATCACATCGTGTAAATTATGTTTAACACTTTTGACGATGAGAGAGTGTACTAAAAGCTACTCAGAAACCAATGCAGCTCATGTTCATTCCTTTTTAGCACAGCCGAGTCCACACAGAGCTTTTCATTTGAGGCGATCGATCGATCTATCTCCTTGGTCGATCGCCTAGCAAAGGTCTCGTATATCGGTAAATCAATCGCGCTCGACGAGTTTGACTCCAAGAGGAACCTGGAGCAGACCACTATTTTATTTATCTAATTTACATTACTATTTTATTTATCTAATTTACATGCATATTACAGGCTAGGATCGATACAACATTGCATCGACAAGCAGAGGATGCTTATCGATGATTAACGATTTCTGCGTTTACTAATGATCATGAGAAGCTCCGAGTCCACAGTTTCAACCATCTCAATATTTCAAGTTTACCATTAACTTGACCAACTCGTGCATCCGTTCGATCCAATACTTTTAACGAGAACAGCTACTGCATTTGTGCAGTAAAAATTTCTTTACAATAAAGAATTCTTCATCAAACTAAACTTGTAGACATTTTGTTACCATTATGTGTGTAAAATCCTGCACTTGTTGTCATGCAACTGGATAAACAAAAATGTACAGAAAAGGCAACCTAAAAACTTTTACACAAAATACGACCTAATTTCAAGTACATCTACAGCTGATGAAAGTATTAAGAAGACGCTATTCCAGCATCTTTGGCTAAGGCATAGAACATAGAGTTCTTATCGCTGAGCAGATTTGAAGGACTGTCGATCTCGCGTAGCTTCCCAGAGTCCAAAACCATAACCCTAGATAAAACCACAGAAAATGACATCATTGAGCACAATTATTAGTCATGCCTTCCTTAGTAAATTGCTCCTAGATGAAATGGAGGCCATTCCGGTTAAGTGGCCCAACCACTTCAGTAAATATGAAAAACTAATTAGGCTACACATAGACAGGAGTGTCTAGATTAGGAGATTACCAAATCATAGAAATTGCAGAGGAGAAGGGAAAAATCATTTTTGGAAAGAAACAGTTGAAAGCAACATCTGCAAAAGGAAAAAAACTGATTTTAGGCTCAGTCGCTCAGAGAAAACATTTTAAAAAGGGGAAGGAAGTTACAGGTCTAAGTGGAATATGGATGCATAAAGTTACTACCAGTAGGGGCCTACTTTTTTCCAAAAAATAAACGCGAAAAAAGCGAAAAAATAATTTGACTTTGTTAGATCTTGTACTCATGTAAGGCCTACTGCATTTAAAAACCTTCACACAATTTAATTTTAATCAGAAGATAACAACTTTATTAGTAAACACTAAGAAACATTAATCTGTAAAAATTATTTATTTTTTATAAGTTTGGTTTTATAAGAAATGGAGAAATAAAAAATATCGAAATCTTTTCAATTTTAAATTGTAAACATGAAGTCCATGCTGACAAAAACTAATACAATTTAAAAACTAAACTTTGTAGCTATAAAGTGTAGCCTACTTAATTTAAAATTGTACTTACAATATTATTGTAACTTATATAATGACTTGATATCATGATATGGAGTAGGCTAATAATATCAGTCAGTTTAACAGTGAATCGGAGATTAGGCCTACTGTGTACAGAGACAACATTTCGCATTTTGGATAACTTAGAAATTCAGATAACTTTTATAAATTTTATTTCTTGAACTGTGCTATTTATTTCTCAATGATGACATTAAATAGTGAGGTAAATTAGCTGAATCTTTGAAGGTACGGAGACAACGTAAGAGACATCAGACAAAAATAAAATTAAACAAATAATAACATACAGTAAATAGGCCTATATAAATAAAGTTACATAAAAAAATATAAAACGGAATAAACGTCACGAAAAATTAAAAACGACCAGTTTTTGAACAACAATAAAAAACGAAAAAAAAACGTTTTTTACTATATATATGGATCAAAATAATGGTAGGCCTACTAGGCCTACAAAACGTTGACTGGGCTGCCCGGCTGCATACCTTTGCCGAGATTTTGGATATGCCAGCGAGTGTCTGGATAAACCGTAAGCACTTCTCCAAGTGAGGGAAGAATGAATCACTGGCCCTCGGAAACAGATGCCTCTGATTAAACATTCCGAATTTACCATTCTCCAGAGCATCTGCAAGTGACTCATAGAAGGTTGTCATGTTCTCTCCATTGCCAGATTACATTAATGTCTAGATCTGCGTTTGATGGTTACTGCATGGTCGATTGAGTGAGTTAGCCTACCTGTCGTTGTCCATGATAGTGTTTATCCTGTGGGCAATCGTAAGAACCATGCAATCGCTGAACTCCTTGCGTATTGTACTCTGAATGAGGTCATCAGTTTCCAAGTCAACCGCTGCCGTAGCTTCATCTAAGACGAGGATCTTCGTCTTTCGCAGAAGAGTTCTTGCCAGGCAGACCAACTGTCTCTGACCAACACTGAAAAACGCAACATACATGATTGTATATGCACATGCGTTGCATGAGTATGATGAGTGTCACTGATACATATAGCCATTTAAGTAGGCGTTGAAATGTGCAAGGCTAGCTATCGAAGGATCGAAAAACGTGCAACGCATAGGCGCAACCACCCTATGGGACCCGTGGGACGCGTCCCCCCAACTTTCGAACAGGTTGGGACGGCCATGGACGCGTCCCCCAACTTTCGAACAGGTTGGGACGGTCCCCTCCAACTTTTGAAAATTGTGAGGCAAACAAGAGCAAAAATGCACACCATTTGGTATCAAATGCTCAAAATTGCGTCGGCTTCTGGGGCTCCGCCCCAGGGGGGGGGGGGGACTTACGTCGCTTCCCATACCGCCTAGTCGTTAGGAACTTCTTGCATTCTGCAATCTCTCCCCTGTGTACCATTAATGCCAGTATACTACAAGGCTCTGGCCTTGGACCTACTGATATTGTCACAGCCATTTCTAAATACAGTAGAAACCGTCTCCCTAAATATGCCGACGATAGCTACTTGCAAGCTGGTCCCTGCTTCCTGCATTGACAGCATTCTTTCTGAACTTGACCATATCTCTAAGTGGGCAATGGGCATCCATTAGCAATCTTAAATTAAACCATGCTATGACCAGAGAAATGGTTGTCAAACGACCGAGGTCCAAACCTATTACCCTCCCTCCTCTCATCCCTGGCATCGAGCGGGTCCAGGAGATGGTTATTTTGGGTGTCACTATCAGGGCTTTTTAAGGAATTTTTAGAACTGCATAACCTCTTTAAAAAAGTTGACGACCGGGGGTAGTCACGAAAAACGTTGACGACCGGGGGGGTAACAACACTTTTCCTCAATTTTTCACTGCGCAAAATTGCTTTTACAGTTGCACAAATTGATTTCCAACTGCACATTTTGTGTAGAACTGCACGCTAAAAAAAGCCCTAGTCACTATCTCTGATCAGATTGGCTTTGGGGCACACATGGACAAAATATGCTGCAAACCCCGAAAATCCATGTTCGCGCTACGTGTTTTGGTCGCCCACGGTTACCACTGTGAACGTCTCTTTGACATTGTTAGAGCTACTATCCTCGCACGGCTACGTTATGCCTCCTCTGTTTGGTGGGGATTTGCCACTGTAAGGGAACATAAACGCCTTAACGGTATTCTGAGAAAAATGACCCGTCCAGGCTTCCTCCCTGCCGATTTTCCTAGTTTTGACAAACACTATTCTAGTCTTTTTTTCTAGAGCTTATTCTACTCTTTTCCGTTCAATTCTCTTAAACCCTTGTCACTTCCAGTTTATTCATATAATAAAGTCATATTTTTCACAGATCTAGATGGATTCGGTACTTTTATATCGAAATCATCGGTGAAAAATTTGAGGTAAATAAAAGCCCAAAATGTACTCCATTTGGCATCAAATGCTCAAAATTGCGTCGGCTTCTGGGGCTCCGCCCCAGACCCCGATGGGGGAGCTTACGACGCTCCCCATACCCCTAGTCGTTAGGGGCTTCTTGCCTTCGGCAATCGCAGCTTCGCGCCTTCGGCGCTCGCAATTCCCCCCACTCACACATTCTAGTAGGTCCCCCAACTTCTGGACCGTGGTTGCGCCCCTGGTGCAACGTGAACATTCTCTGAACAGTTCTGAATGACTCTCTCGATGATCTGACCAGTATTGGTGTCTATGGCTCTCTCGTGTCTAGGCTAGTACAGATCTCGAAGACATCAATGATCATACAACACATGAAAGACAGCTATGATCTATATCGAAGTCAAACTCTTAACTTTCACCTATTGGAGTTTAGTAAAACTGCGAGGAACTTGAGTTGAACATGTCAGAGGCCGTCCATAAATGATGCCACGCAATTTTGGCCGATTTTGAACCCCCTCCCCCCCTCGTCACACTTCGTCACACAAAGTAACACCCCCTTGAAAAATGACGTCACAAGGCTCTGACCCCTAAAACCAAATTTATATGGCGAAGCAAAATGCTCCTTCGTGGAACAAATAGGGAGAGCATGCATATTTTAAAATCTAACGGTGACCAAATATTGAAATAATTAGAAAATTATTAATAATGGTGCCCGTATACATTATAATAATAAAAAAATTATGAAAATTTCATACTCATAATTTGTGCTGTTATTGTTAAAATTAAATTGTTATTAATTGTTAAATTTAATTACATAGACCTGGTGTGACGTCACACCTCTCAGACCTCCCCACCCCCATGTCACACATCGTCACAAATTTCCGACCCCCCTCATCCCATTAGGTGCGTGACGTCATTTATGGACGGCCCCTCATGCAATCAAAAGGCTAATGAATTATAAGCTCAAATATACAATGGAAACTTTGCATAGCACTCTCTGGGAACCAAGTAAGTAAGTAAGTAAGAATATTCTTTATTTGACTACCAGCAAACGCACAGTAACTTATAATACCATATCAATGAACACCTTATAATGAGGTTCTGTTTTAATGAAGTCGTTTTCTAAATCTGAACTAAATTTGGGATATATATATATATATATATATATATATATGTGTGTGTGTGTGTGTGTTCTGCTGGAATCCGTGTTATGATGCAGCATCTTGCATATAGCCTAGGTTCTGGTGCAACATTACGGATAAAGATGGTTGCCGATGAGCATTGAAGGCTGATGATGGCTTTCTTCAACACAAGTGACTGCACAGAATGACAGACGTGCATCGACTAGACTTAGGCCTACGCCTACCTCAGGTTCTGTCCTCCTTCACCGCATTCGTAGTTCAGTCCCGTTGGAAGGCCTTCGACAAAATCTCTGAGGTGTGAATGTTCCAGTGCCTGCCAGATCTCTTCATCTGTATAACGTTCGAATGGATCGAGATTCATTCTCAATGATCCAGAGAAGATGACAGGATCCTGCACAGTTAAACAGATCCGCAGGTAAATAGTAAACAGTCGGCGGTGGGGGTAATTGTGTTCGATGGATTAATGGCTATGCTTGCACAGTTACATCTTAGACCATTATGCACACCGTTGAAAGGCCGAAGTTAACCATACGAAGACAGTATATAGACTGTATGCATCTGGAATTTATGTTGGGCCTTTCAGACAATCCCTCAAAGACACTGAATTGTAGTTGCCACCCAACCAGTCAGATTAACAAATACCTCCTTCAAGACGAACAAGTGGTTGTACCTGGTTGCGTCTGTGTCAACCTGTTTTCATAATGAACGAATATTGATTGAATGAATGGGATAGTCGCACGTACCAAGACCACTAGCAATTTCAGCATACGAAAGCAGAACAGGTAATATAAGAAGTTCACCTGTGGCAGAATGGTCAGCTTTGACCTCAGCTGGTACAATCCGATCTGTGATATGTCAATCTCATCGATAACGATCCGTCCGCTGGCTGGTTCAATCAAGCGGAACAGCGCCAGTGTCATCGAACTCTTACCAGCACCAGTGCGACCAACGATGCCAAGCTGAAACCGTAGAAGACCAGGCAAAAACAATAGCCTACATTTAAATAATCACATCTACTAATCTCAAAGGTGCCATGCTGTCATAAATCTCATGCAGCTGAAATCCCGTATGCAGGTGTCTCAAAGTGAACTATGCCTATTATATCGGGTCGTTGAAGGCACAGTCCTTGGGGTTGAAGACTGACCTTTTGTCGATCAGCTTCAACCGACCACTGGACATAATATGTTCCTTATGCTAAACTCATGGACAATGACACCAGATGACCCACAACAGTTGCACAGTACTAGTTTCTGATGAAGATTAAAGATCGAAGGTGTAGAAACACAAAGATGCTGATATTATGCTTCTCGTTAAAACACGCTGAATAATTAACGGAACCGATAGTACTTCTGAGCCTTGCCTTTTCTGCAGCCTGTGTAGTAAAGCAGACGTCGTCCAAAACCAGATTCAGTCCAGGACGATACCTAGTTGCATAATGATCAAACGTCACCTGACCTTGATTCGGCCAATTGCTTGGCGGTCTGATCGGACCTTTGTGCCAATCGGCCTATATATATAGGGAGAACCACAAACAACACAGCTGTTACAGTAAGAACGATGCCATACAAGAAGAGACGCTGTGGCCAATCTGAACGTATATTTTCGTAACAAAGATTGAAGTAGCAAATAATTTAACATTATGAATATCATATATGCACATGTATGTATAATGTATGTATAGCCTACAGTATATCAATATATGCACCTAGATATCGTCAAAATAAGCCTACAGAGAAGTTGTTCATTTCTTTCACAGAGAAATTACTCAAAAACTCCAATATCCTGGAAACACATGGTCATTTACCATAAAATTATTCAAATGGCAAAGCTTTCATTAAAACATTTAAACTGCATATGTTGGTGACCGTAAAGTAAAACGCCATAAACTGTAATCTAAAGTCATTTATCTAGCACCTGTTGTGAGCTACAACAGTTACTCTACAGTAATGAAGACTAACCTCTTTGGGTATCTCGGAATATTCCTTCACTCGCTCAACGGATACAATATTCGTCTCCAAGTCGGTCATCATGCGAACCAACCAGTTGAGCGAATTCGTCATCTGAGACAAAAACAATGACAGTCATTAGCAACAATTAACACCATTCTAATCCTGAGGTTAAGAATTCTTGACAGTCACCAACAATAATTCACAACCCTGCCTCCAAACTCTGCGCAGGACGTGACACAAACATGCATTTGAAATGATAGCAACAGCACCTGCAGTATTCCGCTGACCTTCACCATTCCTATAGGCCTAGGCACAGGTTGCAGTTTGGCTGCAGTGGGGAGAAGGAACTACAAGCAATGGCTGCAGTGGGGAGAAGGAACTACAAGCAATGGCTGCAGTGGGGAGAAGGAACTACAAGCAATGGCTGCAGTGGGGAGAAGGAACTACAAGCAATGGCTGCAGTGGGGAGAAGGAACTACAAGCAAGTAGGGCCTACAATCGTAATCGCAATCTTCAAACTTCTAAAGCGCCATTCGAAAGACAAGCGCAGGGCACCAGCTTATTCACGAGCAGCGTATGGAAAGGGAAATGAATTTCCACTGTGAAGGAGGAGTTCCTCTACTCTGTCCTCATCACCTGTTACCATGGGACAGTTTTTTAAAGATGTTTTATCTGTCTCAAACACAGGCAAATAGTCCAGTGAAAAAAAACAGAATTCATTCGACCTGCTATCTAAACTGTGTAAAAGTACGCAATGACTATAGTTTCCCCAAAAGTATTTCCTAATATTTCCATTTCATAAATCAAACTTTCATTACTGAAAATGACTAACGGCTGGTTGTAAAAAAAAGCGTTGATGATAAGCGATAACCACCTGTAGGGCGTACGAGAGAGACAATCCTACAATTCCTCCGCTCAAAGTTCCTCGACCAGTAACGGCAAAAATGGCAGCCGACAGAATAACAAACGCTCCAAGAACTTCAAGTCTCAGACCAAGCCACCTGAACCCAACAAATGATGACACAAACATTCATACCAGTCATAGTCATCGTCACCAACCATAGCCTATCATCATCATTGGCAGCAACATAATTACCGTTTGCCAAATCCATCAGCCGTTGGAACACAATTCTCTGAGCATCACCTGTGAGCAGTCTTCTCTCAGATTGTCTTCTGACCCATGTGCTGCTCAATAACGTTTTCGAATGCAACGTTTTCGAAGCTCTGTGCAAAATGTCTGCGCAGGATCCTCAAAAACCTGATTTTCGTCTAATTTACTTTCTTCTTTACTTACTTACCTAATTTGCCTTTCATCGTGCACTGTGTAATGTATTTTGCTCTGCTCTGATACACAGAAGAAAATTCAATAAACGTCCAACATGTAATTTTAAACGGCATTTGTCTGATTCTTACCTACTCAGATCTGACGACTTCTATAGCGCCGTTATCATAAGAACAAAGACATAAGTCTAGAACCAAGACATTAGTCAATGGTCGTCGCTTCTTAGAGTGAAATGATCGCAATAAAAAAATCATGATTTATTGGAGAAACCAGGTTGAAATTCCATTCACTCATTTCGTCTGATAGGCCCTAATTACCTTCAAAACGCTCAACAATATTATATTTAATTCCTAATTTGTGCGAACGATGTGTGCAAACTTCTACTTCCGCTGCAGAATTCGTTACCTATTCGAAGCAATGCCGCCGAAATACTGGACGAGGTTATGATCGACGAGTAGTTCCGATCGATCCATGAAGTCGATCTGTTTGTCGAACGCTCGGATCGTGCTCACTCCAGTGATCGTCTCACTGAAGTGAATGTAGATCGGTGAACGAGTGGTTGCCTCTATTCGCTTCAGCTGCCTCGATGTTGGAATGTAGAACCTCTACAGAATGATGTAGAAACAATCCTTCTCATACTATCAATAATTATATAGTAGCCTATACATATGTACACTATGCTATCAATACCTATGTATTGATCATATCAATTCGTTTGTAGGCCTACACATCAATTAAGACACTAAATAAAGCACCCGTTAGGAAACTCTGGAAACACCTTTTGATAATAAGTTTATGAAGGATATCGAATGAAGCATTATTTTCTCAATGGCGTGCGTAGCTTTGGTGTGATGCTGACCTGAATGAGGTAGTAGAGGATGATAAGAGGAATGACAACAACGAGAAAGATCGGCGTTGAATAGCAGATGATGACAATCGTTGAAAGGACGTTGAAGAGAGTGGAGAGGAAACTGCGGATGAGATTAGGAAGAATGTTGTCGATTGTTTCGATGTCACGAGAGAACCGATTCAGGATTCGACCAACAGGAGTTGTGTCGAAGAACATCATCGGAGAACTGAGAACGTTTGTCAACATCTGACTGTGAAGAACGGTCGAAGAACGGACGTTGGTCAGCGCTGAGATCGTAGCGTATATCAGGATGAACAATGCTTACAAAATAGCAAACAATTAACCCATTCAAACACCAAAGTATTATTAATGCTTTCCAATAATATTTTAGTACTACTATTTTTTGACATTATTATTGTTGTAATCAATAAAAAATACCATAATTTTTTCCTATTGACGTCTTGGTTGTCATTATGATTATTTTTTAATTGTTATTGTCATTATTATTTGTATAAACAATTCAGGCTGTAGCCTCATCATCGTCAGCAGCATCTTTCTAGGAACGGACAGGATTATAGATTAAGCATACGGAGAGACCTTTTGAGCCTCTGAGCACCATTATTATTATTATTACCTGCCGGATATTCTTTTTCACTGTTAGTCAAGGTTTTCGGTTTTTCTTTATATTTTCATAGTGTTTTGAATCTAGTTAATCATTTACTGTGTAGTATGTACTATACTGTTTGCATTGCTGTACGAAACTTGATGTTGCACTGTTTATCAAGGATTTAGCTAATTCATATTTCTGAAATGTTGTTCTAGGTGTCCCTAGTTAGCGGGATCTTGATCCCTTTTGGGACTCCTCTTGCGGCCAATCCTGATACTTTATGTTGAAATGCTATGTGTTTTTCATTTGGCTTCAATAAAAGAGATTTGATTGATTGATTGATTGATTGATTGATTGATTATAATGACACTAGAGAAGTTATAAGATGTCTTCAACATTTTATCACACATTTTGCGACAGACACAAAACTGGTACCAAACGTATGCTTTCAATCCATAAAGCACTGCAGAAAGTCACGCCAATAAACTGTGCAATCTAGTCTAATCTAAGGACAGACGTGTGGAGTGGCTCTCATAGACCAAATCCAATTACCATTGATTGCCTCAAGCAGGACGGTAGCGATCCAAAACGGAAATCATCGAGGTAGGGCCTACTGCTTTATAGGCGCTACATCAGGTGTCTTCATACAGACGTGCATTATATCAGACACCATCTGCTCACCCACCCACACACTCACCCACTCACCCACCCAGACCCACTCACCCATCCACCCCACCCATTCATACTCACCCCATCCACCCACTCACCCTGAGCGGCGCCGAGTGCACCGTAGATTGCCATGTAGTAGTACTGCGTGTCCGTGTATTCGGTTGTGTTGGCCAGCGTCAGATTCTTCAGCAGCTGGTCCTCTGTCCATTGACTCAGCCAAACGTTGGACATAATCGAAGCGATCTGGTTGAGCAGGAAGAAGAGGAGAAGCAGCGCCGCCAAGTGGTAACCCATCGACTTACAATAGCCCAAGAAGACGGACAACTTCACCTATTGTTTCAGAAAACAATCAACTCGGCTACAATTAAACATAATTATTATCCAGTAAAATCAATAACCTAAGAAAGGAAGCTTTCAACAATTAACCCAACATAGAAATCATCAATCAGGAATCAATCAATCAGTCTTTGATCAGCGTCAATCCAAGATAAACAAAGACAAATTGGGTTCTGACATACAATCAATTCATCAATCAGAAATTCCACCAATCAATTAAACAAATTGAGTTAATGACCAACAATCAAGAACTGGCAGGTCAGCGATTAAAACCATCGGCTGTCTCTCTCTTTCTATCTGTCTTATGTGGCAGATGACTGATCTTCTGGATATTCATCTGATTAGGGCCTACAGTTTGGTTTTGCCTTCAGTGCATTATGTACCGGCGCTATATAAGTTACAACCGGTAATTACAGTTACCTGTCCCGTCTCTGAAGCCTCTTCCTGGATGAGCTTATTCTTATTAATCGTCGAATCTTCCTTGGGTTTGGTCGCATGTTGTATAATTGTCTCATTCTGATCCAACGTAGATGACAAAGTCTCTGTGTGTTGCCTTCGACGTCGTCTGCTACAGTCGCACAACAACAGAGCAACATGACGCTACAACGACTCCATCAAAAGCAATCACTGTAATCCATCTCTCTCTCTCTCTCTCTCTCTCTCTCTCTCTCTCTCTCTCTCTCTCTCTCTCTATCTGTCTCTCTCTCTCTCTCTCTCTCTGTCTCTCTCTGTCTCTCTCTCTGTCTGTCTCTCTCTGTCTCTCTCTCTCTCTCTGTCTCTCTGTCTCTCTCTCTGATATCTCTCTCTCTCTCTCTCTCTATCTGTCTGTCTCTCTCTGTCTCTGTCAATCTCTCTGTCTCTGTCTCTGTCTCTGTCTCTGTCTCTGTCTCTGTCTGTCTCTCTCTCTCTCTCTCTCTCTCTCTCTCTCTCTATCTGTCTGTCTCTGTCAATCTCTCTGTCTCTCTCTCTATCTGTCTGTCTCTGTCAATCTCTCTGTCTGTCTGTCTGTCTGTCTGTCTCTCTGTCTGTCTGGCTGTCTCTGTCTCTCTCTCAAACTTCCAACAGAAACTGAAATGTCGAAGGCAATTCAGAACCGTCTCATTTGCAATGCAATGTAGTCCAAAGTAATCGCATATTTACGAAGAAAACATCCCAAAGTAAGCATTTACTCAAATTTAAAATTCTTTTTGCAAAAGAACATTAATATAGCGCCCCTAAGCACATCCCGAAAGTGCTGCAGCACCTATCTATTGACCATAACTGTAACCAGTTCACAGGGTGAACAACAACAGTTCTCAGAAGAAATCATTTCTGAAGTCGTCATCGTAGTCACCTGGTTGCGTTGGGAAGGAGGAGGAGGTCGATGTGGCCGTTCTGGTCGGGCAAGAGAGAACCGCCGTTGTCCAGAAGCATTTCCACATTCTCTCGCATTTCAATCTTCAACTTCTTCACTAGAAATTCAGTTAAGTTCCACACATATAAATCCCAATTTCACAGGAACAATTCATTCATTTAATTCAAATGCATCATAAATTTCGTTGCCCATATTTATTCTTATCTACTTGATCAGTAAAAATTTGTTAAGCATATTAAGTTCTTCTTTAAAATTTAGCAATTCCAAAGGAAACTAAATGCGCAATTGTCCACAACAATTAAGCAGCGTTCATTTCCTCTTAAAATGACTTCTAATACCTTCTGGATCAGAATAATTGTCCTCTTCCGATCCGCTGGACTCCTGAAGGAAGTAAGTCTTGAGAAGCTGAGCAAATGCTCCGTCATGCGACATCAGGTCATTGTATGATCCAGTTTCTGTGATCGCTCCATCGATCAGAACAACGATGTTGTTGACGTGGGGCAACCAGTGCAACCCGTGCGTCACAAGAACTCGAGTCTACAGAGGACAGAAAATCTGTCACTATTAGTCTCTCTTATAATAGTTCACCACTCAGTCCACGAAGCCTTGGTCTGACAGACATCCATATTGACCTTAATCTTGGCTTTAATAAGAGACGTCAAGCATTGGCTTTAGAAGCATTAATGTTAACCTTACCATTGGCTTTAGAAACATCTATAAAATTATTGACCTTAGATTTTGCTTTAGAAGTATCTAGGCCTATATTAACCGTGACCTTAACAAATTGATGAGCAAAGGCCTCTGGCGATGTAAATTGCACACATGGAATATCAACTTGTATAGGCATTGAAGATTTACAAAGGCAATTCTCGCTTCCGTTGGAATGACCTTGTGCTCAATTCAGTTAACCTGACCTTAATTTTGAGACTAGCATAACCTCGATGTTCAGTTATCATGACCTTGTGTTTAATTCAATTAACCTGACCTTGTTTCTGAGCAAACCATTGCCTGCCAACACTTTGTCGAAGATGTGTCTGCCAACATGTGAGTCAACGGCACTCAGAGGGTCGTCCAAGAGGTAGACGTCGCAATCGTGGTAGACCGCACGAGCCATGCTCACTCTCTGCTTCTGTCCTCCGCTGAGATTGATTCCCTGAAGGGACAGACGACCAATTAAAGGACGTCCAAAGCAAATAATATGACCACAAATATAGACAGACCAAAGTTTACACTCAAGTAAATGAATCCAGTAGAATATCGGAATTTAATCAAATTTCGAATATCATGAAGGATTTAAAAGTAACAATGTACTAAAAACAAATAATCACACCTATAACAATTGTAAAAATTTCCCGTGGAACATCATTTCGCACAAATGCTTTTATATAAATTGCTCATGCAAGGGTTTCAAAGACATAGGATTAGAAATAGACTATGGAGCGGTATTTCTGGTCGACAGTGCACCTTTTCGCCGATTTCCGTGGCATCCCCACCGGGCAGAATCTCGAGGTCGGGGCGCAGAGCACAGGCGTCTAGGATGTCATTGTAACGCTCTTCATCGTATGGCATGCCAAAGAGAATGTTGTCACGCAGACTGGCATTCTGGATCCATGCCTGCTGTGAAACGTAGGCAACGGAACCCTGAAAAATATGCAACAAGTTATCCATCTTAACCATCTAATCATCCGCAGCATCCACTTGTGCCAATCGAAGACACAACCTATAGCCTAGGCCTACGACCATACGAGATTTCATGCCGACTTTTAAAAGATTGCTCATGCTCTCTTCTGGTAAAAAGGCCACAGTTCTAAAACAAATAAAAAGTAATAATATTAAGATGCTAATAATATTAATCCTATACTACAGGCAATCGTATCTCGGTAAATCACAATTCTGACCTTGACATTGACATGACCTTCCAGCTTCTCCATTTCTCCAAGGATTGCCGAAAGCAGCGACGATTTCCCAACGCCCACTTGTCCAACGACTGCCGTCAGTGATTTCTCCGGAACACACAGACTGATGCTGCCACAAGAAAAACAGCTCAGCATATAATTATCACAGCTGAGAAGCAAATCAATTAACCGTTTCTTTAAAATTAAATCATCTCCAAAAAACAATGATACAAATGATGCTATTAGACCCCAAAGAGCAATCAACATAAAAAACTGAAACAAAATCATTTATTAACTGAAATTAAATTCTTTTCAAATGAAATCCAAACGGTTCTATAGTCTGAACATACTTTCTTAAGATTGGTCGGTCGTCTTTGCCCGTACCCCAGGCGAATGTACCCCTCTCAATGACAATAGGATCAACTGCAGAAACAATCGAAACAGAAATTTACATACACCATCATATATCAACATCGGAATTCAACAAAATCTGCAGTAGTAGGTCTATTTCTTTTTAACAATGCTGTGTCATACAAAAGATGATTAGTGTCTCCCTCCTGCTTTATCCACGCTTGGGATTGGCACTACCAGAGAACACAGGCAGTCGTCGAGTTACCAAATATAATTACGATTGTCAAAACAACACTTCTTGTGTGCTAGCTAAAGCAATTCTATTTTATTAAACGTATTCGGATTTCTAAGCCAAAAACCTTTAAAGAAACTATAGTGAGTTTTAAGATCTGCTCAACAAAGCCGTCTTGTTTTTATAAGGACTTGAACCCTAGTTACAAAGTCAGCACTCAACTAGCCACCTGCGATTTTGCCATGTGAGGAGAACCAGATTTATAATGAAGCAAATCACTACCTGACCAACCGCTGTTAGTAGGCCTACCTAATATATTTTAGTAGCACACACACATTAATTTTACATATAGCCTACACGAGACAAAGACATTTTAGGCATAAATGGATTTCGCCAAACTGTATGAATTTTACACAGCTGTTTAGCCTTATCAACCGCCTAAACACTATTATAATAGGTCTATTGCGAGTTGCAGATCTTTTGTGACCACTATCATTACAAGAAGCAGTTTCACATTGAACGGACGAAGCCTTACCAGCCGAGGGATCGTGAGATACGTTCTTCGTGTCAATATCAACGTTCTGCAGAAACTTTCCAAGTCTTTTTATAGAAACACTCGCCTTGAAGATAAAATATTTACAATTCATTAACTCTACCGTAATAAATCAATAGATTAATCAACAAATAGGCCTACATATACTATAGCAACTTGTTAACATCATTGCCTTCTCTTTGTATACGTTGCTGCTGCTATACTCTATTTTTGTTACATTATATCATTACTATTCTATTACTATTGCTATCAAATGACTGTCACTGACTCTTTGAACTCGTGTACAGAGCATTTTTCTCCGGCCTCGGCTGTCCTACAGTACTATACAAATCGTCTCCTTAGTTTTCTCCCTCCAGTATCATGATTACAGAAATACATAGGGAGTATTGTTCTGGATGGCTAGGCTTTGCAGATGGTTCGTCGTCATCAAACATTATTTATTACTATCACAAGTATTAATATCATTCATCCTGATTTAGAAAAGAGTTCCTGTTTTTAAAGCAAAGTTTTTGATCGTGGTAAATTCTAAAGATGATCCAATGCACTGTCATCAGGCAGTACGATATTTATCATCTGTAACATCTGAAATTTCAGAGCAGATATGTCACTCACGGTCACAAGGTAGGTTATCATCATTGGCAACATGCTGATTGGAAAACGCAAGATGTTGAACAAAGAGAGCGCAGTGAACGCTTTTGTTGCATCCAGAACTCCTCCAGTTAAGATGTAAGTTACAAAGGTTGCCAAGGTCACCTAAACAGTTGCAAGGTTCATAAGGTTACTCACTAAGAGAGAAGAAGGTAGAGCAGATTGAAATCTAAACTAAGAAGTTTGTGTTGAGCTCAGACAGGAAAAGGCAAATGACAAAGAGATTAAAACTAAGATAACTTAATTTAGACAACAGATTTTAAATTACATAACACTTTATGTGGATATCATCATATCATCATCATCATCATCATCATCATCATCATCATCATCATCATCATCATCATCATCATCATCATCATCATCATCATCATCATCATCATCATCATCATCATCATCATCATCATCATCATCATCATCATCATCACCACCACCACCACCACCACCACCACCACCACCACCACCACCACCACCACCACCACCACCACCACCACCACCACCACCACCACCACCACCACCACCACCACCACCACCACCACCACCACCACCACCACCACCACCACCACCACCACCACCATCACCACCACCACCACCACCACCACCACCACCACCACCACCACAACCACTTCACCACCACCACCACCACCACCACCACCACCACCACCACCACCACCACCACCACAACCACTTCACCACCACCACCACCACCACCACCACCAGTGACCCTCATAACCCTGGGCAGAGGGTCCCCAAAGGAATTGGGTCTCTGGCAGGATAAGTTATCAACAAACAGTATTCACTCCAGCGACATGGATGCACCTTCCGGAAATAGTCCAGGTATACGCCATGCAGTAACATTGCATTCCTGGGTTCTGGTTGGCTGGGCTGATAGAGATAAACAACTAAAACAAAGTATGTATGTTTGTATGTATGTGTGTATGTGTGTATGTATGTATGTATGTATGTATGTATGTTTATATGTATATATATTATCTGGCTACCTGTAAAGTGCCTTTTAAGGACCGCTTAACAAGGCAAGATATATAACAGATCTAAAGAGGTGCAGTGACTGTCCTCAGATGGACTGAAAGCGTTTATTGAGCTCACTGCCACAAAATATTGCACGAACAAATGTCTACAGAGAGAGAGAGAGAGAGAGAGAGAGAGAGAGAGAGAGAGAGAGAGAGAGAGAGAGAGAGAGAGAGAGAGAGAGAGAGAGAGAGAGAGAGACAGACAGACAGACAGACAGACAGACAGACAGACAGACAGACAGACAGACAGACAGACAGACAGACAGACAGAGACAGACAGACAGAGACAGAGACAGACAGACAGACAGACAGAGACAGAGAGAGACAGAGAGAGACACAGAGAGAGGCAGAGAGACAGAGAAACAGAGAGACAGAGACAGAGACAGAGACAGACAGACAGACAGACAGAGACAAGAGAGAGAGACAGACAGACACAGAGACAGAGAAGTCCTAACGATGAACGGGGTGGAGGTCCACATGAACGTGCTGCCTGCGACGACGTAGGCGTATTTCTTGAGCGAAACGAGTTCAACGTTTCGAATGGCCTTCACCTTCTGCTCGAACGACATTTCCCAGGCATAGAGCTTCAGAACCTGCACAGACCGACAACATCACCTTCAGTATCTAATCCCCAGTTTCACAAAATGCCAACATCTAATCTACAAATGCTACAGTACACCAAACAGCAAATCAAAGCTGCAATAATATTAAACCACTAAGAAGCCATTAGCAACGCAAATGATAGCCTCTCACGGTTAATTCGATACTCACTGGCAAGCACAGGGAATTGAAGCAATGCCGAGTGCCTTTAGTACATGTATACACTGATGGGTGGGCGACTGTCGACGAAATAGCGTGCCAACTCAGCCAGCCATCCTTCTGGAGTTAGTTAAACAGTGGAAGTAACAAGCTATTCTCCTGTTGACCTGCTGTTGTTATGTTTCTGCTAATGAATAAATACTAATAAAGAGCAGACCTTAATTCCATTGAGAACTTCATTCATCAGTTTGATTCTGTCGTCCTTCAGTTTCATCTGTTCACTCTGCCAACATTAAATCAAATAATCAGTTATTAAATCAAATCATAATTCATTAAATCAAATCATAATTCATTAAATCAAATCATCAGTCATTACATCAAATCATAATTCATTAAATCAAATCATAATTCATTAAATCAAATCATAATTCATTAAATCAAATCATAATTCATTAAATCAAATCATCAGTCATTACATCAAATCATAATTCATTAAATCAAATCATAATTCATTAAATCAAATCATAATTCATTAAATCAAATCATAATTCATTAAATCAAATCATAATTCATTAAATCAAATCATCAGTCATTAAATCAAATCATAATTCATTACATCAAATCAGCAGTTATTAAATCAAATCAGCAGTTATTAAATCAAATCATAATTCATTAAATCAAATCATAATTCATTAAATCAAATTATAATTCATTAAATCAAATCATCAGTCATTAAATCAAATCATAATTCATTAAATCAAATCATCAGCTATTAAATCAAATCATCAGCTATTAAATCAAATCATCAGTCGCAGAAAAAGAAATCTTCAAATGGACGTCACGAAAACATCGACAGCTGCTGCAGTGCTACAGTATTTATCGTCACACTCAAAAGACTCTGAAAGATCATCAGGAACAGCAACAGCAGTCTCATTACCCTCTGAATACGGATACTTCTTCTTACTACAGGTTTCATATAATACGGTTTCACAGCATATATGGCAATTGAAAGAACTTAGTAATCGGTGTTATACTGGGTATCTATCTCAACATACTGGTAATTAATCTGGGCATACTTGGAACTCATCTCCTATGACATCAGTGTCTGTCCAGTTGTCAGTCAGTCAGTCAGTCAGTCAATCGGTCAATCGGTCGGTCGGTCGGTCAGTCGGTCAGTCAGTCAATCGGTCAATCGGTCGGTCGGTCAGCTGGTCAGTCGGTCAGTCAGTCAACCAGCCACACAGCCTGTCTGTCTCAGTGTGATTCTCGTTAACGATAACGATAACGAAAATGTTCGTTAACGAAAATAAAATGATTTCGTTAACGATAACTATAACTATAACTAAAAAATATCATTAACTATAACTATAACTATAACGAAAATAACACTAACGAAAATTCATCTTTATTTTCGTTAATACAAAAAATAAAAAAAGGAAGTGCAATATGGACGAATCGACATAAATGAGAACGAAAAAATGCGATATTTTATTATGCAATTTGTCAGTTACTTTGGAAACTTGTGTATTCATGAAGCTGAATGCACCCATGCTTCAAAGGATTTCAAAGCTCTGAGCAAATTGTGAAACAGCGTGTTAATACGCACAATTTTGCTTATAACCATAATTATTGTAACTAAGTAGTAACTAAAATTAACTAAAATAAAAATCCATTAACTATAACTATAACTATAACTAAAAAATAATACTAACTATAACTATAACTATAACTAAAATAAAAACCATTAACTATAACTGTAACTATAACTAAAATAAAATCTGTAAGGAGAATCACACTGGTCTGTCTGAGGCTTTCACTCTGAGCACATGTATCAAGACCCTTACTACATTACCTATCATTCATACCATAACATATGCAGCTATACCGTGATATGCTACCACACGACAGCATCCTTTACAACGTAGACTGTACACTGGACCCGTTTCTTCTTCTGCCTGCAGCCAGTCAACTCCTTTAAATCCGAATAAATGTTATATTATATCAGAGACCCGTATGAGACCATATGACGTCATACATACCTGTCACTCCTTAGAGGTCTACACCATGATACCAGACCACATGATCCTATACGAACCTGTTTCTTCCTTTGGTAGCTGCCAAGCAGTCCATTAATTGGAATGAGCAGAATCATAACAGCAAATCCGGCGAGTACAGAGACTCCGAGCAGATTCCAGAGCAGAGCAGTGGCCAGACAGATCTGAAAGGGAGCTGACCAGACTGACCACAGATAGCCACTGACATCCTGAAGGCGCTGGGCATCAACTGACATCAGGTTGACTATCTCTCCAACCGTGCTACTCTTGCGAGCCTCGTTGCTCATCATCAGCGCCTACCCAATGCAAAAGTCACTCAGCAACACACTCAACGCAATGACCTAACCCAACAAAAGTCAATCACTCAAATTACATCCAATCAACACCTTAGGCAATCAAATAATTCAAGGAAATAAGACTAACAACAAATAATCTGATCAATCCAGAAAATAACGCTACCTGTGGTTATTGTATATCCCATACGACAACCCTCCCACAAATGAGTAGAGACCAGAAACCTTTAGGCCTACATCTAACCACCTTTTATGAACTATTGCAGAAGAAATGAAGTAATCGATTAAATAATTCGAATTTCATGCAACCATCCTTCAATCACTTTAAATTTACCACTTGCATCAATCAACCGTCAAGGCCAGCCATGTCTTCTTCAAATTAATCCAGTGCCTCCAACTGAACAGGAGCTACAAAACGCTGCCCTCTTTACGTTCTCTAGACCCTGGTGGCATGGGCGTAACCACCGTCCAGAAGTTGGGGGACCAACTATAATGTCTGAGTGGGGGAATTGCGAGCGCCGAAGGCGCGAAGCTGCGATTGCCGAAGGCAAGAAGCCCATAACGACTAGTGGGTATGGGGGAGCCTCGAAAGCTCCCCCATCGGGGTCTAGCCGACGCAATTTTGAGCATTAGATACCAAATGGATGTGCATTTTGGGCTCTTGTTTACCTAAAAATGTTCAAAGGACCGTCCCAACCTGTTCGAAAGTTGGGGGGGGGACGCCTCCCACGGGTCCCATAGGGTGGTTGTGCCTATGCAGGCTGGTGGCCTCGTCCTTTTCGGTCAGTGGCGGCATAATAATGATAGCCTACCTTTGTGTAGATGAGAGAGATGATGGCAGCCTTCATGCGCATTCCGACACCCATTCCGATGTAGAAGACCTGGTGGAAGAAGAAGGAGTTGACCAGCGAAGAAACGAAAAAGAGGATTGCATATAAGAACCCTTTCCATTCCTCCTCTTCCATGTTTTCCGTGTATCCAATCAACTGCCTGACAATCATAAACGCCTGCTATAATTATATAGCACCATAATAACTGCTCATACGCACAACACAGCACAGCATTACATGTACAGTATGTCAGTTCGGATCATAATTATAGGGTTCGTCGTCTAACTGTTACTCAGAATGCAACTCATACGTCATGCTATTAAGAGTTCAGCAACGACTTATAATTAAATGAGATTAATGAAGGCAAAAACAGACAAATCAAGTATAGCAATATAGCAATAAAAACTACCAAAACGAACTAAGATCGAAAGCGCAACATATCACAATGACTGGAGGAGAAGGATGAAGACAAAGTATATCAGTGTATCACGAAGAAGACGATTTGCTCAAACAAAGACAATCATAATCTAAAATGATAGTATCAGTGGCGGCACCAGCTATACAATTTCAGGAGGTCGCGTCAGGGTCATGGGAGTTATTCAGCAGGTCGAAGAAATTAATGTTTGAATTTGACGCATCAAGCAGCATAACTTATATATATATATACATGTATATATAACTAAGAAAATTATTATTCAACGCTTATAGCCCAATTGTTGTAGCATATTCAAATAAATTTAAAAGAATTCAGCATTAAAACGTTAAACTTTAGTTACTTTACTTGATGTGGAAGTACTGATGAGCTATTCAGAACATAATGAACATGTAGACCTATGCTAATAGACGCACGAATCCCATGATCGACGTTTTCAACATTTACAGAAACATCGTTTAACTCCTGCAATTCGCTAGCATTATTATCGTTCAGAACTACACCAACGTCGGCATTTAATTGGCTAACAGTATAATATCATTCTGCTTAACGCGTTTTCCGCCAGTTTTATTTCCGAAGAAATCTTCAATGTTGCAGCGCCTCATTGTTATTTATTCATTTCTTTGCTAATGTATAATTATAACGTTGATGCAATTATTCGTAAGCAACTGAAAAGGTATCGACGCGAAAAGGTTAGTTTCGCGAAGTAATCGACGACGCCCTTTTGCATTTATTTCCACTAATTTCTTACGTAACGGCGGCAAAGGCTACATAAGCATTTCAATTTTAGAGTTTACTTTACAACATAGACTTCTGTTGAAATAAACGTTAAAATGTCGTTTAGATCTAATAATTGCAATAGTAATCCTATGGAACAGATGTTGATGTTTGAAATGAAAAGAAGATATTAAAAATTCCAAAGAATTTTAAGCAGGTCACTAAGCAGGTCGGGAGCAAAATAGGCAGGTCAAATGACCTGCTGCGACCTGCTGTAGCGCCGCCACTGAATGATACTCATTATAGCTCACAAATCGAGGTAGAAACAGGAAAATTACTACAACAGTTAATATATTTACTATGTATATAAATAATAATTTACAAATAGAGGAAGAAGAGCACTAAGGTATCTATCGACACTGCCAAGCAATGCATCTTGATGACTTGCCACCATCTTAAGACTTAGAGATGATTTGCAGCAGATGAGAGAGATGATGGCAGCCTTCATGCGCATTCCGACACCCATGACCCTCTGTCTGTCTGTCTGAGGGTTATTCAGGTCATCAGCTGAACACCAACTGCGTCATAAAGATGATGCAGGCAACAATGATTCATCAAGAAAAACTAACCCTTGCAAAATCGGTCCAACAAATATGAGCACATCACAGATGACTTTAAACAGCTGAGCCAGAAGAAGCATTGGACCAAAGACTCTGGCGAGCACGAGCAACAGCGAAGGCTCACGCTTCAGCCTCGACTTATTGCTGACATCAGGCTGTGCGACTCTGTGATTTGGCTCAAATGACTCCATGAGAAGTAGAGTTG